>VXBU01002212.1:1078546-1176120 GCA_013400315.1 Bombycilla garrulus
AAAAAAGAATTTGCTTTATCATGGTTTAAAAAGTCTCCATCGGCCATTCTGATGGAAAGGGGTGTAGGGATCTCAGTCATCCTGCCATCCGCTGGGGCCACTCACACTAAGCTGGTGAGACAAGCCAGGCCAGAAGTTCTCATGAAGTTATAAAGTGTCCTGAGAGAGAATAATCCTCTAGGATCTGGCCCTGCAATGTATGACTGAGTTCTGGTTTTCAAAGCACTACCTCACCCTCCCAGCCTTTATTTGAAGAGACAATGTGAATTTTAAAGAGAACTCAGCAGGGAGCACTGCATTTTTTATTCCAAAGTGAGAGAGAAAACGAGAGTGAGAAAGTCTGTGGGGTTAGAGACAGCTTGCCATTTGTTGTTTCTCATAATCCCATACCTCGGTGGGATTTAAGAAACCTCCTGAAAAACACGGAGGGTTTTGTCAAATACTTGCTCAAGTAGTTAAATCAAAGGCTGAAGCAAAACAATGGAACTGCCTGAAAATTTTCATGAAAAACTCTTTTTCTTTTTTTTTTTTTCTTTTTTAAGGAATGGAAAAGTAGCCTCTCTCAAAAGAGAATTTTTTTTTCTCTGAGTTTTTTGCTTTCTCCAGCATTTTTGCACATCTGGCAGACCCTCCCCAGCCCCCTCACCCCAAACTGCTTGAACAATTTCCCTTTCCCAGGAGAAAAAGATGGAGAAAAGCAGAGGGAAAAACTCTTGGTTTAGTTTTTAAAAGAACTGAAAACTTCTAACTTCACGTATCCCCTAAAACTCTTTTCTCTCCATTAGTATTTCTGACCCCAAGCTGTGGTTTTTTTCCAGCCCTATCTCAAGGCCTGCTGTGGTGTCACAGGATGCTCCTTGATCCTGGGGCTCATGTCCCCATCTCCCCTGCCTGCAAAACGTTCAAAGCTGTTTTGTCTCCACCTGCTCACACTCAGCTCCGAGTCTCCTCTCTTATCTGGGGGGATCCCAACAGCAGGGCAGGCACCCTGGGCTGGGCAGAGCCAGCTGCAGGAGTACCTGGCACAGCTGGCACAGCTGGCACAGCCATCACTGGCCTCAGCACAGGAGACGGTGACAAGGTGACATCACCCATGTTTGCTCTGCACAGAGCCTCTTCCAGTCTTTGCCATGGACCTTGCACGACTTGCCTTTTCAAATTTCCATCGCCTCATTCAGTCAAAAAGTTGCAGCCCTGCCAGCTTTTCAGAGAGAAAGAAGGGCAGGGAAGGAGAAGCCAGAGAAGACGTTTCTCCACAGTTCGTTCTCGCCTTCCTCCCGTGTGTTGCCTCTCCTGTCCAGCTCAGACCTCCAGCCACGCTGCTCCTGCCCAAGCACTCATCCACAGAGCAAAGTTACATTGGTTTCATTAAAACCACTTTGGATCCAGTCTGAAGGAACCAGCACAAACCCTCCATGGGGATGTGGTTAAATCACGATAAATCTTATTGGTATCAACTGAGTCCACATCAGCAATGTACTAGCTTACACCACAAATTAATACAAATAGTCACCAACTGCACAGGATTCCCCGGATCAATTGTAACTTCGAGTTGGCAGGAGTGGAGCAGTTCTGTAGCACTGGCAAATCTTGGCAGCAGAGAGGAACACCAAGCCCAGCTGCAGCATCAATTACATCCAAAAATCCCTCTGGAGTTATATGAGGGCTTAAGCTTTGGGTCTGATTTAATTCTGGTCCTGGCCATAGGTCTGCCACAACCCTGTAGTGTTTCCAGTCATTTGTCAGGGAATTTACTGGGGGGTTGTACTCGGATAAAGATTTCAGATGTAGCTGCTTAGGAAAACCTGGCTGAATGCTATCCTTGGCCTGGCTATCATTAAGGACGATTAAATCCTACACTCTGGTAGGAAAGTCTGGGCCACAAGGAGGTTAGAAAGTGTTGAAAGGGAACTGGACAAACATGTCTTCCCAGCTCCAGCTCATCAGCAGGAGGTGGCTCATGGTAAACCCGAACCAGGCAAGTTCCTGTGGCAGAGCAGCCAGGCTGGAATGAGGGATGCTCAAGTGGAAACAGTCTCCTTTGATAAAACCCCAGATACCACAAATTCAGGGGTGTTTAATCCAGGGCGTCTGTCATGAGGATGGGGGATCCTGCTAGTTGCAAAACGATGGTCTGAATCTGGTTTCTGAATGTCAACAGCCCGATATTTTAGGGCAAGCAGATCCAGTGTTTTGGCATGGGCTGACGTCTCTATTTATTTTTAACACTTATTTTTATCTAAGGGCTACTTCACCCCGTACAGAACAACAGAAACCTCCTGCAGTAACTGCTCCACTCTGGGGCAAGGGGTGGGTTTGCTCCTTGTTGCCTGGGCTGATACCAGCTGGGTGCGAGGGGCTGTGCCCACTGAAGGAAGATGGGAAGATGCTGAAAGGACAGGAGGATCAGGCTGGCTGTGCAGTGAGGCTGCTGCCAGAGTGTCACTCAGTTTCCCATGTCTGAAACAGCTTGCAGTGCGCTGGGCTTGCTCTGCAGAGCTCAAGACCATCTCCATTTTAGGGAATGCAAGAGTTTGTGTCTTTCCCCAGAAGGACAAGAAGTCATCCCAGCTCTGTCCCCAAGCACCACAGGGAGGAGACCTGGGGACACACAGCTTTGAAGGGCACGGGAATGCACTCACTTTCACAGATCTTCATGCCTGCACTTCCCAGCTCTCCCAAAAGTGACTGTGTGGCAGATGGCTCTGACGTGTAGCACACTCACACCCAGAGGATAAAAATATTCCCCAACAGATTCCTGGCAAGTGAATGTCAGTCACCATTGCTCCAGAGCTGTCCATGGCTTCCTCTTCTCCTCAATCCCCCATCTGGGGGTGCAAAGGGTGTCCCCAGGTTGCATCTCCCCAGTGGCATCACACAGATTGATGCTGGCAGCTGGGCTGACATCCCAGATCCACGCTGACTCACCTGCACATCTTCCACAGCACAGCATTCCGGGGGACGTGTCCCCATCCTCCCTGCCCCAGGCTGCCACTGAGGAGGGGTGAGAGGGGAGATGGGATCAATCACCCAGGCCTTTCTCAGTGTGATGACAGCCATGACATTTAATTCTCCATCCACACTCACATAATCTTCCTATGGCCATGAAGTGGGGCTGGAATGGGGGCTGCTTAAGGTAGGAGGATTGAGAGGGACCAGTGGTTGCAGGGCAGAGGAGATGGGTAGCACAATTCAAGGAAACAAGCCCCCAGCTCATTCTTGTATTGTCATCCCTTCCAAGCGACAATCCCCTGCTCAGCCCTCCCTCAGACGTTCTGAGCTGTATTTACAGCAGGTATTGCTGCCTGCGCTGATTTATTTTGCTTTTATTCCACTCCTAAGAGTTGGTTCAGTGCTGGTGCCAGCCTGGGACGTGGTGGGTAGTGGCAGGGCAGGCTCAGAGTGAGGTTTGTGGGTGCTGTGAGCAGTGGCACAGCCAGCCCACACACTCCAGAATGTGCAGTCTCCTGGTCTACAGATAAGCTCATGACCCATCTGGAGGGGTCACAAAACTCTGGAGCTGCAGAGGTTAGGACCAGAAGAAGCATCAGACACCTGATGCTTTCCTCCCTGGCCCAGAAAAACCGACCTCAAGCTGTCCTCTCCCTGTCTGTTCTCAAAATCCCTCCTCAATCGAGAGTGCGCAGTCTGTCCCAGCTACTGACTCGGTATTTCACTGCACAAAAGCATTTCTTAATGGCTAACCTAAACCTCCCTGGCCACAATTCAAGCTGGCTATCTTTTTCCTCCTATCTCCTGTACATGGAGAAAACATACCCTGCTATCAGCAGAGCCCAAAGCTCTTGACACACGTGGCTGGCACAGCACAGCATGGCTGGAGATGGCGCCTGTTGCTGCTGGTGGTCCCACCAGCTCTGGGCCTTGGCCCCTGCAGACCTGGGGCAGAGGAAACAACCCCAAGCACTGTTTGGAGCAGCAGGAAATACTCTCCAGCATGGAAAGGAGAGGGAGAGGGAGAGGCACGTTCAGAGCAGCAGATAACCCAGCCAGCTGGCACTACTTAAAAATGAGTAATAGCTATGCATCACCTGAACTCCCTCGTGCCAGCAGAGCCAGGAGAAGAGGGAGCCTGTTGCCCCACAGTTGTCAGGAAGGCCGTCCCAGTCCCCTCTGATGCTGGGCATCACCACCCATGGCAGTTCTGCCTGTGGGCAGGTGGCTGTGTTCCACCAGCAGCACTGGTTTCCATGCCCCGGGCCATGCTGGGCTTGTCCCGGGATGGAGCTGCAGTGTGCCGGTCAGCACAGAGGCCAGAGCTGGTTTTTGAGAACTTGGGAGGATCAGTGTGAGCTTACTAGGGGGAGCTCCAGAGGTCTTAATTACTGCAACCAGCAATTCATCTGGGGCCTTTCATTCCCCTCAAAGCACTTCCACCTGGGCACCAGTCCAGCGAGCGTTTGGTTTGTAGACATCTGCCTCGTTCCAGCAGGGATGCGCGTCACTGCCTTTGAGGTTTTTGTTAGCAGAGGGGAGCAGAAGTGGCCAACCCCTTTAGTATCACCTGGGAGGCAGAAGGTAAAACAGGTCAAAGGAGAGCAGAGGGAGCACCAGCTCTGAGCAGGACATGACCCAGTCCTGTTCTGTACCAGGCTTCAGTATCAATAAAATAATGATGAAACATTTTTTTCTACCCTCAGGCACTCTTAATTCTGTTTATAGGCTATTTCAAAAGAATTCGTAAACACAGAGTGGAAAATGTGTGTGCTACACAGGTGGAAGTAAACAAAACCTGCTTAAAACACCCACTGCTGCAGGCAGAAGTACTGGCAGCACACACTGCTCACCCTCCTGATCACCTGGCTGGACAGGCTGATGTGGCTCCTCTTCCCAACAGGGCACTGCTGGGAGCAAACCCCAGTGCTGAAGGAGCAAGCTGGGAGAATGGGATGCAGGATGAGCCCAAGTCCTGCTGCTTAAGAGGACTCACCAGACTTTGCCTTGGACCAAAGCGATCACAGCTCCTGTCCCCCTGCCCAGTTATCAGAGGGTGTAATGTGGGTCCCAGAGGGTGCAGCCCTCCTCACCATCCCAGCCCCTGAATGGATTAAGCACCATCCATACCACAGCAGGAATGTACATCCCTTGCCTTTGGCTCCATCCTCCTTGCCCAGCAGGGCTGGGGCGGCACACTGGCTGCCGGACATTCACGGTTATATCAATGCTGCTTGAAATCCTTTTGTTTTTAATCTTTTTTCGTTCTCCTCCATTCTCGCCCCTCACCCCCCATGGTTTAAAGTTTTCGAATGAAAATATGCAAGTTGTGACTTGTGGGTAGTGAGTTGGGGCTTGCAAGAAAAGTGGGAGGGAGGAGGGAGGAAAAGAAAGAGTGATCGGCTCAGAGTGCCAGCAATTGTTTTTATCCTTTCCAGATGAAGGAAAAAGATCATGTTATTTGTTCAGCATACAGTTCCAGATTTTCAGGAATGAAATCTGAGAGCAACATGTCAACGGTCTGTCTTGAGAGCTGGGGTGGATGGCGGCCTTTGTGCTCCCAAACACCAGCAGGGCCAGTACGCTCAGCTGAGGAAAAAAAAGGGCTCCATTCTCACACTCTGAAGTGGTGGCATTAGATATCAGCAAGATAATGGGCCCAAGGCCTAGCTATATTTCTTCTCCCAACCCAACGGCCCCAGGCTGCTGGCTTTGATGTACTCATTTATTTGCCTTTTCCTCTCACAGGTGATATTTTTAACCGACATTGCGGTTTGGGCATAATCTGGGGAGAAAGGAGAGAGAAAAAAAATGAAAGTAGTTTTATTGCAACAGCTGATCAGGAGAGAAGAAAGGAAAAAAAAAAAAAAAAAGACGGGGGGAAAAAAACCAAACCAGCCATTGGTTACCCTGCAGGTCGATGTTTCCTGCTGTAAATCAGCCAGGACACGGTGGCCTCGCAGCTGGAGGGAGATCCCGCATCAGCCCGGGCAGGCATCGAGGCTGAGGCCGGTGCTAGGGGCTGTGCGGCCCACGGCCCAGGACATTTGCACTTGAATCCCAAGGGAACAGGAGGGAGATAGTGGGGTCAGGGAGGTGGCCAGTGGCGAGATTCAGCCAGGGCTGATTGATGTGCGGGGCCGTGTGGGTGGTCCCGCGCCACGGGGCCGGAGCGTGCCCCTCATGGGACGGGGACGGCGGGAGCACCGCTGTCCCTTGGATGTGTGGCAAGGCTGCCCATCCCGTGCCTTCCCCTGGAAATCCAGCGGGCATGGGAGCACCCCTGGCCTTCAGACACATCCAGGGCAGGATGGGTGAAGAATTAAGACAGGGACAAAGCAAAAACGTACGAAGAAGAAAAGGACTTTTCTTGAGACCTTAATCGACTTCCCACAGCCTGTGTGGGAGCAATGCTCAGCATCCCCATGTGCACAGGCTGGGAACCTCCCAGGATGACCAGTGCAGGGCTGAGCACAGCCCTACATCTCCTTCCTCTGCAAAAAGGTGTCTTGGAGGAGGTGAAGACTCTGCAAAACCCTCTGCAGAGCCCTTCACTGGAGTACCTGGCGTCCCACTGGCTGCTGTGTCCGTAATTTGCACTCTCTTGGCTCCAGCTCGGTATGAAAGAGCAGCTCCAGGGATGTCCCCTCTGTGCCGTGCTCAGGCCTCGCTTCCAAAACTGCCTGTGTGCAAAATCACCATCCCTCCTCCTTGCAGCACCCTCCCACCTCGTCTCCCCAAAACAACCAGCTCTCCTGGATCCTGTGGTGCAGATGCTCACCAGAGATTCTTGGACAGGAGGAAAAAAAACAACACTCTGCAGTTTTTGCTATTAATGGGCAAAAAAAATGTTCCCTGTGGAAAATTTCCTTGTGACTCACATCTCTGTTTCGGCTGAGAAGGCAAAGCATCAGGTAGCTGTGAGCCTGCTCTTCTCCTGTGACATGGGTCTTTCTGCCTGAAAGTAACCGTAAGCAATGCTGAGATCCTGCAATTTAGGTTTCACAATACTTAACATAAGTGCCCAGCACTTGAAATCGTTGTCTCAGCTCTTTAAATAAGTTTGTTTTTTTTTCCCCGAGTCCCACAGCTGCAGTGGGAAAACTGAAAACTCACACCCAAATCATGCAAAAAACAGATGGCAAGAATGGAAATCCAAATTAATTATTTCTCAATTTAAAAATTCTTTAAAATTTAACTCGGTTTCTAAGGCAGGCAGCTCTGACACTGCTGGGATAACAATACTGTGACATTTGCAATGACACCAGCTCCTAGGGGTGTTTTTTTTCCCAGAGCCTGTTAGCTGGCACACGTGTCCCAGAGACAAAGACATGCTCCTAAGTCACCTAAACCACATCTCAACTGCAGGACCTGGTGCAAAATGGGCTCCTCCTTTCCTGGGACATGGTGCAGCCTCAGTCTGCGCCTTGTCAGAGGTGGGCTGTGCAGAAAGGTGTGCCCCCGTGATAGTGGTGCTGGGGTAGGGGATCTTCTCAGCCCCCAGAAGTATGCTTCAAAAGCAGGAGTGTCTGGCCTCTCTCAGAGGGACACTTTCAAGTGGGAAAAAATATAAAAACAAAGGGTTTAATTAACCTGGACATCACCATTGGTATGTACCTGCCCAGGACCCCATGGAAGAGGGGAGGCTGAGGGGAAAAAGAGCATGGAACATGACAGGAGGTGAAGCATCAGCACCTTCCCACTCTGAGAGCTCCTCAGGGCTCATCACACTCAGGAACACTGAGCAAATGATGTTTCAACACTTTGTCTAACCATGGCTATTTTGGGATGGAGCACCACAAACCGCACAAATCTCTTGGCCAAACACTAGCCAGGGACAGGTAGCATTGGTGGAGACCCCTTAAAAGAGGCAGAGCAGGTTTGGCTGGACTGACATGCAGAGCATTCTCTCGTCCCTCCAGCGTGCTCCAGACATCTTCTGAAAAACACTCTGGCTTGCTGTGCCCTTCCTTCGCACCTCTGGTAGCAGTGATTCCACTGCCTGAGCCACGGCTGCCCTGCTCCTGCAGCCAGCTCTTCCCCTGTTTCACAGTGCTGACAGGAACAAAGCAGGGGCTCAGGAGAAAGGCCCTCTCCAGCAGCCCAGAGCCCATCCAGGCACTCCTGACAGCAAACCCATCCCACGCCCCTCCCACGCTGTCAGGAACAAGATCAAGAGCAGAACGTTTACCAAAATGCCATGTGAGGCTGCGTAAAGAGGTGGTAAAAGGGGAATCCACTTATCCCACAGTCAGCAGACAGGAACATCAGGATCTTGAGTTACTCCTTTACAGATTGGATTAGCAGGTCAAGACCACAATAACCAGGAGCTTCTGCCAGACAGTCACCAGAGATGGAGTCTGGCAGCCCATCAGGCAGTAGGATCAATCAGTCTCCTTAAAAATAATTAAATGATCTGTCTATATCATGCTCAAAATGATCACTCTTCAAAGGCTGTAAAAACAAGTTTCAGGCAAAAAGCATGGAAAATGTACAGAGGTTTGAGTGAGTGTGCAGGATGAGCTCCGGAGCAGTGGTTGTTGTTATTATTGTTATTATTATTATGTTGTAATTATTATTATTATCATCATGCTCTCACATACAAGGGCTCTTTGTCCCCCTAGGAGTGAGGGACTGTTCTGGAGGTCTCTGCAGAGGGAGGTGACACCAAGACTGTCCAACAGCCACACACAGAGCAGTTGGGGTCCCCTCCTTCCCTCGGTGCTCACACCCTACCTGCACTCCGTGCTGACACCTCCCAGTGCTCCTGCCTCTCCCTTACCCCTTGCTTGGCCCCCCAAAACTGGGGACTTTGACTCATGCCAGCTACAGCAGCCACTGCCATCCCCCCTCTGTGCCTGTCACCTGCACCCCCACAGGGGGATGAGTTAGTCCGCAGCTTCAGTGGGCTTGTCTGTCCCCAGAAAAGACAGGAATTATTAGTGGTGAAAAACCCTTCAGCCTCGTGACGCAGCAACAGCGTGAGGGGAAGCAGTAGCTTCCTCTTGAGCATCGCCACAGAGCTGGAGCTGGGACACTGATGACGAGAGTTTTTCTCCACTTTTCTGCTCTTTTTTTATATTTTTAAAAAAACTCTTTTTTTTTTTTTTTTTTTTTGCGGTTACACATTTGGTGTCTGCAGGGTGGTTTCCATAAACGTGGCACAGCTTTTACAATACTAAATAAAGCAGCATGCAAATCCCATCTCCGCATTTGCAGACTTGGAGTGTTTAAAAGGTGCAAGACCCATGTCTCTAGTTATTCTTTCACCAGCAGATATGCTGCTGCTAAACATTTGTCTCCAAGCTGTGTGACACAGCCATCCCACATAGCCAGGCTCATTACCCTGCTCGATCTTTCTTCTGGATCACCTCTAGCTTTAAGGCAATCCCTATTATGTTAATTAAATTTCTTTCTCCCAAAGCAGCTTTGTGTTACGGCCCTCTGGATGGCCAAACCCCCAGCATCATCCTCGTATGCCAGAGCAGAGCCTGCTGCCACGGATTTCCTCCCCACTGTGACTCTCAAAAAGGTGTTACCTCTGCCATGGTTGAAAAGTGGGTCACCATTTCCTAGCCCAGGCTCAGTGTCCCTCGCTCTGTGTGGGAGCATCTCAAGGCAGTGAAAGGGCAAGAACCTGAGCCCAACACAGCTGCGATTGCCCCTCAGCCCGGTTCCATGGGGAGGCAAGACAAGGCAGCCCTGTGCCCCAGCCTTGGGCACTGAAATGCATCCAGCTGAGAGCAAAACACCCCCTGGTTCCCCAAACCCAGCCAGGCTGGCTGGTGGGAGCTCAGGGCAGCAGTGCCCTGGATCCTTCCAGAGCTGTGCCGGGGGAAGAGGCAACAATTAAGGAAAGAGTTGCTGGTCATAGGCACAGAGCAGCCCCCTCGCTGCCACTGGTCCCTCATTAACAAACCAGTGTCACCCCACAGGCCTGATCTGACCCTCCCTCCAATTAACCAGGCCAATTAGTGCCTTTAGTCCTCCATAAGCAGTATCTCCCTGCCCCACGCTGCCCGGCCTGGCCCTCTGAGGCCCCTGCACTGCACTGGCAAGGGTTTCCATGGCCACTCAGGGGGCAGAGCCCAGCCTGGGCTGGCACTATCACTGGGTGAGAGTGCAGGGGGTTTACACCACCAGCACTGGTGACACCAGTGGAAAACATCCCCTTCCCTTGCCCTCCCGTTCTATCATCCTTGTCACAAGCAGAACAGTCACAAATCTGGAGCAAGGGCCCTGCTAGAATGATTCGAGAAAGCAAGATACTGGTACTTGGGTGGGCTGGGAATAGTATTCCCCTCCTCTGACACGACCACAGGAGGCTGAGCACAGCAAAGCCACCCCTGATGCCTCTGTGGCACTGCCACGGCCAAGTGTCCGTGCTCATCACCACATTTAGATGTTTATCCCACACAGGGTGACAGGCAGTAACAGTCACTTACACCACAGGTCTGGCACTCTGGGCCAAATCCTAGATTGTCCCACAAGTTTCAGCTCAACATCATGAGTCACTAATGCCACCATTCTCCCTTTGTGCTTTTTTTTTTCCATAAAACTTTGTTTTTCCATCAAATGGGAACAAATACACCCAATACCAGGAATTTTGCTAGATGGACTCCAGATGACAAGTTCTCAGAAAACGCTGTCAGCTGCTGAGATTCAGATTCAAGAGACATCATCCAATGTTAACCATAAACAACAGGGGCAACGAAATGTCTGGCAGATCTTGAAGTGACACGAGATGCCTGTGCTCCACAACAAACCCGTTTCACACCACAGGAAAGGTCACCACTTTAATCCACTTCTGGGTGGAATGTACACAAACGTCATTCTTCTTCACATCTGTAATTAAACAGCCTCTTGCTTTGCTATCCAGCCCGTGTTTATTTTCCCATTTGCTAACACGGTAGATGGTAATATAATATGACACTGAAGGGATACAGGCTGCTACAGGCAGGCTTTCCACTTCTTTCTGGTGATTTGCCTGCAGAGAGCTGGAGCAAAGGGTGGTTGTGCCACTTGGATCCAGCAGTGATTTCCTTTCTGGATGTGCAGCATCTTCGCACATTGAAATAATAATAGCAGAGAAGTCAGTGAAAGCAAACAAAAACAAATGGCAGAGATCCCTAAATGTGTTGACTCGCTGCAAGAAGTTGCTGAGGTCTCTGCTGGGCTCCTACAAGGGAGAAGACAGCAAGTGAAGTGGGAGGTTGAGGCTAAATCTGTACTTCTGCTATGAAAAATCTGGTTTTCAACACTGGTAATGTGCTGGATCACTTGGGAGAAGTCTTCCTTCTCCCTGTGGCCACCATGGAGCATCTGAAATAACACTGGATAATCTCTAATGGGCCCCTCCTTCCCCACAAAGTGCTGCAGGCACCAGCACCAGCTCCAGGCCCACCACACAGCGCCCAGGAGGAAAAACCCACACCAATAAGAATGTTTTGTTCCTCTCCAAACCTTCTGGGCTGCAATGCTGGCACATGGCTCACGGGGAGCCTCTCCAGGGGCTGGACATGGCAGCTTTGCAGGGAATGGCATTATCTGTCAGGCAGGACTGTGGGATGCATCACTTTGCAGCCCCAAGGCATGGCCCTGTACTTCAGCTCCTCAGCAAAACAACACCAATATGTTTATTTTCAAAAGGATACAATGTTTGACAAAATAAATTATATTTGATTAATACCCACTGCTTTTCTGGGTTTTTTTTTTTTTTGAAGGCAGTAAATTTGCTGATTGTATAAACATGCCACAGTGCTTCATCTTCCTATGCCAAAATTTCAGTTACCTCATCTCCAGGGAATGCCCTTAGTAACATTGTGACTAGCTTATTTAGGGGCTTGTTTGTGGGTTTGGGTTGATTTCCCCTCCCACTTTTACTTCTTAGGGAGGTCTCCCACGAGCAAGCCACAGGCTGGAGCTGAACAAAATTCACCCTTTCCCTTCATACAGGGACCATGTCCCTAAGAGAAAACCCAAATTCCCACACTAAAGACCAGAGAGCATCCTCCAGTGTCATCATTTCACCCCATTCCCTTCTGGCTGCAGATTTCATTCCCCCAGTACCTCCACACCTAACTCCTTGCTAAGGGAACAAAAAACATACTGGGAGAATTTGTGATTTTGCTGGTGCTCAGCTGCGTCACCCCCAGCTGTGGAGCTCCAACTTGAAAATCCCTGGGTTTCTGGGAATGGACACCTGCTTCTAGGGGGTGTGGTGTGTGATCTGGTAAAGCTTTAGCAGCACTTGTCAATCATTAAGCTGCAGTGCTGCTGGAAAGGTCAAGGAAATTCCCACCAAGGCACTCAAGTGTTTGGGAACCAAAGGATATTTGTGGGCTGCTTTAGCTTAGGTGAGCTGGAGAGCCTGCAGGGCAGGACTTGTCTGGTGGGCTTGGCCAGTCACACCACTCCTATGTGCTCCAACAGGGGAAGGAGGCATCTCAGCAGCACACCTGGCTGTTTGGAGCACTGTGAGTAGTTTGTGTGGTTTCACAGATTTTACTTTAGAGACTTATGCAACATCCCATCCTGCCCATCTCACCGTGGACCAGCAGCTGCCACCAAAGCAGAGCAGGAGGCAGTGCACGACCGTCACCTTCTCCCTCCAGCACAGCAGTGCCCAGCGTGCCACCCCACCAGGACCCAGAGCCGTGCACCAACCAAGCACCCTCCAAGGCTGGGGAGCAGCTGGGAAGTGCCCTTTTGGTTGGTGGCACCTCCTTTCTGTGCCCACCGCTCAGCATGCACCCATTTGGACTGAAAAGCAAATCCAAATACCTGACTGACAGCACAGGATCCCACGTGTCCCCCTTCTGCAGAGCCACAGCAACACACCCATGTCCAGCTGCCAGCTTTCTCTGATGGCGCTCTCTGCTTCCTCCATGCAAGGGGCATTTTGTTTCAATTGAAATCCCCAGCGAATCCAGCCCTGGGTCCGTGTTAGGCCCACGCTCCAGAGGGCTTGAGAGCTTTGCTCATGGAGCAGCATGAGGAATTCTGAAAATCTCCCTGAAAAACGACACTGAGGCACTCTAGATTTCCCTTCCCCAAACAGCATGGGCCGTAAGCACCAGCTGTTTCTAGCAGCTGTTCAGTGTGTTAGATTTTACCATTCCAGCACTAAACTATTAGTCAATTGATTAATGAACTGGAACTTCCCATCCAACAAAAATATTTTGGTTTTAAATTATAATTTGATGCGTGGTTAGTGCAGAAATACATTACACATGCTAAGCACATGTTTGCATCTCACCACCACCCTCAGACACGGGGAAAGGTGTTGGCTTCGTCACCTTTTTAAGGCTGCTTGCAAAGCCCTCCAGGGAATGCAGTTTTACCTTTAATGCAGTCTTTTCTTTTGCAGAGTACACGAGGGGTGGTGCTGCTCAGTCCTGCCCACATGTGGGACGTGCATGGGGCCAGCAGGCTCCAGCCACTCCACTGCTGCCAGCGGAGCTTGAAGGAGCAGCAGACCTGGCCAGGAAGCATTGAGGAACACTGGCAGGAGTGAGGGCTCAAGCACCTGGGACAGGAAACATTGCCAGGGTTGCCAGGCCTTTATCTGGAGCCAGAACAAGGTCCCAAGCACACGAGGCACCACTGGGACACGGTGCTGGCAGCTGCACCAAGGAGTCCTCAGCTCTGCACAGGGACTGCAGTCACCAACAGCTCAGTGCTGGCCCTGGGTTTCATCACAAAGCTAGAAGTTATCTCAAAAGGAATTTTTCATTTGTTTGGGTTTTTTTTGTTGTGGTTTGTTGGTTTTTTTTCCCCCAGAAGCACCTTCATGCCGGAAACTCCTCTATTCAGCTAAAACCCCAGGTATTTACTCTGGTGACACACTCTGCTGGCCAGAAGTGGCCACCACTGGTGCCAAAGTCACATCACTGTGTTATCATGGTGCTGTGTGCACAGCTGAGCTGCAGCCCTGGCACCTGCCAGCAGCTTGAACCCCCTTCCTCCTTGACTCATATAAACATATTATCATATATCTTATATGTACACTAGTAATAATAAATAATAATACCAATAATGATAAAATTTGAAATAATCTCAACTGCGTATTAGCAGTTAAACCTGCATGCCCTGGGACAAGGTTTGGAGCTCCAGGTACACATGCAGACAGAGGGGAGGTGACAGTGCCCATCTCCTGATGGAGGGGCCCCGCCCATGGCAAGGTGGGTCACAGTACACAGAAGTGGTGTAGAGAAACAAACAGGGGAAAAGTATTCCTTATTTCTCATGATGGGAATGAAACACTGCCCAGAACTGAACCTTGGTGGCCAGGACATTCCTTGCAAACCCCCTGTAAAAACATGTGTACAAACCCAGGGCAGGGGAAAATTCAACAGCTGCTTTTTCAAGTTATAATCCGTTATTTTATAAACTTGGCAGGTAGTGGGCTCAAAGGCTGTTTGTTGTGATCTCTGATCATAACAAGCACAGCTTTGCTGAGCAGCAAAGGAAACCAGGCTCAGCGTGCCTCAGAGGGGTCTTCTGCTGAGAAGTGTCAGCATCGCGCTGCGGTGATGCAAGTGGGAGAATCCACCAGGCTTTGTGGGACACAGCAAGGCACAGCCCACGCCAGCTCCTCAGAGAGAAAACACACTGGACTTGTACTGAAAAACTGCTGCCACCCTCCCATCCTGCTGCTTATCTAAGGAAGCAGCAGCGCACAGAATATTTCTGACATAATATTAGAGGAGATGATGTCCCTGCACTGGTACCAGTGATACCTGGCGAGGCAGAGGCAGCACAGCATCTCTGAACAAACCCAGCAGCCCACCTCCACCCCCAGAGCTCCCAGGGGATGAAAGGAAAATGATCAGAAGGGAAGAAGTGATTCAAATTCAAGTGGCGCTAATAAAATATTCCCTTTGGTGGAGCAGAGGCTCATGGGCTCAGCCAGCTGCAGCACAGAGAGCTGGGCCAGAACAAGAGCTGAGCAGCAGGAAGGTGAAGAAATGCCTCTGCCTTGCACCACCCACTGCACCAGGACCTCTCTGACCCACAAGTCAAAGCATGGTCTCAAGAGACAGAGAGGACTGCAACTTGGTTTGTGAACATGTAAAATACAAAATACAAAACCATGTAAAATATGAAACCACAACACAGTGCATGGATACTAAAAATCAGCCCTTACAGGAATACTGCATGTCACCAGCACTGCCCAAGCACCCTCAGCACTCACCCTGGGGTGGATGGGCACGAGGATTCTGAAACCCAGAGGACAGGTCTCCAACAATTCACCATCAGGTCATTCCCTGGGTTAGCCCAAATCTGCTCCTTTGCATCAGGAGTGGTGAACTGGGAGTTAGCATCTCCAAGCAGAGGAGTGGGGGAACAATCATCTCTCCTCCTGCCACAAACCCAAAGCACTTCACACAATTCCAAGGCTTTTAATCAGTCAGAGAGGTCAGCCCCACCACTTAGACTGGGTAAAGTTTCCACTCTCCAAACCTGCATGGCTTAGAATTATCTACTTTCTCCTAAACATAAAGCTGCTGTAAAAGAGGCCTGATGCACACAAATATTTGAAGCATGCACGTGTGTGTGAGGGGGTGTATGCACACGTACGTGCACACGCTGCAGCTTAAGATACTGCAGATATAAACACTCGAGTAAAGGCAGATCTTACACAGAAATATGCAATCATCTTGGCCACAAACCAAACCAAACCCAGCCCATCCACTTAATCAGACCAAGCCAAGTCTTTCCCTGGGCACAGTTGGTGTTCCCAGCCTGCCCACTCCAGTACAACACTGCCTATTGTCTCGCACACATGTGAGGCTGCTTCCAGAGCACCACTTATAGAGCAACCAATCTTTATTGTAGAGATAGCTTACGTAAAGGAACATGCAAAGAAACACATGAGTAAGACTCTCATCTGCCTCAGGCTCCTGTAAATCCTTTTCTTTTCCCCTTTCATAGCACAACACGTTGGACAGCCATTGTTCACCCTGCAAAGCACAGAGGGTACATCCCCACCGTCTGTCCTTTGGCTGGAGCTGTGTTCGCAGGTTTCCCATGGGAAATGAGGTGCTTCACTTCTGAAGAATGAAACCAGGTTGTTGCACGTGCCACAAGGATGCTGGTGGGGATCAGCCACCTGCACTGAAGGGCTTCAGGACCTGGCTGGGAGGTGAGCAGCAAAATCACCTGCAACTTGCCATGGTGCAGGTGGGCTTTGTGCCCAGGGGAGCACATCTCCACCACAATCCCAGTGCACGACAGCTTCTGTTCCAGAGCATCTCTCCTGCTGCAGTGTGTCTGATCTTCTCTGTCCCCTGTCTTCACATGCTCTCTGTTATGTCCTGACCAGATTCCCAGGGGTGAGACTTGAATTTGGAGTTAAGTACAAAAACCGCTTGAACTACAGAAAAAAATCTGTGTTAAGTCAGCTAGGATCAGAGGTATGATATTTGCTGAGAGTATTTCATAAACCAGAGATGTTCTGTACCCCATGCATGTTCGAACAACTCAAAATGAAATATGGTCTTCACCTTAACAGTTAGGGAGACCTCAGAGTTCAAAAACTGCGAGGAACACAATTTAATATGAACCTGCTTATAGTGAACAGGATCATCTTTAAAAAGCACTGTTAGGTATTTACTAGTTTGCCATGAACCAACACTTTTTTAATATGGGGTTTTTTTTCTGTGAAGAGTCTTGAAAAACTGACTCAGGTAATTTGTCCTGTTTTTGGAAATGTGCATATATTTCAGAAGAGGTTCCAAACATCTTCCTCGCTAAAAAAAGGCATGGAGAGACACGGAGTGATGCCACCAGCACTGCTCATGGCTGGTGGCCCAGCAGCAGCAGGAGGAGCAAGGCAATGCCAGCAGCAGGACTGGGGTGGGTGGCTGCACTCCCAGGGTCACTGCTGGGGACTGCAGCACCATCTTTGCTTGGCTGATTCAGGAGCTGCTTATTTGCAGAGATGTCATCCATATCCAGGTCATACGCCAGCTCTGAAAGCAGAAGGAGAGAGGTGGTCAGTAACATGTGGTGTGTGTCAACATTCTGGTGCACAGCACATCCAGCCCCCACAAAAGCTGGCACTAGCCCGTGCCACAGCTGAGGGCAGCTGGGTCTGGGTGCAGTCAAAGGCATCACAGGGCTTGATGGGCCAGAAGAGCTTAGCAAACATCTTGTCAGTCCTGCACCACCAGTCTCAGTACCCTACGCCAAATCGTACACTTGGAGAGACCAAAAAATCACAGATGTGAGGTGCTCCAGTAAGAAAACAAAAGAGATGAGGGATGTGCCTTACTGGAGAGCTACTCCCAAAGAAAAGCAGCTGAGCTTTGGAGGGGTGTTTAGCAATGCAAATGGTGTCTGCTCCCCAGGCACAACAAGGGTGCGTGCAGGAGTGAGGAAATCCTGGCGAGCACCAACACTTCCCCAAACCCAGAGTCAGCAGAAGGCCTGGCTCACCAAAGCCTCCTGGCTGTAGGACCTGAGGAGCTCTGAGTTCCTGCAGTCTTACGTAAGAGTGCGCAAAATATGCTCCTTACAGCACTAAGAACACATCCCATCCCTGGTCCACCTCATCAAAGGAAGGAATGTGAATGGATCATGCACTCTGGGCGTGCTGGTGTTGCAACATGGAGACTTTGAGATGAAGCACATGTGGGTTTCAATCCAAGAAAACATCCAGTATAAAAATTTTGATAATCCTGGCGGAGGAGCATGACATTAACAGAGGGAAAAGCTCGTGACAACCCATCACTGGCTGTGAGGGTCCCGCTGAGCAGTAACTCAGAGTCGCCCTTGTCTTGCTGGGCCAGGGAACAATAAAGAAATCCAAATAGACAATGTGGAAAGACAAGGCACCAGCAAATCTCAGGGCCAAGAACAAAGAGGAAAAGGTGTTTCAAGATGCCATTAGCCAGATCTACCTGGGGCATTTGAACCTGTCAATCATCTGGACTGAGCGGGTGCACCCATGCTTGTCTCAAGGCAGTGGGGCCCTTGCTCCCCTGCTTCTGCTGCTGCCATCTCCTTCTGGAGTCCAGGTTTCTCACCCAAATGGGAATCAGTTAAGTCTTTTCATCTTATCCTCAGAGTCTGGCCCTTGGAGTTAGAGGAAACTGGTGGTTTCCATCAGAAGAGAACCTGGCTCAAGCCTTTTACAAGCCTCCTGGATCACTAGCATGTTGGAAAGGTTTGGATCATCCCACCCCACCCTGAGAAAGAATCCAAGAGACTGAATAAACACTCTATCTAAAAAATGCCACATCAATCCAATGAACACCACTGCCAAGGCAAACAGGCAGTATTTCTTAATCAAAAAATACCCAAACATTGCAAAACAAAAGCAGAACAATGTTAGCGTGACAAGTGAGTCAGCCCAGGCCATCAAAGGGGGTCCGAAATGGCTCAAATGGAGCAGTTATCCATGCACACAGAGGGCCAGGTGCAAGCAGAACCCGCCTGCTAAACGGAATTCTCCAGCAGATTCCCACAAATATTGCAATTCTCTTTTCCACAGCTTCTCTGCTTTTCTTCTAAACTGTACAGATATGCTGCTGGCCTGTGGCGCTGCACACCCATGGGATGAGCAGGGGAAGAAAGGTGCCACCTTGAAAGGGATGTGCTGCGAGACTTTCCAAGCACAGAAAGAACAAGTCCCTCTGGCACAAGGCATGCTCAGGCTTCAGGGCAGTTTGGGAGCAGCCTGCCTGCACCACCTTATTTTCCCAAGCTTCTTTCTGTAAAATAAGTGAAGGGATTTGGAATTTAATAAAATCATAGCAGATTATTTCACAGTTGGTTGCTTGACACAAGACTCCTCAGCTGGCACAGTGTTGGATCACAACCTGCCCTAGTGAGTTTTGGAAGGCATTTCCACATGTTACAAAGGCTCCTGAAACCTAAAAGATGCTCCAGGGGGTCACAGTACAATCAGGCACCCACACGCTCCCAGACCAGTGATCAGGAGAGCTTTTGGGGCAGAATATTCTCTTACTGGGCATCCTAGCAAAACTAAAAATGTCCCCAGGAACTGAGTAACTACTCTTGCCTTCCCTTTAGAAAAGAAATTTGAAACAAAAGAGTGTTTCAGCAAGGTCCTTAACAGCACAAAGGGTTCTGACGGCTCCATTTACAGTCTTGTTCTGGGATGTAATTTATGAGATTCGAGTTCCTGCATGGTCTCAATGCAACAGCTGAACCCCGTTGGAAATGTTCGGCCAGGATGTACCAAAATGAGCGTTCCAAACATATTCTTTGCATGGGAAATTTTCCAATTCTGGGATTTCTCCTCAACTTGAGTAAGGGTAATTCTTTTTAAATCACACCACTTCGCCCAAATGGGGATGGTGATTCTCTAGCTATTCCCTTCTGGCCAAGTTGAAGAGAAGGGAAACAGAAACCCTCTTGTCATCAGATTAGAGTGCTACTTTCTCACCTTGTTTAAGAGCTTCAGAAGTTTAGTGTTTGGGAGTGCCGTTTGTTTTCACTGTTCCTTCCATTGTATCCCACTCCTTATTTGTGCCCAACTGTATTTTTAGGCGTGATGGATTTAGCCAAACATCTTTTATTTTGTATTAATAATGGGCCTGTAACTCTTGCAAATCCCTTTCACTTAACTTCTAATGACCTCTGCTACATCAGAGAAAAGGCAAAGGAAAAAGTATGAGCCTTTAACAGACCTCAGCCAGCTGATCTAGGCAATAACAACATTAAAAATATACATCACAGAATCACAGAATCAGTAAGGTTGGAAGGGATCACAGTGAGTCATCTGGTCCAAACTCCCTGCTCTAGCAGGGTCATCCCAGAGCACATGGCACAGGATTGAGTCCAGAACATCTCCAGTGAGGGAGATTCCACACCCTTTCTGGGCAAGCTGCTCCAGTGCTCAGTCACTGCACTGTAAAGAAGTTCTTCCTCATATTCAGACTGATCTGTGCCTCAGTTTCTGCCCACTGCCTCTGCTCTTACTGCTTATATTATTGATAATAAACATATTTCAAATGCAGGAGTCAAATTAGCAAATGTTCCTAACCAGGTAGCTCTTGAGAGGGCTCCATTATGATTTCCAGCTTTTGTTAGGATCCCTGGTTAGTCCAGGTCACCTCCACATCCCTGCAGCTCCTGCTCCCACAGACACCAGCAGTGAAAGAGCCTCGGCATCAGGGATGGAGCTGCAGGATGGCTGATGGGGTAACAGAAACTAACCTTCCACATACTCCATTTTGGCCACTTCCACCCAAACCTTTGCCTTTAGGCTGCAAAATAACCTGAAAGAAGCTACGACTCTGCCTCCCTTCTACCCAGCCACCTTCTGCATTAAAGATCTCCACCAGCCCAGCTCTGATCACCCAAGTCACTGGCATCAGTTTCTCAGTACAAAGTGGCCCTTTGGCCTGCAAAGACTTTCGGGGGAGGGCAGGAAACTAGAAAAATCTGTTTCTGTTTATAATCAGTCAAGAGTCCAGGGGGTATTGCCAACAATCTGCACTAATTACAAATTCAATCTTCACTCATTTTTGTCCCTCTTGTCCTCTGGGCTGCAGATTAGATAATCCCTTTAAAATAATAGTCAATCATTAGCTCTGCTTTTTTCTCCCCCTCCTCACGCAAGCCGAGCGTGCCGTGCCGTTTCCTGGAATCCTCACACAGCTGGTGAAAGGTCTCCAGCCGCACACAAGCCGGTCCCTCCGGAAGCATCTTTTGTAACCAAAGCCCCTCTAACACAAAGCTGCTGCGCTGTGCTCCCAGCACGGCAACAGCTTCAATGGCCTCGCAGCGTGGAGGACAAAACCCGGCGCCAGCTCTGCAACACGCGCTCTCCGCGCCCACAGAATAAAGCAGCGGCATTTTCCCGTGGATTAGGGCTGGAATTGGGCACACTGACCTGACTCTGCACAAGCTTGTTGGGCAGGAATCATTGGAAAGCTCTTCTTGCTGAACCACACCAGCTTTGGAGACGGCTACAAAATACGGCTGAACTGGGAGAAAGTCAGGTTTGAGTGGGGATAAAATGTCCCACGGCAGCTGGCACAGCAGGAGCCGGGAGGAAGGGCACTGGCAACTGGGATTTCCTCTGCCAAATCCAACGCTGCCTACCAAAACACCCCTTTTCACCCCAAAAAGGACAAATGGCCTTAAGCAAAGAACTGCTAGCAAATGTCTGGCAAATGACTCCCAAGAGCCCTGCTGCTGCAGGCTGGCTCGGCTGCTGCCCAGAGCCCGGGAATGTCATCTCCCAGCCAGGCATCTGGGCTGCCTGCCTGCCAAGCCTGCCCCAGCAGATGGCTCCAGCCATGGACCCAGTTTAGTAACAGAGCCACAATGGATGGCCAGGCATGAAAACTGCCTGCCCCTGTCACTTGATAGCTCTGCCAGTGCCTGACGGGTGTGAGGGGATCCTGACACAGGTGAAACCATTAAGCCTAACGCAGCATTTCAGCCAACAGGGCTGCTGTGGTGATGGCCGTGCTTTGAGGATGATGGAACCGCTGTGGTGTGAAGGGAATGGATCATGTTTCTAGTGAGCACAAAACACATCAAGTAGAAATGTCACAGACAGGTAGGGCAGCTTGGAAAGCTTCTGCATCTGCCAGCATCTGCCTGCATCTTTGCTTCAGGACTGCTTTTTCCTAGGAAAGCAAATGCTACCATTGCCACTGAAAAAGACGATCTCCACAGTGTGTTGCTTTGTTTAATTTTTTTAAGCCATGAGCATCTTCAGTGTGGGGAAGAAGTTGCCAACAGATGCAGCAGACTGGCTGTCTCCAAAACAGGACAGGATTTCTTAAAGGGAGAGATGTTTGAGTCAAGCCCAAACTGTTGACTCATTACAAGGTGAAGCATAAGAGCCTGTGATTCCACAGACCAGTCTGCCTGACCTTGGCTCCCAAATCTCTCCTCCTCTACAGTACCAACCATTTCACTCTCACAGGTGTTGGTACCTGAAATTTCATCCCAAACATTTCCTGCTGGAACACCGAAAGCTCAGCTCACCTCAGCCTGAAGTTATCTGTTTTTGTCATGCAAACAGCTCATATTACAAACACACCTCTGCCTCCCCAAAGACAACACCTGAAACCATCCATTGGGTTGCATGGCACAAACAGCCACAGCTGCATGGACACAGCTGAGATTCCCAACATTCTGCTTCTCCAAAACACCTTAAACTCTTCCAAACACCTAGCCAAGCATGGTTTCATCTCATCAGGGAGGTTTTGCCCTCTGGCTTATTACCATTAAAATCCTGGAGCACCAACAGGTTTGCCAGTTGTCTTCTTGCACAACGAGCTGCAACAGCCCAGCCGTAGGTGCGGCCGCGCCAGTGTGTAATTAAAGCTGAGCCAGGGCTGGCCGTGGTGCTTGTGTTGGCACAGATCACTGAGGTGGATGTGCAGCATGTGCATGGTCTTGTGCCTCTGCTTTTCCACCTCCTCCACAGCAATTTAGGAGGTGCGGCTCTTGGCAATATGGATTTGGGAAAAAAAAAGAAGAAAAAAATTCCAGCTCAACATCACTCTGCTGCCGTCAGCAACATGGCCAAGGGAGCCTGGCATGGCTCAGCAGCAAGGGGTAAAACCAACTTCCTGGGCAGAAACCCAAAGGAATGAGGTTTGGGATTGCTGATTTGCAAATCAAGACTTTTCCCCCGCTTCCCTGTTTGGCACCTCTTGGCTGCTGGTGTGCCACCGATGGCCCGAGGCCTGCAGCACGTGTTCACCAGCGGCCCAGAGAGCACAGGTACCACCACAAACCAACGGGGGAGGAGTTCCCCTAGGAGCAATACTCTCTGGAAAGCAGCAGTAAATCCATTTGGGGGGATCCAGATGTGAGGAAGGTCCATCTCAGTCCCACTCCAGGGGTGCAACCAGGAGCTGCTCAGGGCACACGAGGCAGTGAGCTCTGTGAAGTAGCCAGTATGCACACCCCGGCTCCCCAACCTCCAGTACTACCACAAAAATCTCTCCACACATGTCCACAAGTTTCTGATGGGCTGAAGGGACAAAACACCCTCAAAACCCAATGGAGTGTACAGGCAGAGGGGCTGCACTGTGACCCCAATTCCAGCAACTGCTCCTTCCCTCCACCTTGGCCAGAGGCTGGTGGCAAGGAAGGGCCATCATTTAGGACCTGGGCCTATGTTTACCTTGAAAACGTACTCGTTACATTGTTCCTTGCTCCTCGGTTTGTTCTAGATCCACCCTGAAGAGAATCTGGCGTCTGCAATTGCATTCCTTGTTTTCCCCTTGGCAGAGAGTGAAAGAGTTTCTGAACTCGCAGAGAGGAGCCACAAAAACGTATTTAGCAAAATACAGTCATGTAATCTATTAAAAATGAACAAATCTCATTAGCATTATTAATTAGAAGTGCCAGAGTCCTTGTACTTTGCTGATGAAGCAGCATTACCCTGGTCTGATATCCAGATGTACAGTCCAGAAGAGCTGCTACCTAAAGGAGCTTAGAAGAAAAGCACTGAAAAATAGGGAGCTAAACATGTACAGCCAAAAACATCTACAAAGACAGGAGTCAAGAAATAAAAAGAGAAGTAGCTGGAAACAGAAGAGTATTAATAGAAGTGAAATTATTTAAGTGGCAGCAATACAGGACTGGGTCAAGCAATGGTCCTGCAGATCCCCCAGTATATCAGCCCACCCAGATGTGGAGTCATCTTCTTCTTGCTCGGAAAATCTAAATCACAAAGAGATCCCTTCTGATCACTCTGCTCTCACCTGAGACATCTCCATACAGTCTTGATTTTGGGAAGTAAGGTTCCCAATGAAGCAGAGCAAAATGAAATGCTTCATATTCCCTCTAATGACTGAAAATGACATACACCCATCTAACTGAAATTTTCTCCTTCATGTTTTCATCCCCAAAAGCTCTTGGATATGAGCAGGAGAGGAAGCTCTTTCCTGCTACATACTAACCTTCAGCTCTCTAAGCTCAGGACATTCAGTGACAATGAGGTATTAGCAGGACCCGACAAAATGCAGTCCTAAGAGGAATGCAGTGGTCGCTGTCCTCCAGATGTTAGCCACTAAAGCAGCCCTCAAGGCAGAAGGATATTTCTCAATGCTTGATTAGAAAACTCATGGTGGTGTTATGGCACCCAGGAACATCTGACACCTTCCTTTGTGACTCACTGTGTGTGGAAACCAGACCTGATAGTGCCAGGCCACAGAGACCAGGGGTTTGTGGCATTCCTGCTTCAAGCAGGCAACCCGGAATGTGCCTCTTCAGTCAGAAGGGACAAGGACTTTGTGCAGTGTCCATACTCAGTGAAAAATCCCTGGACATCCACCAGGCTACAACTGATGATGCCAAGGGAAATATCTCAAGTGAGATTTCAGGTCAAACCCCAAGAATTTGGGTAGTGCATGGACATACCTGCTCAGCACACAGTAGAGTTGGCAGGTAGACACAGTATGGTGACACTCCATGCTGCTCAGCCTGCCTCTGCTCCCGGAAAAAACTTCCTGAGGTTTTTTTGATCTGCCCAGGATCACCAGCATGGATGGACAGCAAGCTCCCCCACTTCATGCCAGGGGAATGTTTGCACAGAGCAGGAGCTGAGGTGAAAGAGCTGCCAAGGGGAGGGAGCCCACAAATGCCTCCTTCTCCATGCTATCTGAAGCAATCATGGCTCTCTCTTAGGAATGTCAAAATCACAGCAGAAAATCAAAATAAAAAGGCTATGTAATCCAGTTTGTAAATCCCTTCAAAATCACAAAATCCTCTCTAAAATGGATTACAGAGATTAGAGATAAGAGTTTCCTGGAAATCAAGAATTGCATTTCAGCCTCTGCTATCTCCTCACTGCCTCAGAAAAAGCAAGAGTCTTGCTTGTGCCCCCCACCCCACCTCATTCCTTCCCAGCCATCATCCCAGATTTGGGGAGCAAAAGCAGCTCCCTCCAGCCCCTAAAAACAGCAGAGCTGTTTCCACCTGTGGACACCGTGCAGAAAAACATCCTCTTAAATCAGGGTGGTCTTCTAAAAATCACCAATGCGCCAGTGGTGACAATGCTACCAAGCAGAGAAAGGTCAAACACCCACGTGAGGATGATACAAAATTATTTAGCACCCATGCCATTATTATTCTGATATATTAAAAATCACAATTTTGTTTAATATTTTGACTCAAATATCCACAGTCGATGGTGGTAGGACAATTTTCTGTGGGGATTTTTTATTTCATGAGAGTTTTTGTCCTTTCCTTCTTATTTGGAACAACAACAACAACAAAAAGGGATTGCAATATTAGCATTCCCGGCAGAGCACACATTCAAGTTCCTGACCTGTTATTGCTCAAGGACTTTTGCAGCTGCAGATGCCTGTTTGGAGCTACAGTTAGGTCACTTTGAATGATGCTCACAGAATAAGGATCAAAACACTCAGAGCTTGATCAAAAGGACATTTTATGAACATTGCAGCCCGAGTTAAGTGCTGATGTGAATACTTAGGTTCGCCCTTACATTACCTCAGCTTGGTTCTAATAAAATTAACACCCTTTTAAATAATGCACTCTGTTTTATTTGTTTCATGTTTTTGTGCCTTATGGCTTTGAAAACATATTCTCAAAACCTTTCCATCACACTGGGAATGTTTAGCTGTGTTGGGATCTGCAAATCAACATCTTTCTATAAAGGAATAATTAGGGTTACACCTGTGTATCATTGTTCCACCTGCTCTAACCTGGATTTATCTACCAAAGGTTGGGGTTTTTTTTTTCTGCTCACAAAGGAGGGTAACCAGTCACACTCTTTCTTTTCCCAGGAAGAATTACCACCTGTAAATAAACAACTAAAAACTGAACTACAAGCACCAGCAGCATGAATTCTCTTTTGTAAAGAGACAACAGAAAAGACAAAGCAGGGAAAATTCAGTCTCTCCTCTGCATTTCACTTGCACATTAGAGGCAAAATGAACTTACTAGTCCAGGGCAGGGGACGTCTTATTGGTGCAATACAGCTGCTTAACTGTTCTTTAGAGATATTCATCTCAAAAGCCAGAACAGAAAGAGCATTTTCCCCCCTTTTATTTATTTATCTTTTTTTTTTGTGCCAACTCACCTTAGCTGAAAAGCACATTGAGATTGTAATTATGGGAAGGCCTCATCTAGTAGATTTGTAAACTCAGCTATCGGCTTGAATTACTGGAATTAGCAAGGCTAATTTAATGTCACTGTTCAAAATAGCTCAGATTTGGAATTTCTTAATGGCCTTAGGAAAAGGAGTCTTTATGCATACTGCAATCTAGGCTTCATTCTTAGACTAAATTCCTTCTCATAGATTTTGTGAATGCCCTGTTTTGTAGCCAACACAAACTCTGTCCAGTAAAATAATGTAAGGACTCCCAATGAAAAGAGATTAGCTGTTCCCTGCTCCTGTTATTTTAAAGCAGAAATAACTTTGGCTTCTACTGATTCATAGACAAAGCTTGAAATGCAAAGCATGCTCAACTCCAGAGTCAGCATGAAAAGGACCTTAAAATATTCCCGAGTGCAAGTAATGGACTTATTAGAGGGATGAAAAGAGGCACTTTTCACAGAATCCCAAGCTCTTTAGTCCTGTCATATCAATAATCTTGCTTAAGAATTTCATTCCATTTACATTTCTTTCCCTTCCAAATATCCTGCCTGACTTCTATAAAATACAACATTTACCTGATTAAAGTGTTAATTTATTTCTGTTAATGCTTGGTGGTGTAAAATGTCTGTGGATCACCCAGAGCGTGAGCGATGGTGTCACGAGGGGGTGGGACAGGGAGCAATTCTGTGCAGTTGTACACCTCAAAAAACTGATAAATGAGGAGGGAAATTTAAAGACTTGGTTAAAAGCATCTTCTTTAAATAATGGCAGTTGATTGTGATGGAACTCGAAATACCTGCAATCTGCTGCATTTTCCTTTATGTTCATGTTTAACACCCACAAAAACAATGCTGATGGTAAGAAGAAAAAAAAAAAAGTTTTATAGATATCAGGAAGGAAATTTGCCTAGCTCTCCTAAGCTGCCAAAATGCATCAATTTTTAACCCAGTTTGCCTAGACTTTGAGAGACGGCTTACTCTAAGCCAGCACGAAGCAACTAGTGACAATTTTCCCTCTTTGTTTGAAGAAATTGCTGAAAAACAAAGGGAATTCAGGAACAAATCACAAAAGCCTGTGTGGGCATAGCAGGGAAGGAGACAGAGACCCCTTTTTAAGGAGTGAGGGGAATTTTTTCTCCATTTGGCTCCACGCCCCCAGGACAATTTGCACTGACTGGGGACTGCCAGCATGGAAGGGAAACAAGATGTTTTTCGCTACATCTGCCCATGACAGCACCAGCAGAGACCAAAAGATCCCCAAACACTGTGACAGGATGAGAGGCCACACTGAGATGGCCGTGCCTGGCGTGTGATTCTGGCCAGTGATGATTTTCATAGACCAAACCAGATTTCACACTGCCCATGAGACCCAAGGGTCTCAAAGCACACCACAGGCATTAATTACACCCTCCACTTTGAAGAAATTAATTAAGCACTGAAACCTTCTGGTCCCTGAGAGCCAGGCACAAGCCTCTATTCACTAATGGCTAAAACTGAGTTGAGGTTCAGGAACACTGACGGGAAGGCTGAGCAAAGCACCTCTGAGTGCCCTGAGGCGGCAGAATCCTCCCCCCAGGATACTTCTAATTCCTCTGGACACGTCCCAGCAAGTCTCCCTGAGAAGGCAGCCACTGGAGGTTTGGCTCTGAATCACTCTCTGTGGCAGGGCATGGAGAGCTGACACAGCAGGGAGCTGGGAGGGCGAGGGGCAGTCCCATCCCACAGCCACCCTTCAGGGCATCTGCTCAGCCCCCAGCTCCAAGGGCTCCTCAAGAGTCTCTGACATTAGCAGTCACAATAACGAACTGGACGAGACATCCACATGCCAAGAAGTAACAGGAGCTCCTCACATCATCCTTGTTGCTTCTTTGTGTGCCACCGGCTGCTCGGCTGCCGTGTGTGTGACACATTCCTGGGTGAGACATCCTCAGCCCCATCCTCCCAGCTCCTCCAGCTGCAAGAGGCATCCCCAGCAGACCCATGGGAAGCAGATCAAGGGGCAGGCACCCCAACATGCAGGGTGCTCCAAGATGCTCCAGAACCGCCCTCACTGAAGCATTTGCTGAGCTGGTATCCTCCACTGGAACAAATGCACACGGCCTGGGTCACTCTCCTGCAATGCTCTAGTAAAGAAACAAAAGCCTCTGTGCCTCCTCATTCCCCTGTTTTGCTCCATTCAGGTTTACTGGATGCCTCCTCATCTTGCCATCTGCCTGGATGACTTTGTGTCCTCTCAGAAGCTGGACGAGCCATTTGCCCGGGGTGCTCACAATGGGTTTAGAGGAGCTGCTGCCAACCCACAAACATCTGCTGTCCCTGTTTCTTTTGCAACAAACGCCTGGATAAAATAGGTGACAAGTGCATTAAAAAAATATGATACCTGTGCTGTGGAGAGCTGGGAGGCAAAGGGGGATTGCCAGCCCCTGCAGCTAACAAAGAGTGGTGGCTGAGCTGGAGCTGCGGCCTGGGAAACCCATTAAGACCACATGGGGTGTCAAATTGTAACAGGAGCGCTGGGCTTGCAGGGCAGGCAGGAGCTGGAGGAAGCAAATTCAGCAAGACCAGAAACAACAGGAGTTTCTCAGTGCACACCTGCCTTTACCCTCCCAAAAACGGTGAGGAGCAGGTGAACAGGCACACCTGAGCTGCAGGTCGAGCAGAGGCAGAGGCAGTAACCCCCTGTGCATCCCATCCTGCTGTGGGGAGATGCCCAGAGAGGGAGCAGGACTTGCTCCAGGGGCTGTATCTGTTAGCTCTGATTTAGGGTTAGTGCCATCCTACAGCCATCCAGTCCCTCAGTGTAGGTTTCACTGGGATGGAGGGGATTTAGGAGCCTCCAGGCAATCCCATATAGCGGTCCCAGTTACCCTGTATCCTACATAACAGGAGCTGGTTAAGTATTTTTACAGACAGGTTTCTGCTCCTTAATGTATGCAACTGGTCAGGGTGAACCTTAGTTATTAGCAACCAAAATCAGGCTCTAACCTCTTGCTTTCCAACCCAAGCACAGCAGTAATTTTTGTTCAGTTGTGTAGCAATACTGCCTTGCTATGTCCTTATTTTGGGTACACAGAACCATTTTTCTTTTTTCCACATTTTCTAATGAGTTTTGGCGGTAGGAAGTTGTTTGTAAATCACACAAGTATTTGTTTTACTGGAAACATCTGCTTTAACACATTTGTCTTTTAAAAAAGGCCAAATTTTTTTTAAACAAAGGTATTAAGCTGCAATGTAAATTGGGCACATCTGTTTATGAGTCACTGCAATAGCACTGCCTCTAGTGCACCAGATCACATGGATCTCCAGGGGCCTGATCCAGCAAATTAGAAACTCACAGCTTGCTCTGCTCCCTTTTCCAGCACTCCTCTTCCAAGAGCCCTTCTGCCTGATTTGATAAATTAAGGCCACTAAATAAGAGAGACCTATTTAGTGTCTGCTAATAATATTAAGTGTCTGGCCCAGCAGACACTCAAGTATCAACAAGAGACTTAAGCTGGTGCTGAAGTCCACAGGCCAAGTTCAGTGGAATTATTTATAGCTGTGAATTCCAGATCGCACCAGATCCACGCTGCCCATGGTGCTCTACCACCTCTGCTGCCTTCAGCTGCTCAGGGCTGCCATAAAAAAAAACATTTAGAGAAGCCAAACAGAGGGAAAGGTGCCAGCTGAACTTCCCAAGATCCAAACCTGACCCACCAACTGGAATTTATTCACTGGAAACAAGAATGTCAGCAGACCTGGGGGGCTGGTCTAAGGGCCAGGAAAATCCATTCAGCTCTGGTAACTGCAGTGGCTGCAGAGCATCCCTGATGGTTTTGGGGTAAATAAAACCAATGAGGGGCGGGAAGGGGGGAATCCAAACCAGCAAGATGCCTGGAGAGGGCAGATTCAGATCCCCACAAGCTGCCAGACTCCAGCTGTCCAGGGAAAAGCTTTCTGAGTGTCACCAAAGCCCACACCTAAATGAAGCTACAGGAGCCAGGAAGGGGCACAGAAGGCAAGGGTGCATCAGGGGCTCCCTGAGAACAGCTCTGGAGCACAAGTGGGGAAGTGCTTGTACAGGGAAGCGGAGAGGAGAGCACTTTGGGTAAAAACGCATTCTTTCACATTCTCTGCACATGCTTTAGCAGTGATTTATGTGGACAAGACAAGAGATACTCAGGCTGTGTTCTGTGATGACTTTGGGGAGCACACAACCTTTTTTTTTTATTTACTTTTCACCTGAATGATCTACAGAGAACCAGAAGAGGATGAGCAAACATACCAAAGCTGCAGAGCAGCCGGCAGAGAGTTATCAAGGAGACAGAGGATATTACTCAGATTCTGATAATAACCACCGGCTCCCACCTGCCAACTGTAGGCTGTCTGACACAAAAAACTCCAAAAACAGGCTGGAGCAGATGTCTGCTCCCTGTGCAGGAAGTGTCTCCAGTATCCATGAGACACAAGCAAAATAGCTTAGAGTCCAGCAAATTTACAGACTTGAGATACTGAACTCCAACAGGAAGGAGGGAGAAAAAAAAAACAACAGTAAAGCAAAAGGATGTGTCTCACATTGCAGTTGTAATTTACATTTTAGAAATCCTGCTGGGACTCCTGCACTGGACTGAGGCAGTGACAGATGCCCTGGCAATCTGTCCAGATGCCAAACCTGATGCTCAGCAGCCAGCAGTACCTGCCACTGCAAAACATCCATCCCCACACATCACAGAACCACCAAGGGAGGCAGCAGCACCGTGGGCACTCAGCGGTGCACCCAGCAGAGTCAGCCCCAAGGCAGCACTTCAGGCACAGCTCCCACCTGCCTGGAGATGGGATACACAGAAAGGATACACGCCAAGGAAGGAAGGTGGGGGAAAGGGAAGGTGCTGCTGGGTTTGTATTCACACTCTGTGCTGGGCACAGGCCCAGCCCCCTGCAGGAGGGAAGGGCAGTGCATTGTCCCAGGTCCCACGGGAAGCAAAGAGCAAATGAGAAGCAGGAACAGACAGCAAGATGTCATTGAGAGCCCCAAATACCACTGAAGACACTTTCTGAAACAACAGAAGCTGGTCAACATGCCAGATTTCCATTACCATAAAAGAGGGGGAATGTGCTACTGCTCCAAAGCAGAACAAAAGCAAAACGTGTCCAATTTTTCTGTTGTTTAAATAAAAAAAAATTAAAAAGGCAAGTTGACATACCACTCCAACAAAGTCCAATCAATTCATTTGGGTTTTTTGTTTTCTTTTTTCTGTGGTACAATTAAAAACAATTTCAAGCAGACTTTTAGACAAGAAGCTGCTGTGGAGTGAAAGCAGACAGCGTTACCTTGTGCTCCAGGCTGCTGCTGCTTCCCTTCTCTGCTACAAGAGCAGAGAAAGATGTTTCAGTTTATTCCAAAACAAGAAAATCCCATCCAAAACTCCAGCATGCTTCACTGCCTCCCAGTTCCAGCAGAGGCAGTTTGCAACACAAAGTCTCCCATCAGAAAGTTTCTGGCTTGCCCTGAAGGCAACATGAGGGGAGATTAAATTTTGAAGCCAGGGCACTTTTGCCCCGAGGAAGATGCCTCAGAGACCCAGAAAAGCTGGCAAAGCCGGCAGACTCCAGAACCACTTGGTTCCTGAAATTTGTTCCTGTGGAAGAAACTCATCTGGGCCCTCCTTGTGGCTGTGAGAGCCCCAGGGCAGGAACGCAGGGAGAAGGCAGAGCTCTGTACGTGGCAGCCACCGCGTGGGAACGGGGACATCCCTCCTGCAGCTCACAGCTCATCCATCCCAGCGCCGGGGGCCAGGGATCTGCTGGGGATACACCTGGGAATCGGGGGAGCCTTGCTCAGGCAAACACACCTGGTTCAGTTCATGTTACTGCTGGTGTCAGCCCCGGCAGATGTGTGTGCGCGGCTCAGGGCTAATGCACAACAGGCGAGGAGAGCTCCCGCCTGACAGATGATGGATCCCCTGTTTCTGGAGCACACGGAGCAGTGTTGACTCAGTAATCGATCCTGTCCCGGTAATGCACCGACTGATGAGAGGTTTGCAGGCCAGACCCAAATTCATACCATTTTCACTTGCAAAGCCAGGGGTGAGAAGAGAGAAAGAAATGAGGATTAAAACACCAGGATCCAAGCAGATTTCTCTGGAGAAGCATCCTTCTTCCACTTTCCAGTACCTTTTTGGCAAGGACTGAAAAAGAGGCTGCTCTCCAGGCAGGTCTGTGTTTCTTTCTTCTGGAGACCAACAGCAACTAGCAACAGGCTCTGTGGTCAGGTCTGTGCACCAGTCCAGCATGGGCTGTCCATTATTTAATTTTGAAAACCTCATCTCAAGTAATGCCTCTTCCTCCATCCAGGTTACATCCAGATCCCAACATCCTCCAGGTATTTAACTCAGAGCTTCATTTAATCAGGCTTGGTTATTACACAGACACATCCATTTATATTTATGGAAAGATGTTTAAGAATCAGTTTTCAAAATGCAGTGCTGCTGTCTGCAGCATGTAGGGACCTGTTGGATCCCAGGTATGGAGATGCTGCCATGCATTCTCTCACTCAACCACATCTGAGTAAACATCAGCTCCCCAGAGCTCTGGGTGCTGCCACAAAGTGATGCTGCAACTCGTGCTGCCAGGTCATTGCCACAATAACCACCTGCACAAAAACAAACACATTTGCTCAAATTTGAAGAGGGGAACCAAGAGGTCAGTCAGGCTTTTTAAGGCAGCCTGGAGAATTTGAGCATTACCCATCTTCTTCCCTACAGAGATCAAAAGTGCTCTGAAAGTTGTACCCAAAATGTTTGCAGCAAGGGAGGGTTTCCACAATCCACCTGCCACGTTCTCCTGGATATCTTCAGGGCAAGAGGCTGGACAGCAGTGCAGCAGCCAAAGCTGAGAGACCAGGGCCTCCTTCTGTGCACTCTCAATGAGACAGGGCCACCTGGCCCAAAATTTGTTGTGCCTTCAGCTATTGACACAGCTGTATTTCCCCAAGACACTTTTTGGGCAGATGTGTTTTACAGTCCTCCACGGGCCTTGGTTCTGTGAACTTGTCTTCTTTTGTCATTGGAAGGGACCTCAAAGATCATCTAGTTCCACCACACTTGCCACAGACAGGGACCTTCCACTAGAGCAGGATGCTCACACCCCCATCCAAGCTGGCCTTGAGCACATTTTCTGGGAGCAGGAGCTGCAGCAGGCACGGGGCAGGAGAGGGATGGCCCAGCGCTGTGCCCACAGGACATCCTGGGATGTCTGACAGCTGAGTGCTGGCACACCGACACAAGTGCTGGGCACACACAGCAGCCAGGACAGCTGGGACACACTCCAGGCCCAGAGCCCTCTGCCACAACACTCAGCAGGGCTGTGCCCAGCAGCCTCATTTATTACATCCCCATAATCTCTCTTATCAGCTTACCTGCAGTAAGGCATTAGTAAAAGCCAAGCCACTCATGAAAGGGGCACCCTCTCCTATGTGAAAAGTCAATCAACATGTTATATTGTTATCAGGCTCACAGACAAACCTCTCTTTGTACAACAAAATGTGCAGATACGGTGCCCTGACTATCAGTGTAAGGTTATCTTGTCGGGCCTTTAGCAAGTAGCACCTGATCTGCTTCTGTCTGAAATATACCTTGTCTCTTAAAAAGAAAACCAGTTAAATTATTTTGCCTCTCCACAAGGAAAAACAGAAAAAAAAAAGAAAAAAAAGAAAGAGCATGACTGTGTCCAAGTCAGGAAGTCAGGAATTGTGTTTCCCAATTTCATCAGAATTCATGTGTTTTCAGCCACAAAAAACAGATTCATCATCCTTTAAAGATAAATATGGCCATCACTATTGCAACTGGGCACATTTTTGCATACTTGAAATTGTTTTGAGGCGTTCAGTCATGTAAGATGCTGCACTCAGTAACAATTTAAAGAAACATTAGCTCCCAAATTACACTGTTGAAAAGTATCTCCTTAGACACCCTGGCATAGTACAAACTGTTATTCAAACTCACAGCCTAACTAGAGGGTGAGCCTTTCGCCAGCAGACTGGCCTTATAAACATCTGGGAGTGATGAGCAGTCACAAATTCCCAAAGACCTTGGCACATTTTTATGGGTTATAGCAGAAGCACCATCTCATCTGAGCTTTAGTGTTTCCAGCCCTTCAGCCTCACCCAGCCACCCCAAACTGAGCCCACAGACCGGCCTCATCTTCCAAAAGAAGGATTTAGACCAATGTCTGCTCACACACATGATGCATCACGTCATTAATGAATATCCCTTCCTCTGATTCACCTTTTTAAAAAATGATACATCATTCTTTGCTTTGGGTCAAAATGGACCAAGGCAGAGGAAGTCCTAAAAATACCAGATACAAATTGCTCACACGGACTTGGATCTCTAAGCACAATAGTGAAAAAGTTCAAAACCGTTTAAAAAATTAAGTGAAACTTAAACAAACAAAAATAGAACCATAGGATTAATATGTCCAGTGGATTTACTTGCTGATTCCATAGAAAAGCCAGCTGAAGGATGCTATGAACAAGTCCTTCTCCAAACACCAGTAACTTTCCCAGTCTGTCAATAAAAAAAAAATCATTTTTTGCTGACGTCAGAAGTAAATTAATGAGCTTGCCACTCAATTAGAGGGTCAGTCAACTGCTACATGTGACTCCCTCTCCATCTTTTAGCTTTTATTTAGACAATAATGAGGAATTCTTGACTTTCAACCAGCATTTCATTAAAATAAAACATCAGTAAACACAAACATTTGCAATAGAAAAGCAGTAATCAGGCTATTGCACTGTTTTAGTCACTACAATTCCAGCTTTTCTATCAGGATAATCTAGCTGACATTTGGCCTTGTCAATTTTTCACCCTGGGACAGGTTGAATGTCTTGTAAAACAGCATGTTTCTGCTATCCTTGCTTCAGTCAAGCATTCAACAGTACTCTCTTTGGATAAAAAAAAGAAAAATTAAAAAACAAAAAACAAAAAAAGAACAGTAAGTTTCTGCTACTAAAATGATAGTTAGAAGCTCAAAAGCTTTTAGAAGATAAAAAACCCCACGGGAAGGATGCTGTGTCAGTGCAACCCAGCTCACCTGAGCCAAGGACAGGCCAGCCCTGCTGAAGGCTGAGCAGAGCCACGCACAGTTAATATTGGTACTGCACACAGGATATTTGTCAGTAGCACCATCCAAGCCTGCAGGCTGTTCATCAGGATGGGACATCAGCAAAACCCCCAGAGATGGGGATATCTCCCACCTGTGGAAGGAGTGTTTCAGAAGTCATTCGGGTATTTGAGAATGCCTGTCTCAGCACAGGGACGAACAGCCCGAGAGGCAGCAGTAAATGGAGCAGAGCAGCACCAGCAGATCCAGGTGCTGGGATAGGGGCACCCTGGGGGCACTGGCAGAGCAGTGATCACTGTGATAAAGGACGGGAATACATGATCTTGTAAATATTTTAACTAGTGCTCGTCTGTCTCCCAGCACACACATGGAGTGAGCCGAGGCAGACTCTGATTGCTGTTCCCAGGTTGGGAGCATCCCCTTTTCCAGCACACATGCTCATTTCTAGGGAACTTCTCCCACAGAAATGAGCAGCAGAAACCAGGAGGGCAGCACCCAAAGGGACCTTGTGTGGCCTCCCCCTCTGCCATTCACAGCCACCACCTTGACAGGGAAAGCCCCGGTACACATCTGACCCCCAAAATGAGCAGCCACAGGGAGGGAGCTGGGATTGATGGCACCTTCCTGAAATAAACCTGGGAGAGGACAGGGTGGGGGGAGGAAGGTTCCCAAAGGCTGAGCTGTAGGAACATCTCAGCAGTGAGACTTCTAAGAATGCTTTTCTGAGCACTGGGAGCTGTTTAAAAGCAAAACAGGATGAAAGATGCAGCTCCCAGGGTTTCAGAGCAGCTTCCAAAAACATGGTGCAAGACAGAAAACACAGGGGTCCCGCTCTGTGCCCACACAGGGCACAGCCACCACACAAACACAGAGACCTCCCTGCCCTGTGACGTGCAGCCAATTCACATTTAGAAGCAGCTGTGCCTTTGTAACATGGAAAAAGGGGCTACAAAACAGCCTTTCCACCTGGGGAAACACCCCACACGGCCAGCTCAGAGGCAATATTCAAGCCTGCAATTTGATGATGAGAGCACTCAGAAAAAGCCCTGCCAAGAAGATTAATCAGTGGCCAAGCAAGCTAGAAGTTACTGAAGAGTTACAGACCTGGGTAAGTCAAAGGGGAGACTGTGCTGATTCTTCAAAAAGCACCTAGGTATGGCATGAATTGTTGGAAACCTACAAAGGGTCTGGCAGTAAATGGCCAGGGTGCAAGAAAACTTGGGGCTTCCTTGGGGGCTTAAACTATCCCTCAGAAATAGCCAATGGACAGCTGAGAAAAAAAACCTGACTGCAGGTTATTGCAGCAGGAGCAGCCAGGCAGGGGAGCTGTTTTACACAAACTTCCAGGGCCATCTTTCTGTATTTTTATTGCATACATCTATCCTTACATATCTCATGGGATGAGGCCAACTTCCCTTCCCAGGACAAACTATTTCTACTTAATTCTGCCAAATCCATCTGTTCCCAAGACAACTTTTGTTGCTGCCTAACACAGATATTTTGGAAGAGTAAATCTTCCCCTCCAACTCCCAACCCCTTCCCCTAGTTGCTGGATTGTTCAGAATGTTCTCTGAGCGCTTCAGCTACTAAAACAGGTATTTTCCTCCCAGTAAAGCTTGTGAGAAGCCCAGGGGCACAGGTGAGCTGGACCAAACCACCTTTGCAAAGCCCCTGAAACGCCTGCACCTCCTCTCCCCCAGCACTGGACAAAGCCCACACCTGGCACAGGAGCCTGTCCAGCATCCATGTTTTAATTTCAGGCTCCCTGGCAATGACCTCTTCGGTTCCAAGTGGCATCTGGAGTGAGCACACCCGAGGTGAGCTAATTAGGGGACGGCTGGAGCATCAGCAAAGCACCGCCCACCCTGGGCTCTTTTTCCTTTGGGTGCCTGGTGCAGGATGGCTGATCCCAGCAGGCTGCGAGCACATGTTTGCATCACAGAGCCTGGAAGACATTTGCACTGACTCATAATTTGGGGGGAAATACTATAATTCATTCGCAGACATGATTTGCCATTGGTGTAGCATAAATATATGTGTGTGTGTGTGTACAGAGCTCTATTTTTAGAGCTGCATGGCCAGGGTGCCGGCTCCACGGGTACTCCATCGACAAACAGGATGCACTCCTCTCTGAGCTGGGAGGTTTTCAGTCCTCCCCCTTATTGTAAACATCATCTGCCTTCAAAACCCTTAATGTGTTGCAGATGTGACAAACAATAAAAGACCTATCATGAAAAAAAGCCTGCCATCTCCGTGTTTCCCACTGGGGCAACATAATAATGAATTTATTAGCATATAGGGCTCACCAACATATGTTTATAGTCGCTCACAAACTTTTGACTTGACAGTTTACAAGTATGTTTAAATCATTAAAGTTTAGGTTGACTGTCCAGTTATTACACGCTCATTATAAATAGGAAACAAAGGTTACATTTTATACAACAGGCGATAAATCAAAACTAGTCTGTATTTTAGACAGATTTTTTTTTTTCCCTCTTTTGCTCTTTTTTCACCTCCTTATTTTCAAGACCTTCTGAGGGGACATCTTGCTGAGGCCAGTGCTGAGCAGAAGTTTGCAACTAGCTTGCAGGACCAGTGGCACCCGCACCGGGGAGCAGGAGGAACTCCCACTGCATCCGAGAGATGCAAATACCTTAGAGGTGGCAAACTCTGCTGATGTTTTCACTCAACCAACAGCCAAAATCGGTGCCAGCCCAGCCCACTGACATCTCCTCCTCCTCCAGGCATCACCAGGTCCATCTGCAAGGCTTGGGAAACCCTTTGGAAGGCTCTGGGTTTGACCACTGCACTACCACACAGCCTGCCATCCATGTTCCTGCCTTAACACTGCAGAGCAGCCGGCAGGGATAAAAACCAGGGGCTCAGTAACACAAACCCAGCCACTCCCAGTCCCTTCTGCCACTATTACAGGGTAACCACCTTGGGAAGGAGAGAGATAAAGCCACATGAAATGTAAAAGTTCATTTTGTAAACTGTATCCAGATTTCAAAGCCTGGCATCATTTCAAATCGGCATGCTACCCTAAAATTTAGAATTTGTGGAAGTGGGGGGGGGGAATGTGGAATGGTTTCTGGTCCCTTTTATTTCTTGCTATGTACATGTGATACGATGGAAAAAAAATTAATTGAAAAATACCCTTTCAAAGTAAAAAGAAATATCATTCTCAAAAATGTTGAAAGTGAGTATTTCCACACCATCAGCAACTTTTCCTGGGCTGGTTTCCAACATAAAACTTGAACAGAGTCACAGTTTATATCCAATACCAACCAAATAGGATTCTGTCACTGTCATATCAGCTTCACCTTCCTGCTCTAAAGCAAAACACAAAAAAAAGAGCATATAGCACGGGCAAGCAAGGAAGGTCTCCCTGAGAGCACAGCTCGTGCCCTCTGAGCTCAGGCAGTGCCTTAAAGCCCTGCTGGACAAACTCCACACTCCAGCAACCTGAAAGACTTCACCTGCCAGGAGCCCCGTGCCCCAGAGACACAACTTTTAACGTTAATACTCATCCATCCCTTAGCAAAGGCAGCAGCAAACACCCTCCAGCAGAGCAGCACAGGAGGACAAGTCCTCTCTCCCTGCTGCGTGTTCCTGTACCACAGTGACAAGAGGGGTCTAAGGTGCCAGAAGGGTGAGTTACCAGGGAGATCAATACAGTGATTAAAGCAGCCTAGAGAATCAGAATAAGGCAGAAAGGATCATATATCCAGCTTTAGAGATCGCTGGTGATAGCGTGGGGAAGGCTTTAAGAGGAAATTAGAAACACATTAAAAATAGCATCAAGGTGTGACACAAAGATCATGGAAAATGAAACACGTATCTCTGCTCTCAGCACAGGACATGCTGAATCACCTCTATTTCTTTAACATAAACGTTGTTATTTAGTTCTTGGATGAAATTAAGTGTGTTTTAGCCCTCTCAAAATTCTGTTTCTTTTTCAGATTTGGAGAGAAAAGTCTTGAAAAAGTTGTTTCTTGAAAAGTCTTTTCTTTCCCTTACTTAATATTTGAATATATGTATTTTAAGCATTTTACATAATGTGTCAATAATCTTTGATATGAGACTGGCATTTAATATTTCAGCTCTCACTTCATTAAGGATATTTTAATTATCCCAGACCAATGGGAGGGAATTTATACACATCTGTGCTTCGTTTAGGAGCCCAAATTTGCCTTTTAAACTTCAAAGCTGCAGAGCTGATTTTATCCAGGTTCAGTTGTCTGGTCTCTCGAAGAGCACCGTGTTGCACTGGAACCAGCATTAACTGGGCCAGGCCTCCAGCCCAACGTCCAGCACTGCCCATCCACGCTGGACACAGCCTCCAACAGCCTGGGCTTGCTCACACAAGCAGGCCAGATGATGCTGCTGAGCTCCACAGTGGTCAGTGGGTCCAGGAGAAGGCCCTCACCAGCAGCACGTGTGACTGCCCAAGTCACAACTGGGCCTTCGCTTTCTCCTCCCAAGGGGTGACCAGGGGCTTCCTCATTAATAACATCACGAGTGCCTCAGGGCCGTTTTCAGAGCAACCAAAGACATGACTCACACTGGCAAGCAAAGCCACTTTTAGGTTCCCAAGTACCTACATCACTTCTGCAAAACGAGCCTGAGGTATTTGCAAAAAATCATTGGGGATTTCTAAACCCTGCATCAGAAATAACCATCATTTGCTGCAGTCAAACAAGCCTTCCTGACTTTCTGATGCCCTCCAGGAAGCTGAGAAGCTCATCCCGAATCTCAGGATTGCAGGCAGCAGTGGGAAGGAGAGAAGGGGGTGACCCCAGGACCTACATCAGATTTGCAATGTGCCTCAAATCCTCTCCAGCGGGCTGCCCTCAATACACCCCTGCAGAACCAGCCTGGAAAAGCAGAGGCATTTCTTCTCCAGCTGCTGCCTCGACTGGCACCAGGGCCAGCCAGCACAGTTCCGGGCATCTGCAGAGAGTGAACCTGAGCAGACCCCAGGGAGCAGCTCCCCACAGCATCCCCACAACCTACAACCCACAGAGGGGCAGCACCACCATCCCATCACCTGCTAGGAACCGCAGCTGGTTCCTCACTCGCAGCTCTCCATCCCCAGAGCCTCTGCCGCACTCGTCTTCATCGTCGCAGTCTCCGCTCTCCTCCTCCTCCTCCTCTGTGGCTTTTCCTGGAGCTTTTCGACGGGGCAAGGTCATCCCTCTGAGCAGCTGAAAGACATGAGGGCCACAGTCACTCAGCTGCTTCCCTCCACCCTCCCTGCTGCTTCAACCTGTGCTTGCTGGGGGAGCGGTGACACGAGGGGGACAAGAGTCACTGGAGCCAGGACAAAAGCACTGAGGAGCTCAGGTTCATGCATGGACAAAACTGCACACAAAACTTCAGCAGAAGGAGGCAAAACCATATTGAGTCATTCTGACGTTTGGCCTGTGCCCACTGAGAATCACATGAGCCATGCAAGACCCCAATGTCACCAGAGCTCTGGGGTCAGCTACAAAACACACATCCAAAGTTAGGCCAGACAGGAAAAAACAGTAGCAAGAGGAACCTCTGTTCAGGGAATCTCACTACTTCCAGGGACTCTCTGCCATTTTAGATGTAACTCATCAAAGGAAATGGCAGAGGTCTCAGGCCTGTATGGACCCCACAAACACAACCTAAAAATCTTATTTCTCACTCTTGAAGCACAGAGGAAGCTAGCGAAAGTTTCTGGGGTAGCCAAGTGACACAATGAAAACATCTTTTGAAGGATGTTTCAAAGCTGAGTCCTTTGTGAGAGTTTGCACATCCCTGAGATGGGGACTTCAGTGCCTCCCCTGAGCATGGGGTCACTTTCCAAACCAGGGTGGGAGCTCCCCACACTCCCATCACAGCACACAGAGGGATCAGACATGTTATAAACTATCAGCTTCCTCTCTTTGCTGACTTTCCTGATTTTGCTGTTGCTGAAAGCAGCCAGCTAGTACATCATAAACCCAGATCCCCTTTGAAAAAGTGTGAGTCAGCTAGTTAATATATGCTGAAAATTTCTATCACTGCCACTCTGCTGTTAAAAGCTGCTTGAATTTAATCTCAGCACTAAGGGAAAAAAAATGAAAAGGATAAGTAACAGAGAAGATATTGCAAAATGGGAGCTTTCCGCATGCTTCAAGGGTTTGGTTAGTTCCATCTCTTGCAGCAATATGCATGCCTTGCAAGGCATTTTTTAATATCTGGAATCTAGGTTATATTTTTGAACTATTAAGCTAGCCTTAGAAAACCATTTCTAAAATATTTATCTCCTGAAGTTTATACAGCCTTAGAGGAATGCCTTTGGCATCTGGCTCGCCCTGTCCACAGCAATGTCCACATACCTTAGTGTTTATATTAGAGGAGCATAACGTAATGAAAAACAAATGGCTCCATGTGAGACCCCTCTGGGTTCCCCAGCTGCAGCAAACCCTGCAGCAAAGCTCTCCCTGGCACGTGCCAAAGTCTGCCTGGTGTGAGAACCACATCCATGGCAGGCAGCAAAATGCAGCTCATCTCCTCAGAACTCAGGGGATGTGCTTTCATGGCCTCTAAAAGGCTTTGGCTCAGGCTGCTTAAGTTCACTTTTCAGGAGTTTCACTTTGTTTAGACACTTACAGGCCTCTCTCAGAGTAAAGTGCAACCACAAAAAAAAAACAACAAACAAAAAGGCAAGTGCAACACTGAGGGCAGCACAGGGAAGACCTTGCCCAGGAACTGACCATGCCAACCACCCAGTCCATTGCACCATCACTTGTACTTTGCTCCTCCAAAGCCCCCAGCCAACAGCAGTCCTCAGCCTGAGCTGGAATGAGGGTCTCCCATGCACAGCAGCAAATTAGCACACACACACCAGTTCAAACCCACTGCACCACTGCCAAAACCCAGGCTCATGGTGCTGGAAAGGGACAAAACTGTTCAGCATCAGGATCCTTACTCCTCTGTGGGATCCTCACTCCCCTGTGGGATCCTCATTCCCCTGTGGGATCCTCATTCCCCTGTGGGATCCTTGCTCCTCTGCATCCCAGGAACAGATCAGGCCAGACAGGACCCCACGGCGCAGCCCAGGCGGCACAACTTTCACGACTTACCCAACAGAGCAGAGGAACTTTCTGGCAGAGAGAATTAAGCTTTGGGATATTTTCAGATTTAATAAGCTCAATGGGGGGCAAGGGAAAATGAGGATTTTTCAATTGTGTGTTTTCAAACACTGAAATAACTGAGCATTTCTTGTAGTACTACTTTTTTTTTTTTTTTTNGAATTAGCAGCTTAATTTCTATGCCTTTGTAGTCACAACAAAACAGCAACTTTCTGAGAAACATCACGTGGGCCCCAACTTTGGATCAAGCGAACGTGACATCCCTTTGCCACACTGCTCTTTCCTTTGCCAGGAGAAAAGCTCCATCCTCAGGCATGCCTTCCCCAGCTGCTGATAACTATGGAGAAGTTCAATTAAATTTTGCAGCTGCCTGTGGGAGAAATAGAGCCCATGACACAAAATGTACTGGAAGAGTTAGCAGGAGACCAGGCATGGGGTGGAAATCCCACTTCATTCCATTGGTACATCCAGGCCCAGGAATGCTGTTGGATGTCTCATCTTCATCCAGAACAGCAGCCCTAGTCCCACTCATCAACTATTCCACAACCTCCCTGATGTTTTGCATGCTTTATGAAATTATATTTGGTGTACTGAACATAGATTCCCCATCCTTAAATAGCAAGCAGAGCTGACTGTACCCTAACATTACAGTTTATTCATGTCCTGTGGTTTAAAGCCCATGGTAAGTGGCAGGAAAATACAGTCTGGTGATCACTAAAGTAGTATGTAACAGTGAGATAGCTTTGACTTAATCACAACTCACCCAGCTGTAAGAGTTTACTGTCATATCTGCTCCTCTTTGTTAAACCATAATGGCAAAAATAAACTGTAATGTAGCTGATGTAAACTGGAGCACTCTTTGGGAGGCCAGGCACACACATCCACACATCCCCGAGGGGGCTGCAGGGCTTTCCTCCCCCTCCACACAACCACCACGACAAGAAATTCCCTCTGCTCCCTGCTGCAAGTTCTAACAGATCAGGTGTCCATCAGTTTTATTTCCAGCCTCAGCTCCTTTTAAACCATGACCCTCTGGATGGTAGGTGGGCAGTGCCAGGCATGGGCAGGAGGGACTCCCAGGGACACTGGAGTCACATCTTGTTTCCATGTACATCTTCACTGTTTGGTTTGTCTTGTGGTCTCCCTGCAGCTCAAAACACAAGGCAGATGGGAACGGTGTGCGAGCCTTCCTGCTAAGAAAGCTCCCCAGGGCATCCCAGCGTGATTTACACAATTACTCAGAACTGCACAGTGACCAGACAATAACAGAGGCAGCGACGCAGGGTAATGACTCAGCTTGTCTTGGACAGGCCACTGTGTGCTGAAATCTTTTTAACTCCTCATTCTTTACAACCCCTTTACTCAGAGCTCCCCATCCTACCAGCACACTGAGCCACCTGGTCCTATTTTTCCAATTTTAACATAAACAGCGGGAGCTGCAACATACTTTTTATCATTAATCTCCCATCTCTGGAAAGAGCTCAGCATCATGTTTTCTGGACTGCAGTTTAATAGCTGTTTTCTCCTTTTGGAAATAAGCCCGCAGTATTGCAAATATCAATTTGAGCAATACCCAAAATTGTGCCCACAAATTCAGATTAAATACTGTCAGCAAGCTACAAGCACTGTGCTCTGTGCTCCTTTAGGGCAGAAATCATCCCTTTCAACACACTTCAAAAATATGTAAAGTAAAGAGAACAGCCAAAGAGATTATTAAGGGGAATAGAAGACTTTTAGAAAAACATTTAATTCCTTCATGAGTTTAGGGGAGAAGCCTGATTGATATTTGTAATCTTTTGGTGGACAGAGCTGTCATTTAATTTAGCTTGCATGACTGGAAGAATTTAACAAAAAGTGTTCCAGAGAGTTTCGCTGAAATTCTTTGCATGTTTTTAGTAAGCCTCTGGAATACGATCAAACCTAAAAAGCTGGAGAGGATGGAGACTAAACTTACAGCTAAAATAATATTCAGAATCGTAATATATGCTTAATAATCAAATATTCACATCCAGCAGAAAAAGTGCCTCGGTGCACAAATGACTCTGGAGCCCTGGCCATGTGTCCATGTGCTGCTTGGCATCAGGAAGGGAACCCTGGGAGCTCATCCTAGCAGTGAAAACCAGCTCCTGGCTCTGCTAGAAACCTCCCAAAACTCAGTGAATTTCACCAGCTCACAACTGCTTGCAAAGCTCAGGACGCCTTCCTTAAGGAGCCTCGTAAGGAAGAGTTTTGGAAGAGCAAAGGTGTTATTTTCCCTTTCATCACTCCAGTCACACGCTTACAAGTACCTGGCACAGGTGCTGAGATACTTCTCACACAACTCCCGAGATTCCCAACAGATCACCTTTTTCTATTTTAAATCCCAGCCTGCTAAAAACATTGGGTTCTGGGGGTGAAAAACTAGATCTTATGTGGCCAATCCTGACCTTGAAATCTGCAATACCAAATAATTTATGCGTGGCTTTTGAATCAGGGCAGCATCATGGGAAACGTGCAGATTTTCACACGATACTGTTCCCTGTTAACAGCTCATTACAATGTACAGAAGTATATTCTCATTATGAAATACAGCTGGGGTTGTTTTGCTTACGAAGGTCATTATCTGATCACAGGCAAGAATCAGGGAAAGGAACCCATTTTATAAGGCTCAAGTTGTGGACTTTTTCAAAACTCATGTGTTTTGAATTTGTTTGGCCTGATCATACACAAGCATGCAACAGCAGAATCGATTCTCTCCACTTCCTCTGCTTATTAGCCCTGGAAATAGCATGGAAAAAATTATCTTTTATTAGCAAATACTTTATTATTTAACCAACCCTCATGAGATTGCTGGTGCCCTCCACACCACGTTTCTGTTTCCCAGCTCCCTTAGGTTTATCCAGTCTGTGGAGAGGCACCTTGGTGGCACAGGAGTGTGCACCAACACAAACTCAATGCAACATCAACAGCATCATTCTTTTCATTGCTTCTTTCCAAGCTCCGGAGAGCCTCCCCCATCCTGGGAAGCAGCAAAATGCAACACATATTTCAGAAAAACTCAGTGTTCCCTGGCACCAGGCATCAAACTCTATTTGAAAATAAGGATATTTAAAACTTTAAAAATATCCCAGGATCTGTACTTCTGTCTAGCAAGAGTGAACACATGAGCGTGTGCACACCAGCAGGCACCACTGCTCTTCTGATCACAGTGTTGCCCCGTGGACAGAAGAACCCATTTTGGGAGGAGAAATCTGAGTTGTGGTTTCCTTATGGTCCTTCCAGTTCCACCTCAGCAGCACAGACCTGGCAGAGAAGAAACCTGTTCCTCATTCAACTCCTGCTTCAAGCTCAGCAGAACAAAGAATGATCACTACTCAAAAGTTAATAAAGTGAAAGCAGACTTCGGAGATGGAAAAGTAATTTTCACTGCTTGGAAAAATCCTGAGTTGGACATGGCATTTTCTCAGCTGCTCTAAAGGCCAATCCTCCATTTCTCTGTGCTGCCTCCTTTGAGACATCATAGGGTTTGTGCTGCTGGAGCTGAACTCTGCAGACCAAGCCCCAGACAGCACCTCCTGCCTGCTCTGAGCAGCATGAGCAGGGGATGGCCCTGGAATTCCCTCCCCACACACTGATCTTGAGTCATTCCTGCCTTGTGGCTCCCCACCAGTCCAGGGCGATGGGTGACTAAATTTGTGAACCACAGTTCTGAGTTTATACTGTGGCTCCTTAGCCATAAAAATGTTTTAGTCTTTAATTCTAGCACTCAAAATACCTGGAACAGGAAAAATCCCTGCCATGCATCACTCAGGGTTTACCAGCACAGCAGGACACACTTCACTGTCTTCACAGGCTCCAGAGGAGATGCTCTTGGCTGCCAGTAAATCAGTTTTCCTGGTCACTCTCCTGATAGCACTAAGAAGCTGGTGACAGCAGTGAATTATTGACCAAAGGGTGGCCCTACTTTATGGATCATCAGCTTAATTCCAGATTAGCTATCCAAACTGACAACATCCCTATGGGTAAAGGAAGACAGATAAGGACTCCTAAGTGCTGGCAGTAATTAACACGAGTCTGCACTGGACAGTAAATCTCTTTGGGAAGCAGAAGGGGCTACCAAGGCATTATGGATTGCTCTGGTTTGGTGAGGGCAGGCTGATGCCCAGGACTGGATGCTCCTGTGGAGGTTAAACCTTGGCTGGCACCATGGCAGGCACAGGGACCAGCTCCTGTCTGCTGTCCCTCACACACGGGAGGTGTCACTTCCCTGGCCTGAACAAATGCTCATCCATCACCGGGCACATGTGAAAAAAGATTACTCAGGCTCTATGATCAGCTCATTCACCTTATATCCAGTTCCTTCCCCTTCCACCCCAGCTATTTATGGCTTGTTTTTGTGCAGCAGTAGGAAGGAACAGGACAGTGTGGGTGTTGAGCAGGGCTGAGGGGTCCAGCCCAGCCTGATGGGAACAAGGTTTTGTGAAGATGCTCCCTTTCTTGCTACCTGCAAGGGCTGTCTATCTTGTCCCCTTTCCATACTGTTCTTCCTCTGGCATCACAGCTCTGTTCCTTCTCCACACAAAGTTTCTCAGTCTCCTACCAGTAGCCCCAGCTCCCTTTCTCTCTCCTTTCCACTTGCTCTGCGTCACTGAAAATGAACCTGCACCAATTTCTCCACCTCTCAAGCAGCCACCCCTCGGGGCATTGGCAGCTGAGCGAAGGAGGGGTGTGGGAGCCTATGTGGGCCAGGACCCATCACTGCTATTATCCATATTTTCCATATTTTGTTTCGTTTTTTTGGACCAGAACTCCACTCTTCTATCCAAACACCACTCAGGAAGGCCCAAAACACACATCACCAGAAGATGAAACACGAGACAACGAGCAAAGTAGTGCACAAGAAAGAAGACAAAGTGGGCAGAGGTGGAGCCATCAACCACGTCATTGCCATCACATCCTTCAGACATCTGAGCAGGGATGGAAGGGCACCTAGAAGGACGTGCAGGCCTCACACCACCTTGAGCCATTTGCTGCAACAGCCTCATGCTTGTGTAGAGGGGATCAGGTTCTGTAGAGGTGGCCCAGGCAGCGGGTGCAGCAGCCAGGGCTTCCCACAGCTCTCTCCTGCCCAGCCCAGCCTCTTGGAGCAGCTGGGAGATTTCCTCTTGGCTCAGGCTCCGGCACACGTGGGGCTCTCTGGCTGCCGGCGACCGGCAGGGCTCCTGCGAGACAAACACCTCGTCCTTGGCACCAGGTAGGAAACAGCAAGCTGAGAGCTGGGCCGGAAGGATTTTTTTAATTCCTTTTCTCCTTCTGCAACACAAACCCCTGTCCCAGCCGCTTTCCTTTTCCCCTAAAAGCTCCCAGTGGAGAGGCACTCCTCAAACCGTGTATTTTTGTGCACAGTGTTGTGTTGCACAGAGGTTTCTGCCACAACATCAGCTTGAGTCACCCCTGGCTGCATCCTGCCCTCCTGGAGGCTGCTCTTTCCAAGCTTTGCTTTTGCATTCATTTCCCTTCAAGGCTCTGGAAACCTGAAAAAGCAACTACAAGCAGTTCTGATAGATGTCCCCTGGTCTACAGAGCTTCACAGGGAACTGGACAGCTGCTTTATAAGCCAGTTATCTCCCATCAGACAAGTCAACCCTAGCGTGGGGTTAATTATCAAGCTGTTGATTTCAGCAGAGACTTAAATCAGGCAGGGGGAGGAGGACTCCCTGGCAAACTCCCCCAAATGTGTTAGCTAGGCAGGATCAAGCAGCTGGTCTTTAATTAATGGCTGATGGCTGGACTGGCTCCTGGGCAAGGTCTCAGCTCTCCTCTGTGTTCAGAGCACGGATGCTGCTTGCAAAAACAAAAAAAAAAACCTCCAGGGACATATTTTTTCCAGTGTTAATACTAGCACCTAGGATGGGTCTCCCAAGAGGATAAGGAACCAACCATCCAGGCTCCAGCATGGGCACTGCTGACACACTGGGGTGCAACTCATCACTGATGCTGAATGCACCCAACAGCAAGGCTCAGGCCTCTGGAGCTGCAGCAGGAGGAGCCCTGCCTGGTGTGGCTCTCCCACACACAGATGCACAGACACCAACCGAACAGCTGAAGCAACTCAGTGTTTAAATTAAGTTCAAAGCTGGTGACTTTATACCCTCCCTCAGTGAGACACAACACTCACAGAGGAAGCCCTGAAATGCACCTCTAAGAGTCTCACCCTCAGCTTTTAGATTATGTGCTGCAGGAAAAGGTCAGTGAACTCCTTCCTCACCCATAAGCAGGAGGCATTCAAGGGGCCTTGCCAAAAATAAAAGGTAACTTCCTGCCCATCAAGGTATCTGTTGATGGCTCCAACGCCCACCTGCTGCCAGCTGCCTCCCACTTCCTTGCTGACCCAGCTGCATCTTTTTACACATGTCCTCAACCAAGCACATCTCCTTCTCTTAAATATCACTCCCGGCAATACAGCCAAGTGAGGCCACAGGCAACAAATCTTGCTGCAACCCAAACCTCTCTCTTTGCTCACAGTTTGATGTGCTGAAAGGGCCATCTCTCAGGGCTTGGGCTGCACGAGCATGAAAATACAACCCAGTCTCTGCAGTCAAAACCAAGCTAAGAAGTTTAACGAGCAACAGTACTAACCAAGAGTCTTCCTGGCCCACGAGGGGTATGTGCCTTGTTCCCCCTGCAGACACAGGGCTTGGGTGAAGGGGCAGAACTGCACTGGGGAAATTCCCAGCTCCAACCTGCCCAGCACATGAAGCAGCTCAGGGTGGAGTGGGAATCTCACAGGTACTTGTGCCACTCTGCCTGTACACCATGCCACAGCTGGGCACCACACTCCACAGCACAGCCCAGGGCTGGAGAAGGAAATTCCTGGCAGAGCTGACCCTCTCTGTCCACAGCGGCTCTGACAGTGCTGCCTTTTCCTCCTGCCCTTGAGACCATCATCATTAAGAAGTCTTACACCACCTCAAACTGGAATCAAACGTAATGTTATTGTTATCAAGGCTTTTTCTTGGGAACAAAAACGGTTTGATTTCTTCCGCAGCCAAGAAGACCAGAGGTTACCTTCTGAACAATGAAGATTAGCTCTTTGAATGCCAGTCCCCTCTCAGTCTGGACCACATTTTAAAAACCTAGATGTTAAGTCAAATTTGGAGAAAAACATGAGAAAACTACCTAACATCCCACTAACACCAGAGAGTTGTGTCCTTTGTTACTGGGCCCATCAGGGAGGACACCTAGCTCAGACATCTACTGATTAAATTACAGCCTGAGTCACAGCTCAAGGCGACACTTGATACAATTAACCAGGCCCAGAATAACTGTAATTAACTGTTAATCTGCTATCAATAGCTCCACTTACACCGGGTTTTGCTGCACAAGGATTCCTTCAGGTTTGTTTCCTCCACAACAGGATAAACTTCAGCTCTGGTACAGGAAATCTGGTGTTTGTTTTAAGGCACCACTGTGCATCAGCTGCATGTTCTGGACACAAAGGCAAATGAATCTCCTTTAAAGGTGTTGGTCTGTTTTTTTTTCCACAGCTGATTTCCACAGCAATGTTTGGAGGATGATCCATGCAGGACACACCTGAAGCACCTGTCTCCCTGCTGGAGCCGAAGCCACAGAGACAAAGTTAAAACCCTTCACATGTATAAAACTATTCCAAGATGTACCTCTGTCTGAAAACAGGCACACAAACACACCAAGTACAAACAATCTCTGGCTATTTCAAGAAGCTCAGTGTAGGTGACCTGTGGATACACCATTCCCTCAACAATCCCAATAAACCTGGAGGTTTGGGTCCCAGAAGGTGGTATCTGCTGCGGGCAGGTGCTGGCTCCTCCCAGAGAGGGAAAGAAGGGGCTTGGGTTTGAAAAGTCAGCTGAGAGTCAGACGCCTTCAGATTTAATTACATTCTCATTACCAAGGGTCACACTACTTCCCCTGATTTAACTGCCTGGGCAAAATCCTGTCAGTACCACTTGCAGACAGAGTGGGAGAGCGTTTACCCAGCGTTAATGGGAGCCGAGGCACAGCTAAAAGGACAATGGAATTAGTACTTAAATACCAGGCCTAGACTCCGTGGAGCTATAGATTATTTTGTGTACTAAAGAAGAATTAACTGATTCATTCTAAAGTGCATTTATCATTAAAATAAAAATCTTCTGACATTTTATTTAATAGCCTTAGTAAGAAATAATTGCAATGTCTGGTTGCTTTTCAACAACATGTGGTTTTAATATTTTAATTGTTACAAACTGTTTAATAATGATGAACAAAAGGCGTGTCCAAGTAATTATTGTATTTATTAACATGTCTTTTGAGGACTTGATAGATTATATTGCATACATACAGCACTTCAGATATTGCAGGGCTAACTTATTAAAGGTGGAAAATGAGTCAAAAGTGACTTGCTTTGGTGCAATTTAAATATTGTATTTTCAAGTGATTAGTGTTGTGCTTTGCATTACTTAACAATCTGGCAGTTTGCACATTTTTCTAATTATTACGCAGCTTCATCTGATCGGGGAATTAAAATACAGTGGGAATAATAAACCTCAGAGAGCCTAGCAGGCACAGGGAAACTTTCACCAAATCCGTCAAAGTAATGGATTTTTCTGACGGGGGGATATATTCCTGAAAAGTCCCCAGCTCCCCAGGCTCTCCCATAATAAACTTCATATTTCCCTGCGTGCCCTGAGCAGGGCCCGGGTCCCTCTGCCACCCCGAGCTTGTCTCCCCGTGGTGGGGTCAGACCCTCCTGACAGGTCCCCAGTGCTCCACCACTCTGTATTTAGAGCCAAGAGGTTGCAGGGGACTCAGGCACAAGGGCATCACACCGTTCCCAGGCCTATTTTGTTTACATTTGATTCAATCAAGTTGTGGCCTTTTGGCCTCTTTCCAAATTAACTTCTGGGTGACCTCCACCATGCCCTCTCCCAGCAGCCAGGCCGCCGGGAAACAGCCCATTAAACCTACAAACAAATATGGGACATATTGGTTGATCAAACCAGCTTCAAACACGGCTCTGGAAATGCCAGGACGTGCTTTTTTTTTTTTTTTGCAAACTTCAGGTCTATTTTGTCTTCGGTCACTCACCCCTCTGGGCCTCCTGCCCTTTTTTTTTTCCTCTTCCAAGTATAGCTGTGTGTTTTACTGCCTCGTAAAACTTCTAAATTTTGTTCTCATCCTCCTGCAAACCCCTCTAAGAGCAACGTGAGGCTCTTTCACACAGGGCTCACTGCAGGACCGGGTCTTTACACCGAGCACATGAAGAAAGGCAGCGAGACCCTGCTTGGGGGAACAGCTGCAATACTCCAAGAAATTGTGTCTTCCCCTTATTTCCAAGGAAATAAATCAAAAGGAGTTTCTCAGGGTCTGTGAAAGCATACTGCCTGGATTCCCATCCCCAAAGGGTTTATTTTTTCAAGAGCTTATATGGTAGTTAGATTTCTGGCTAGAAAATATGCAATATGATAAAAACACAGTCCCTATATGGGGCAATAAATTACAGATTGTTTGATGTGGAAACCAAAGAACTGTCAAACTCCAGTATATCTGAAATATTCTAAATGAGCCCTTAACTCGAGTGTCTGGAAATGTACAATATGTTTCCAGGCCATTCAATTTTGTAAAGACACATCTTCCCCAGCTAAGTTTCCTTTTATGGATTTCACTATTAATTTTTTGTGTGTTTTTCCCCTCCTTTTCTTAAAAAATTGTGCTCTTCCTCCTCGAGACAGCACTATGATAAACACCAGGATTTACCGAAGCACAGAAAGAGATTGCAACTGGGCACAAGCTTAAAGAGGTAATGGCATTAAGGATGAAGTAAAGCATCTGCTGCAATGGTGTCAGAGCCCCACAGGCACTGCAAAGGACATTAAAGTCACTTCAGGACAGTCAGGGACAGGAGGGAGGACCCAAGAGTGTCACCATGAACATTTTGGTACCACAGATCCCTGCTGCATCCTTACACCAGCATCGCTCAGGCCCTCTCTCCAGAGCCTTCCGTGGAGGAGGATGACCAGCAGGAGGTCACCAGCATGGCAGGGCTGACGTGGGACATGTGACACCACACCTCCCACCTCCATGCATAGCTGTTAAAACCTGGAGCTCATCCCCATCTGTCAGCCATTCAAACATCCCCGTGGCTGGAGGAAAATGGAGTGACCAGAGGAAATGGCTCACCCTGCACACAGCTTTCTGCCGGGGGATGTTACCAAGCCACAAAACATCTGAGCAAGACCCTGTGCTGACACTGAATAACCTTTCGGTTTCAATATAGTTTCACTCAAGGGATGAGTGAAAACCCTTCTAGCTAGAAACAGACCCCATCCACTCTGGGAAATAAAAGTTAGGAACCAATTCCAACTCATTTTCCTGAAGGTGACCCTTAGCCTCCCAGCTGAGATAACAATGCTAATATTTATGGATGGGCTGTTCATGCCTCTGGGCACACAACAAAAATAACTCAAATCAAAACTTGGTAGACATCTAACAGAACTGGGGGGGGGGAAATTCCAATATGGCAATAATAAAGCATCTCACCCACCAATGCACAAAAAAATAGCATCAGCCACAATCACACGTTTGGGTGAAACAAAAATGGTCTGATGTGATGAACAGGCAGCACTGAGGGGGACTCATCCAGAAAGGGCTGTCTTGAGACAGCACACAACTCAGGCACTGTGCTTTATTCATTTATTTATTTTAGCATGATAGGTGCTCAATGCAAAAAAAATACTATCTGGGGCACTTCCCCTTCCCCTTTTCTCTCGGTTAGGTTTTCTCTATTTCTTTCAATCCCCACGGGTTTAATTCTAATGCAGAAACCCCATTATAATTTCAAACTGCAAAGGTTTGATGAGAATTTCTCATGTGAATGTGTGTACATTGACCCAAATTAGGTTTGAGAAGACATGAGCTAAAGAGCAAGCACAATTTGTACACACAACACTGAAACAACAGACACTTCCAGCAGGATGAGCATTCTGGAATAAAGGCGAAGTCACGAGCAAATTACAAATATTTAGCAAAAATCTCCAAGTAAAAAAAGCTGTGGACTTCTATGAAAATTGTACCAAACAGCATGGTTCCTGAGTCTGCCCACACCCACAAAATCCAGGCTGTATCTCTAAGACAACACACTGGGAGGAAGCCACACTGTACAAGATTCACAATTTACAGTCACATGGGAATCCAGTTTACAGCTCTGAGCACCACAAAGATGGTCTTTGCTCCAAGAGATCTTGGATGTCTGGAAATCCTGAAAAGCCACTGTTGGCTTGAGCTTGGTGGATAAGGAGATTTTCAACCCTCTCTAGCTCGGGAGTTCCCACTGCTTCCCAAATCTGAAGCCAACACCTGAAAGACACAACTGTAATTCATCCCGAGCTGCTGTTCCTTCCACATTTAATGCTCTTTGGCAATCAAGATGCATTCCAGATGTGAAAGAGAGCTCAAAACTTCCTTTGGCCAAGAAAATAAGTGTGATGGTAAGCTCTGACACCCCAAATCCCAAATTAAAGTAACCTCCACAGTTACTTTCCTTGCATGTAAGATACTGACCATAGACTACAGACCCTCCAGAGGAACAGAATCATGTAATAGAATTAAAGATTGGTTTGGGTGGGAAGGGATCTTATAGATCATGTAGTTCCAATCCCCTGCCACGGGTAGGGACACCTTCCTTAGACCAATTTCCTTCAGGCCCCATCCAGCCTGGCCATGAACATTTCCAGGAATGGGGCAGCTACAGCTTCTCCAGGCCAGCTTCATAACTGATTTGCACAAATCACTTCCCATTTTCTCCTGATTTTATTCTCAATTCCTCCTCTTTCTCAAACACAGCTTTACAAGAGGGTCTGACATTTTTCAGGCTCTTTCATTTATGCTGTTCAAAGCAAAACAGCTTACTTGCCCCCCATAGCACATTCCAACCTGACACTGCAAGGCAGTGGGAGGGAAGCACTGCAACAGATTGTCACTAAGCTGACTGTATTCACGCCCTCCACCCCAATTTTTCTCTGAGCAGCAGCTGACAGAGACGCTCTGCTGCTGCAAACAGCTGAGTTGAGCACAGCAGTGTTTACCCAGGATCTCCCACTCCACAGACCTCCACTCCTCAGAAGCCCAAGCTGTTCAGCAAAGACCTAACTTGACCCAGTCTGGCAGCCAGCATTTCACAACCACTTTATGTCAGCAGTTTCAAGTACATAATAACCATGTTTTGTTCAGTGCAACTTTCTCACTGTGAATGGCAAAATATCATTATCACCTGCAGGTTGAAGCCTGCCCTCCACCCCATTTAATAGGGAGCTGATTATGCTATTCCCCCCGCTTTTCCCCTTCTAATAATTATGGGCTGTTGGCAGATGGCACCGCTCGGCACGGGGAGCGTGTGGGAAGGCAGAGCAGGCTGCAGGGCCGCTGCCCATGGCAGCTCCTGCATTGTGGGGTGCTCCTGGAGACCCCAAATCCCTGATTGCATCCTGCTCCCAGACAGCACCTAATGAGGCATGCCTGCATCGGAGGGCACGGGGGTTAAACTGGGAATGGCTGTGAAAACAGTCCCTGGCAGTCCCGGAGCAGGAAAGCAGAGGTTAGCAGAAAAGTTGCTAAGCCAGCAACTCCAAACAGAGCCGCCCTCACAGCCCACCCGGCTGGGAAGCAAAGCTGGGCTTAACCCCAGGAACCCACTGCTGCCCAGAGCCTCGTGTCAGAGCAACCATGGGCCAGGTCCCCACTGGGAAGAGCCCTCTCGGAAGAGATGGGGCAGCTCAGCTGAGTTAACAGCACCACCACCCCAGGATTCTCCCTGTGAGGTCCCAGTGCCGTGTCCTGGCAAAGCAGCAAGCCCAGGCTGTCTGCCTACGAAAAACATCTCCTCTACGATTTACTGAGACATCCACACTCAGAGACACACAGGGTACAGCAGAGTCCAGAGCCAGACCCCAGCCCTGCTGGGGAACGTTTAGCCACAAGCTGAACACTCCACAGAGCTGCCACCTAATTCCCTGGCAGCAGCAGGGCTTGCTCACAGGCCTAACCTGGCGTGGCATAATGGGTAGAGACAAGATACTGCTTGTCCCAGGAAGGGCGCCAGGTCTGAGGCAGTGGGAAGGAAGCATTCTCCCCAGCAGAAAGGATCTCATCCAGCTCTGCCACTTCCTCATTCAACAGTAACCTGCCCCATTACTGACTGGGAGAGAATGCCCAGGGAGATACAGCAAAGAAAGAAGTGACCCTTACTGCCAGCCACGAGCAGTGCCAAAAGGAACTCCTCCAACCAGAGGGGACATCAGGTACGCGCCACATGACCCCCTGCCAGCACATCATGCCCAAGGGCACCCCGTCAGCTCCATCTTTCCTGGACCTCCACTGCTAAGGGCATGGATGCGCAGCAGAAGCATTCTTGTACTGCAGCCATGCACCCACACGTGACCCAGGCACAGGCTGAGTCCTGGGGGGCTGCACCGTGCAGAACCACACCAGCAGGCGCCCAACAGGCCTGGCCACGTGGGCCCTGTGGGCCTGGGGCTGTGCAGGGTGGCACTGGCTCTGCACACAGGGCTCCCAGAGCTGCTGCAGATGGAGACACCCGGGATGTCTGCCTGAGCACAGAGACAGTGCGGGGGAGGCCAAACCGATTTGGAAACCGCCCACTCCGGAGACATCCCTGCTGGCACGTCTGCAACAAACCTGGTTGATGTGTTTCAGCTTGTCAATAATCTGGCTGATCACTGGCTCCGGACCTTTCATCTTCACCTCGTGGTTGCCAGCCTGAGATTTTGCTCCATTCCTTGTGATCTGGGGACTGTACCTGTAAGAATGACAACAGAGAGTTCAACAATGTGATTGGCTAATAGAGAGGAGATCTTTAAAGTTTAGTGCAAACAAAAGAAATCCCAAGACAGGCACCAGCCCTTACCAAAACAGAGAGCACAAGACAGTTAATAATGACAAAGAAAGGACAGAAGATTCCCATAAACATTTTTGCTCTGACTTTGCAAAGCAGCAAGATGATGTAGTTGTATCACTTGAGGACAATGAAGTCCTTTCCAGTCCATTAGTAACCAAGGAAGATGTTAAACAGTATACAACAGAGATAAATATTTTCACATAACTTGCACCCAAGAGTCCTAAAAAAGCTGTCTCAGAAATTCTGGCTTGCTCATGTTTGTTTAAAATACATCTTGGCAGACCACAGAGACTCCAGTACAAGAGCAGTAGTGTTGTGCCCACAGCCAAAAAAATGAGTGGGATGACCCAGTTAACTGCAAGTTGATTAGCATAACATCAACCCCCTTGCAAAATAATGACTATCACTGATGTGTGATTTCAGTAATAAAGAATTAAAGCATCAGAATATAATTAATGCTGTCAACATTGCTAATGGAAAATAGGTGTTGTCAAACAATCCTGATTTCAGCCTTTGATGAGATCCAGCCTTTGGGATCAAAGTAACTGCTCAGACAGAACGTACCTTGACTTTGGTACAGTGCTGGGCTCTGCACCACAGGGCGTCTCGATTTACCCAGGTACCATGAGAGTCAGCAAAGCCCCCGCAGACCAGACTAAACTGCCAGGGCAGCTCTGCAGAGGAGAGCGGCCAAGCTGCACTCAGCTTTCTCATCGGCACTTAGAAAGAAATACACATTCACTTGCTGCAAGATTTATGGAATGACAAAGTTTACCAGAGTGATTAAAAGGAGGGGGAGAGGGACAGAACTGCTGCATGCTTGCCTCTGGAGGAACACGTCCCTACACTCAGGACCTGCGTAACAGCTGAGATGCTCCAGCGTAAGACAAGCACCAAACTCAAACTCACGTTCGGGCCAGAGCAGTCGGCTGCCACTACAGGCTGCTGGCAGCCACAGCTTGAGCTCTGGGCTGCTGCCATTCATCACAGCCCCACTGATGGGCTGTGGTGCCCTACAAGCACAAAACAAGTTCTCATCTCCAAGAACTGGCAGCCAGAACAGGCACCACCAAACCCAGCACAGCCTCCGAAAGTGAGATCACCGAGATAACACCAGCATCAGTCTGCTTTACGGTACATCTGTTTTTCCAGTGCCATGGGTAAACACCATGAATTTTCCTTTCTGCGTTCATCTCCTACACATATGTTTTTACCCAGCTCCCAGCACCAGCCCTAGTGGCTGCCTCCCTGTTTGTCAGCTCCCTGCTCCCCTGCCCAGCTAACCTCCCATCCTCATGCTGCCAGGCAAGCTCAGGCAATGACAGTCAGCCCGTTTCACACGGGTTTGGGGAGAAAGTGGGACTTCAGCAGGCATTTAAAGAAGGGGAGGGAGACAGGAGGGATGGTGGGGCCAACTCAGGGAGGATGCTTTGCTAGGGTAGAAAGCAAGAGGCACGTGGACATTTGGCCACAAGACCTTTCAGGGCACACTGAGGGGCATCGGGACAGACACGGGCTTGGCTTAAACTCTGCTTAAACTCTAAACTAGAGGATGAGATCTACTCAGACATGTGGGGATGCAAAAGCAACCCCAGATCTATACTGGTGCAGCAGTAATCTACCCCGACCTGAAATACACAGTTTAATCTCAGAACTGAGGCAGATTTCCACTCCAAGGCTGTCTCAGAGCAGGAGCTCTCTGCACCTCCAGCTGTGTCCCCAACACGAGGCATTCCCCATGTGCATCTCTGTTAATGGCAACCCTGCAAGATGCTGCACTGAAGAGATGACACAGGAAAAAGGACCGGAGAAAGGAGGTGTTTGTGCCTACAGCACAGGAACACACACCTGTGAATGCTCCTTTTCCAGGCAGAAGCAGCTCGTCCAGGTGCAGGCATCACTGTAAAGCAGATTCACCAAGCCCCACCACCTCCTGAACACGGGGGCAGCTGCCTGCACAGCCATCCCACCCCTGCACTCCAGCACCAGCTCTGCACCCCAACACCCTCTCCCTGTGCCTCCCCTTAGGACTCAGCATTCTGCAAAATGCCTTTTTTTAACAGCTGCCTTATCTTGGCAAGCACAAAACGCGGCTGTACCTGAGACACAATCTCTCCCAGTTCACAAAAGCCGTCACACGTGCAGCTGGAGGGTCGGTGAAAGCTGGAAGCTGAGTGACTGGGAGAAGGGGCCAGCCTGGGGCCAGCCCGCAGCCGCCCCTGCGCTCCTGGCACAGCCCTGCATGCTCCGAGCACCATCTCGTGGGAAGAGGCTGCCGCCGCAAGCACAGACCTGCCCGGCTCCGCTGGACCTCGGGCTGGACCTCGGGCAGGGGGACAGAGCACTGGGAGCAGCCAGCCATTAATCCTGCTGCTTATTTGTCACACAGCCACTTAATGCCACCGTGCCCACTGGCAAACACATCTGGAGACTGGATGTAAACAGCCACAGCACGCATGAGTTTTTAGATGACAAAAGAATTCCTATCTTTGGTGTCACTGTAAATTTAATTTAAAACACTGGTGGAATTCAGAAGTACATTGCTGAAAGGTCTCCTGTGGTTTTAGAGATTTAATCAGGAAACTCACACAGGTTTTAGCAAGAGCACAGCCAAGCCCACTTGGTGAATCTCTAAATTAATACAATCTCTCTCCTAAACAGTTTTATACAAAGAAACACAACAGCTTGGGTTTGAGTGGGCGAAATCCCTCCTGAAATCCACGCAACGGCTGCCAGAGAGGATTTCTGTAGCCTACACAATGTAGTACAGGAGGAACACAGTACTACAGCAATAGTACACTATAACTGCATGTCCAGAGACTGAAACTGTTCTGCTGGGGTGCTGAGGACCTCAGATCAGCCTTCTCAGGGCAAAAAGCCTACTAGAGAAAGAAGCAAACACAAAACCATTTGCAGAGGGATTTCTCCCTAAAACAGTGATGTTGGAGAAGTGGAGTGTCACATCTTGGTGCTTCCCATCTGGCCAGATACAAGGCATATGCCCGACCCAAAATGAACCATTTGCACCATTACACAAGTAATTAGAAGCAGGAAGGCAATGGGCCCTGCAAGCTGCACATCTTTGAGCGCGAATTGGAAAAAAGGGGATGCATGGGGACCTGCTACATCCCACCAGCCAGAGACATGGTCCTGTGTGATTTGGGTGCTTTGGGGGACACCTCCTCCAAGCTGAGACCTCCTGGTGTGCTCAGGTAAAAAGGGGGCACCAGCTCCCCTCAGCTGTGCCACTCTCTGCCCCAGCACCAGCCTGGAGTGGCCACGTTCAGGCATGTGGGACACAGCCAGCCAAAGGGTTAAAAGCTTTGAAATGTAGCTTCAGTGAGCGACCTGCATTCCTGAAATGCCAGAGAAGCTGGAAAAGGCAGCTGGCACCCCTCCCTGCAGCCCAGGCCAAGCAGCCAGGCCTTAATATGGCAGAGATACCCCAGCAAGCTGGAGGACGGGGGTCCCAGGACAGTACCCAGGCAGGCTCCTCTGCATCCCCCCCAGGCTGAAGGGTTGGTGGGCTCGCAGGCAAAAAAGCCAAAAACCCCAAAGCATCACCTTCCTCCCCTGTTCTCCAGTCAGTACAGAAAAGGAGAACTCTCTGAGCCACCTCGAGCTGTTTTTATGCCAATAAAACCGCCCCTTCTGCAGGACACTTGTGCCACTTCATGAAACCCATCACGTGCCTCCGCCACGGTGATTGATACCAGCACAGAACAGCAAATATGCACAGTGGATAAAGTCCCCCACCCCAGTCCCCAGGGCTCTGTGTGCCGAAGGGGTATCAGTGTTGCAACATGAGCACGGTCTGGCTCACACTTCATAAGCAAAGCCCAAAATACTTTTCTCTTTGACGTGTCTCAACGTCAGTCGGCAGCATCTCCTTGTCTGGGCTCCCTGGGTATGGGCTCTTGCTGGGGACGTGGTATTTTTCCAAACACAAATGTCACATTGTTAAATGTGCTGATAAGCCGTCGTTAAAAATGACTTTGAAGACAACCACCTTATGAAAATACCAAAAATCTGAAGTTTTCTGTGGGGAGAGTACAACTGCAGACCCTTCCTGCTTCTTTAAATGCCCAAGTATGCTGTCAAACTGAGGGATTTTCCTCTCCACCATCCACAAATGTCTCCTGAGAATGTTTGGTCTTTCCAGTCCAAATGCAGCTCATTCCAAGCTTTCATTTCAGAGGAAAAAAGACAAGATGACAAATGTTATTTAAATACATGGCAAAGAGTGTAAAATGTGTGTTCATCCTACTCAGCCCTGCTAGGCTTTGAGATGAGTTACAGCAATGCCTGACATGTGATTTAGAGAAAGTAATCCTGAAAGTCAAACATAAAGAATTACATCTTTTAGAAAAAGGAAAGTAAGTATGTCATTCAAATAACAAGTAATTTATGCCTGCCTCCCAGTTGCAAATTATTTATTCAAACGCATCTCCAGTTTAAACAGCATAGGATCCCTCACAGGCTCTCTCTCTAGTACCTGTGTTCACTGAATTATACTTGTCAGAGAGAGTGGGTGGGGGACAAACAGTCACAGACACAACACAACACAGCTTTCATTGCACAGGAGTTAATAAGAGAGTTTGAGAGAGCAGCATTTCCCCAGACCCCCAAAGCTGCTCTGCATTTCAAGATGTGACTTACTACAGGTCATGTGGACTGGTGACACCCAGTCCTCACCATACAGGAGGCAAAGGAGATGAAAAAGGGGAGAAAGAAAAGTTCTGTCTCCACCCCTCCTGCTCCTTACAGGAATCCAGCTCTTACCACCACCTGGTTTTCATGGGTCAGTAAAGGTGGGTGCAGTGGTAAAGACAACATTTTACTCTCTGATCCTGCTAATTTCTGGTTTAGTGAGACAACCTCAGTGTCACATCAGCAGTGGAAGCAGTGGGGGCCAAAAGGCTTGAAAAGCTGTTTCCAACCCTCTCATCCTGCCCTGCAGTCAGGGTGTAACCCCTGGATGTGCCCACAGGCCTCCAAGAAGAAGTGACAATTCTTTCTCTGACAGTTTCCTCTCTAAAGACAGATTGTCCAGAGACATCTGGTCAGTCACAGCCCATCCCAGACGTGGGCTGGGTGTGGGGTGCAGGTCCACCCCAGCTGTTCCACACGGGGTGTGTGTCTCCACCATCCCATGACCTTATGCAGGCATCATGTTTCATGGGAGTGCAAGAGGCAGGGGACAGGTGGGGTGTGCGGCTCTCAGGTGCCTTCCTGGCTCTGTTTGTTTGCTTGCAGAGAGTCCTTGCAGTCACTGCAGAGCTCGTGATGCCGCAGTCAATTTACACCACCAGCAGCTCCAAACAAGCTGCTTCAAAAGCAACCAGGAGGATCCAACGCTCTCAGTGGGGAGCGTTCTCACCTAACAAAAAAGGAACCATTTTCTGCTGGATTTCCAAATATCAGCACCTGGAAGCCTCTGAGAGCCCCCTCAGATCCTGCTGTGTCAGTTCCCTGCCAAGAGAAGTGCTGCTTCTTCCCAATTGCCCCACACAAATCTCTACAGCCAGTGAGCGTGCTGAAGATGATGGCTTGGTCATAAATGTGAGATCTCACCTGGCTCTGGGAGATGGGACTTCAGAAGGAACAGCAAAAACTGCAATATTCATAGCAAAACAGTGGGAGTTTACAGACAGCCTGAAGTCTCCCTCAATTCTTATTTCAGTTCAAGACAAATAGATTATGAAAAAATTGGCTAAACCTGAGATCAAGCAGCAGGATAGAGGAAGATTCATGATCTTCATTTCTGAAATACTCTGGAAACAATCGTGGCCACTCAATAACCCACAGAATTTGCCTACTGTCCTTTCATTATAGCTTATACTAGCTACAAAGCTGTGTTTTATGGGCTTGAAAAGTTATACAGCCCCCTCTTTGGGGATTCCATTGGATCAGATATTTTGCAGCACTGCCAGAAATAACCAAACCCTTCATGAACTAAAGGGTTATTGCTGGCATGGAATTTCCTTTGTTCCAATTACAGAATCTCATTTTTCTGTCTTGCTTCCAATTGTGCTTTCGTTGTTTATGATTTGTATGATTAAAACAAACCACAGTACGTTGGCAACAGCAGGGAAATATGAGACTTCTAGCTTGGAGAAGAAAATCTGGCAAGGTGCTAAAAATATATTAATTTTGAATTGGTACAAAGAAAACAAGAGTTATGCTGGTGATTTAGATTAATGAACACATTTGTCTTGAGAAATTTGGAAATGGCAGCATCTAACAGCAAGGCTTAATGTGCTTACAAGTTTGCAGTGCGCAGATGTTGCTGTCATTCTATTCAGAACAGCTTGAAAAGAATATACTCATGTAAGCAGATTATTAAACTCTGAGAATCTAAATTTAATAGGCTTTTAGTATTAAATGCTGCAAAACCCGGACACTATATAGGAAGTTCGAATCATCTTTGAGATTCCAACGTTGAGCTCCCATAGTAACTGAGGTGAGTTTGATATCTCAACACCTACTTGACTTAAGCTGAAGGCTTTAAATGAGCTAATTACTCAGTCAGGACTTGGGTGATAAGAATCGACCTCTGTTTCTTCTCTGCTTGGGATGCAGATAAGGATAAGAGAGGCAGGACAACATTTCACCACCTAACACCACCATCAGGAGGACTGGAGAGAGGATGGGGCATGAAGACAGAGGGAAGGAGGGGCATCACAGAAACCCTCACGTAGGCAGGTTTAAGCTGTTGCACACCCACCCTGCCTACATGTCCATCTTAGGGAATTGAGCCCAAGAAAGCTGCAATGAGGTGCCCAGGGGTGCACAGAGGCACAGGAAGATCCAGCAGCTCTGGTCCCCAGCTACCACAAACACCAAGCACCATGACCCTCAACAAGCTCCCTGCAAGGGCTGAAATGTGCCACTTGTGGTTTTTGCTGTGAATCTTTGTGGCGTCCCATAAAAGCACAGTGTGTTTTTGCACACCCTGAAAAGTGTGAAAAGCAGGAATGTGCTTCGCCTTTTATTTTTTTTTCCCACTTCGGCTTATGTTCTTCAACCATGCAAAAGCACAGCAAAAGGCATAAGGCACTGTTCTGCATTACAGAAAAATCAACTTTTCTTGTGTGGTTGCCACTGTTTGCAAGCAGTCATTTTGAGGCACCATATCCTAAATCCATAGCCACAATACCAATCAAACTATTATTAACCCACAGATCAAACCTCAGGAAGGAGGATGAGTTCTTGCCATTTGACGGTCCGACGTGGAGAAGTAAATGATCACAAAGGATCACAAAGTAACATTCAGTTTAAAAAAATGAGGGATAAAAAGCAGGATAAAATACTCCAGCCAGCTGCATTGCACTGGAGCCCCAAACGTGCCACCTTCAGCCAGGGCAGAGGGGCTTCAGAGCAAGGAGGAAACAGAGGATGTTTCAAGGCTCAAACTGGGAAGTGAGACCCAGTGGAAAGACACTGAGCACATCCAGTCCTTGGGGAGGAGAGACGCTCTCATTGCCTGTGGGTAACAAAGCGCTGGGATAAACAGCACAGAGTAAATACCAAGCCAGAAAAACCACAGGAGGAGGACTGCAAGGTGCAGTCAAATAACAGGATACACACTGCTGGTATTATCAAGTCCTTGGGCACACTGGCAAGAGCTGTGAAGTTACTATTCCAGGCTTGATTTAACGTGTTATAGGAAAAGGGCTTACAATAACTAACGAATTTTGTCATGAGAGAGAGATCTGGAAATGGAAAAATCAGTAGGGCTCTTTTCTAACTTAATGAACGCTCAGGTACTACACTGGAAATCCAAGAAGTAAATAGCCACAATACCTGCAAGAACACAATCAAATCCTGGACATATCACACAGATGCTCACACCAACCTTACAGACCCCAACAACGTTCTAACAATTTTATCCATTGCCCACACAGCACCAGACATGGAAACACCTGGAAGCATAGAATCCACCCCACCATTGTTCTGCCCTAGTCTTCATCTGACCAGCAGATTCAGCAGGAGCTTCCTAGTTTATCCAGGAACCCAGGGATTGCTATGCCCTGCTGTGCTGTCCCTCCAACAGAGACCAGGGTTGAAGTCACTCATGAGGGCCTGGGCTGGTGAATGTGAGGCTGCTCGTGTGTGTCTCTAAAGGGCCTCATCCACCCCATCTTGCAGTTTGGGTGGCCTGAAGCAGAGCTAGACTGTAACATCACCTGTCTCTGCCCCCACTTTCATCCTGACCCAAAAGCTCTTGGTCAGCTCCTCATGCACCCCCAGGTGGAACTCTAGGCCTTCCAGCTGGTCACTGACATGGACAGCCTATCCTTGTCTCCCCTGCTTGTCCTTTCAAGGAGCCTGTACCCTTCCATGCCAGCACTCCAGCCACAGGAACCATCCCACCATGTCTCCACCATCCTTCTTTCTGGCAGCCACCACATGTGTGGGACAAGCACCAGGACAGCACCCTGAAATGAATACTGGATATTCAAACCACACCGAATACCCTGCAAAAAGTGGCAAGATGGAGTCTGATCACCAACAGACACACACCAGCCCAGCAGGAGAACAGAATTCCTCCAGTACATAACACACATTCTCAGAACAGCTTGAGTAAGAGCTGCTACACCACGAACAGCTGCTTGGCTCCCTCTTGGGGAAAACACTGAAATAAAGGAACTGGCAGCTTGGGGTATTCGAGCACTGTTACCTCATATGCTCCTGATTTTCAGGAATCCTCCCAGACACCCTGAAAGAGATGCCAACTGGGAAGTTTAACCACATGAAGCAGCCAGAGTTGAGATGATTTTAACTATGTGTTTGCTTCTTTGAAACATTCTGCAAGTGGGTCCTGGGAGCAGAGCACCCTTGACCATTATCTTAGCTCAGCTTTATGTAGCTGAGGTCTCCCTCCTCACAGCAAAAATCTCTAATATCTACCTGCAATGGAACTGTCACCGAGATTTCATAGGAGCTGGCAGAGGTGGCAACATCTGTGCAACAGATCAGAGAGGGCAACAAATCACTGAGAAAGGCACACACTCTTCAAGCACAGTAGAGGATTTATTCCTTAAGTCAACAGCCAGAGGCTGAAATCTTGGTGTCCCCTTCGTGCACACAGCCTTTATCCTCTCCCTGCCCTGCCCCTCTGCACACCACAGCACCTACAGTGTGCCATACTGTGCCACCACCAGCACAGCATTGCAGCAGGGACCCAGGGGGACACCTCTGCCTACGACAGTCCCCTGGTATCATCAGCAGAAAGCTGAAGGCCATCTATCACCTGAAGTCATGTTTCACCTCCAAATAGCCCTGAACTTACATTTGCAGGAGGATCTGGACTCAGCACCCTTCCACTTCACCCGGCTGTGGCATCAGCAGGACCTGGACCCGACCACTGGCTGTGACCCCAGTGAACTGTCACAAGCCAAGACTTCACCCTAAGGTCCCCCCCTCCAGAGCTGCAGTGTTTACAGCCCCGTTTTAGAAGTTTTAATTAACAATCAGTGGGACAATATTGAAATAATCTTTTTCTTTCCAATTGAACATCTCAGGTGTGGAAACTCAGGATTTTCCAGAAATAAGTACCAACAGAGGACACATTTTTCCTTAGGCAACATAAGTACATTTTACTAAGCGTGTGATCTTAGATGTTGAGTCTTTTTTTTTCAAAATAGAGTTTGATGCTATTTTGGTCTATTCGGTGTTTCAGGTCAGTATTGCAAGTACAGGCTAATTACCACCTGAAGTTACTGATCAAGAAGTCATAATTAATATCTCAACATTTCGCCACTTCCTGATTTTACTTCTATTTCTTCCCTTATGCAAACTACTTAACAGCAAAGGATGCTTTGCAAAGTAGAGTGATTAGAGGAGATTTATGTATAATTATAAAAAACATTTCCAAGTTCTATTTAACATTCCCAAGGGGCATTTTTTGCAAGAAAAATCTCCATTTCTATTAACACTTCCTCTTTATGGTGTGAATCCTGTACATGCCTGCCTCTGTTAACCTCAATTACCACCTGAAATGGCGAGTGAGGCAGGGCAAAACAGCCACAGCACAAGCTGGACCTCAGTGGGAATGGCTCTGTCCAGAGAGGACTTGGTGGTGGAAAGGTGGTCAGAGGGCAGCAGTGGCACCACCAGAGTTCAGTGGTCCTCACCTCCTCCAGCTGAGAGCCACAGCAAGGAGAAATTCAACAGGGGAGTTCTCCTCGACCGTGCCTGGGTGGGGCAGGGGATGCCAACCCCGCTGTCCTGCATGAGCCTGGCACTGAGCCTGGCTGGAGCCATCCCCACCCCTGCAGGGCACGGGGACAGCCCTTGCTGGGCTCCAGAGGAGCCATCCCTGCACTCTGCTGCCCTCTCCCATGGGAGCACTGTCAAGCTGCTGCTGCTCTCCTGTCTCTGGCCCACCCTGACAAATCCCATCATGGATGCACAGTTTTCACTTCATAGAAAACTCAGTGGAGGGCAGCACACAACCACTTCTATCTGTGCAGACCTCGCACATCCATCTGAGCTGCAGCACAGCTGGACACTTGCTCTGCACAAGGGAGCAAGCCATGTCCTGGTCACAGACTGCTCCTGTGCCTGGTTAACAAAAGATAAGCAGGACAGGGGAGAAGGAGGGCAAGGGAGATGTGATTCACCTCTCCACGACTTCTTGTCCATTCCAGCAAAGGGTGTCATTCTGAACAGCAGAGCTGTGGTTGCAGATGTACTCTGGCAAGCTGCTGTAAAAACTGCTGTGGGACTTCAGCTTGGCAATCAGTTCCCTGGAAGAAAGGGAGAGAAAACGGTGCTTAGTTAAAAGAAGAGAAGACAAGGTTGGTCTTAGTGAAGGCAGTCACACAAACACGACATAAAAGCAGATAGGTGCAAACAAACCATGGAGCATCAGTTTTATTTCCGAACCAAAGTAGCCTTTTGTGTTTTTCCTTGATGTAATCCAGTCAAAGCCTGAACCCATGTTTCCCAGGGCAAAACTGCTGGTGATGGGGAGGGATGTGAGGGCAGCAGAACCTCAGCCTGACTTTGCACCAGGCAAAAGTCAGACACAGACCCTGCACTCACAGCACCTAAGGAAAGGTGCCACTGGCTCAGGCACCATGGGGTACATCTGAGCAGCAAAGGCTCAGCCTGGAGTGTCCCCTCTGCTTTGCAGAAGGCAACAGAGGCCCTTCAGGGGCTGTGTCTGGCTGACACTGCCCATCCAGCACTGCTGCAAGGGCAGGTGGCATTTCTGGTGGCAGAGCAGAGCTGACATTCTCAGCACAGATCTGTACACATGGCTAAGGCTGTGCTTCATGCTGCACCATCTAAAGGACACGATTTCAAGGGATGCACTGGGTTGGCCATGGGGTCACAGTCTGCATCCAAAGGGGCAGGTTACACGCACCAGAACGGCTCTGCTGCAGGAAGGCAGGAGGAGCTGCAGGAGCAGGGAACGCACCACACAGAGGAGATGTGAATCAGGCTGCACCCCAACCCTGTGCCCTCCCTTCCCAGCAACAAGGATCTCCAGCTGGTCACCTGCAGCAGTGGTCCAGAGGACCAGGATACAGGCTGACCATGGGATCTCTGATGTTTCCAGAGAGGTGACAGAGGCTCTGGGAGTGAGATGTGACAATCCCCAACTTAGGTCTGATCCCTCAGGGACACTCAGCAGCTGTCACCAAGGAATAGTGGCAGATTTAATTAGGGAAAAAACCACCAAAAGTAAGATAATATGAATAGCAGGGACTGGAGGCAGTAAGACTCAGCCTCACAGTTGTCCTGTTTGGTTTCAGCACATTTCCCCCTGTGGTTATTGCTCAGCGTCCTGGCTCCCTGGGAGGAATGATGAGGAATTAGCACCTGGAGCAGTGAGCACTCTCAGGGACATCCCCCGTGTGCTGTACGGGGTGCTCTCCATACCCTGCCAGCTGTGGGGAGCTGCCCTGCAGTCTTAGGCAGTTTTGCGAGCAGAGGGGAGTCCAGCTCCCTTCACCCCGCCTTGCTCTGGGATTCCGCGGGGTTCCCTCTCGTGCCAGCTGGGGGCAGGCGACACAAAGAGAAGGAAGCCTGTGCCCTGCGCTGCCTTTCGGCTGCCGAGGAGCCTGCTGCTGCCGCGCTGGGGCTCGCACAGCCCGCACGGAGAGCTGCAGGGAGAGGGTCACTCATGTCCTGCTCTGACACAGCACATCCTGTCGGGCACCGCATGCACCGACCCGTCTGTCTCTGCCCATGCACATGAACCAGGGCTTGTCTGATGAGTCAAAGCCCCTCCAAAGGGGGGGAATTCAGCCTACAGCTCCCTGCACAAATCCAAGGGATGCTTCAGGCAGTCACGAACCATCTCCTACATCCATCTCCTGCACTGGCCTAACAGTGGGGCAGAGGTCCAACCAACACCATTCGGAAGCCAAAATGGGATGAGACCTGGATCATCAGATATGGCAAACCCCAAACAGGAGCCTCACTGCCCGTGGCACTCGGCTCCTTATCCTAGGCACTGCCTTGCTCCTCTTCCACAAACCCCAGCAGAGCTGGGGAGAACAGGCAGAAGGAAACTTTCCTGGGGAGCAGAGCTTCCTGCAGGGCAGGGAGGAACTCCTCCGTATCTGCAGGTATGAACCCATGTAATTCATCTCAGCAGATTTCATTAGCCTTCAGAGTCTTCAAAGGACATCTCTGTCAGAGCCTGGGCTGTGTAACCTCCGACGTGTTGAGACAACGGAGGAATGCAGCCCTGGTGCTGTATCTCATGGGAACCATATCAAGAATGTGGCCCTGTTAGTCTTCAGAGAGAAATCCACCCAACTTAGTCTATCGCCAGTTTCAAAAATTGCCAAGCTTGCTCGTTTCTCTTCCACAGGGATTTTTCTTTTACTCAAGACATAAGTAAAGGCACTGCGTATCTCTGGGTGTGCTTTCAGATCCAGAGGGGAGATGCTGCTCCCTGACACACCAGTGTGAGCTCACTTAATTACAGCTTCTACTTACACAGGGAAGTAAGCGCAGGGTGCAGTGCCAGCAGTGGAGGTACCTGCTTCCTTTGAAAATATTCAGTAAAAGGCTGTTAACATCTCTGAACTACCACAAAACACTACACAAAAAGCATGAACCACATTCCCCTTCCCTACACAGGGTGTAACGCATAACAATTCAGGCTGCAGTGACTATTTCTATCTTTAACTATACCTGTGAGTATTTCAGTCACTACAGCAGTGCCCAAGAAACCCAGACAAGGCATTTGGTGTATTAACCTGAGTGCACTAGGTGAGAAAACCCATGTAGACGCCTCATTGCACTTCAGAGCCCACCACAGAGAAGCTCTGATGCTCAGAGCCAGATTTATGGGTATGGGAAATAAGGAGCTTTTCCATCTGCCTCCACAGGACCGTTCCATATGGTGGCTGCTCCTGCAGCCCATCCAGCAGGCACCACACTCAGCCTGAGCATTCTCACCTCCTCCTGCTCGACAAAGTTTCTTCTTGCTCAATGTGAGTCACTTTCAGGACTTTCTTGTCAATGAAAAGGTCTTCTGGATAATTAGCTGATCGAATCTGCCTCTGCTGAGCGTGGCCACATAACCGGCTGATCTGGAAAACACAAACACAGAAGTGTGAGGAAGTGTTGGGACTGCAGGGACACAGCTGAGATGCACACTGGCACCTGCACAGGAGCTGCTATCATCCTGTCACCCCCAGCTTGCTCACAGCTCAGCAAGCACCTGAAAGCAAACTTCTGTCCTAAGGTTACAACCTGGCTTTTGTATAAACACCCACTCCCTGGGAAGGAATGCAGGAAGCTTCAGGCAAAATGTCAGGGCATTGAACTGCCCCTGTGGCTATCAAAACCCCTGAGCTGCAGGTGTGACAGGCAAATCTTCCTGGGTCGAGTTAAACTTAGGCTGGCAGGAGGAGGCTTGAGATGTTCCCTGCTGTGGAGAACACCACAGCATCTCAAGACTCTGCACTCTAGATCTCTAGTCAGACTTTTAGGAAACACCTCCCTTGTGAAGGAAAAGCCTAAGACCCTGGTTCTGCATCTTGAGGGAGCTCAGCATGTGCACAGACTGCACTGCAGATGCCCAGGGATGAGCATCACACACATCACTACTAATTAAAAAACCCAGGGCCTAAAATACAGCAAGCATTGGGGCCACAGCCCAGCCATATCGTGGGAGGCCCTGATTAACAGGGCTCTGCTAATGGCACAAATTAGCTCATTAGCATACAGATGATTTGGGAACCAGGAGGGAAGGAATCCAAGCTCTCTCACATGGCCACTGTCCCGAGACTCATCCAGCAGCAGCCACAGCTGCAGTCCCTGCTGTGGATGGGTTTGCCACCATTTCCTTCTCTGGGACACTAGCAAGGGACATCTGTCCCCCTGTGGCACCACTGCCACTGTGGAAGTCTCTTTTTGATCCACCCTGTGCTGCTCTTGCAGGGCTGTGAAAGGAGCTTGGCTGATTGTTGGGACCACAAAGGCACCACAGTTAACACCACCCTCACTTTCTCTGAGCCTCATCCCACCACCCACATCCAGCTTTGGGACAAACCACACGCCCATAAAATGCCCATTCCTCATTTATCTCCACACCACACGGAATCAAGGCAATCCCAGTAAACTGCACGCCAGAGGTTAAAAGCACACCCGCCGCCCAAAGCTACGAGCATCTGATGTGTAAAGAGAAGAGATTAATTCTGTTCTATTACATCCTACATTTGGGTGGGCAAATAAATTAGTAATGTCACCTCTTTCATTATCAAGAGCAGCACAGTTTGTTTGCTCAGGCTGCCATACAACAAAGAGTAAAATAGAAACCTCCTGGGAGCTGGGCACTGCAGTTTCTGTTCACATCACAGTGGGAAGAGATGCTGCCACCGGTCCTTCTGCACCTGCAGTTTCCTCTGCCAAAGCAGTTCCTCCTGCAGCTGCCAGGGGAGCAGTTTCTGCAGCATCTCACCTGGTTTTTCCTCTCCTGTCCTCCCTTGGCTGCGCTTCCTCTCTGCCTTGCCAAAACCAAGTTTTGCATGAGAATGTATCACCCCTACTGCCCTCCATAAATCACTTGGCAGGCTTCAAAAACAGAGGGAGGAAGGGATTCAGAAAATGGACCACATTTTGGGCTATTTTCTTTGCCTTTTGGGCTTTCTGTTAGCACTCATTCCTCTCATAGCGTTTACAGGTAGCCTCCTGATGCAAACAGACAGGAACAGGAGGACAGCAGGAGACCTGGAGAAGGGCATTTGGGATCTGAGACCTCCCCCACTGCGGAACGGGTCTGGATATCCCGTGCTCTCCTGTACAGGCTGGTGCCACTGTCCCTGCAAAGGGCAGACCAGCAGGAGAGTGTCAGGATGCTCGGGGGGGCTGCGGGCTTTTCCTCTGCCCAAGTCAGAGATGAGATCTGCCATGGAAACTCCTCCAGGGAAACACAAGGCACACAAAAGCTCCAGGACAGTGGGCACAGATGAAGAAATGCCACAAAGCAGCATCACTGCACCCACGCTCTGCACGGACACGTAAAGTGGAGGAGAGAAGTTGGATACTTGAAGCTCCCTTTGATTCTCCCCAGCTCAGTGAAAATCCCCTCAATCCCTTTCCAAAGCCCAGCTTTCAGCTGGAAAAACCTATCAAACCCTGAGAGAACAGCAAGTCCAGGATCAAGGCTTTTTCCCAAGGATGCAGAGAGGCGCTGAATGGGAGGGGAGGATCAGAGCGACAGCAAACAGTGGCAGCACCCGAGAGCTTCAAACAGCAAAGGGACCCGGCAAAGTGGGGATGCTTCACCTTCCAGCCAGCACTGGAGGGAGCTCAGCCCCTCTGCTCCCAAGTGCTGCGCAGGAGCTGCAGCTCAGCTGCATCCTCACAGCCCCACACGGCATCTGGGCACCAAGGCTGCAAGATTCATTAAATCAGGGCTAAAAAAGACCTCTACAATCACTGAGTTCAGTCAAATCACTGATCACCAAGTCCAGCCATCCCTCCTGTGTGGCATGAAACCACAAACAGGACTGTGTTAGCTGTGACACGGGACAGCAGATTAAATCTTTACAGATAGAAGGAGGCATTGCTCAAACTTTCCAACAAGTTTTTACTGATGTATTTATTCAAGCACCAACCAACCTTTTCAGGAAAAAACCCCAATCCTGCAGCCCATCTTGTGAAGTCACAGTGAAATAGTTGTCATCCTTTAGTCAAACAAAAACCTGGCCAAGATTTGAACTTAAATTAAAGTGAGCGAAAGTAGAAGTAACAGATTGCCTGCTCATTTGCAGGGGCGGCATCATGTGTGCTTTTTGGGGGAGGGAAGGAATTCACAAACCATCTGCCAAAGTCTGCTGGGCCACAAGCAGTCCTAGGACGACAGCTCAGAAATCTTATTTCAATCTTTCCCTCTTTCTGAGTCCGCACTTCAGGCTCAGGAACACATGAACACAGCTTCCCAGTCTCTTCCTAACCACTGCCATTTTAAAGCAGGCTCCAGAAAGGAAAAGAAAATTGCCACAATAGGGCAGTGAGAAAAGGGACAGATACAAGCTCAGACCTTGAGGAGTAACAAGTGTGAAGATTCAGCTCTCCAGGTACTGCTTGCTCTGGCAGGAGCAAGGACAGTCAGCTCCCCAGCACCGTGGTGTGTCTGCAAGAGGGAGAGCAACAGGAAGGGAGCATCTCCAATCTAATTGTCAAACTTCTATCAAGAACCGCTGGCTCTTCTCCTCGGGCTCCCCAGGCTACCAGGGACATCATAAATATACACCAGCCCTTATCTAAAGTATAGTCACTGCAAGAGCTGTGCCTTAATTCAGAACAGAAGTTTGACACATTAAGCCTCAAAAAAATTACCAAGTAAATCACACGCCAGTGTGCTTTTTAGGCAACAGGAGTTGGACTTTGTTTTTAAAAGAACCTGCCAGGCCACTGAAAAACTGCTGCAAGGGGGCACCAGGCAAGAAAAACCTTCCCAAAGCCCTGAGCTTTTACAAACCCCTAAAGCAACCAACACCGTAACAGCCCAAGCAAAATTTCCCCGTCCCAGCTCATTAACAACTCACTAATTACCCAATTTAATTAGCTTCCTCCATGCGAGTGTGACCCAGGCCACGAGGGGAACACTTTGCCTTCTGAGGACCACTGCCCCCTGCTCCACCTCTCTATGGCAGGCGCAGGGAGGTATCACAGCAGGGCTGGGCAGAGCCGCCCGGGGGAAGCAGCTGGCTCCCAGCACCCGCGGGAGCTGCACGCCTGAAATGGCTCCGCTTTACAGGGAACATTGATTTGAGAGCAGCACGGGGACCAGGCTAATGGAGTAGCACTATCAGCCCACTTTAACGCTTCCCCATTAATTTAAGATAAGAGGTGCCTGAGGACTGCAGGGAACGATGCACTGCGAGCAGCCAGGGACCAGATCCACCACGGCTGCCTCCAGCTGAGCTGATGCACGGGTGTCAGGCACAGCACTGATCCACGAGGGTACCTGCCAGCCCACGGAAACCGGGATGACTGGGGCTAATTAAAGAAACAGCGGCCACAGTAACAGGTTCTGTGCAAAGCATCACAGTCTGTGCAGCTGACGGAGCCTGGCTATGGCAGGGTGGCACTGCTGACACCACTGAGGCTCCTGATGATCCCACTCTGCTGCCAAGGCGCAAGGCAGCGTGGCCACACGTTGCAAAAACATCTCACCTTGCACATCAGCAAGGAAATCCAGGAGTGAAAGGACTGGAAAGCAGCACACTGGGATCCTCAGTGCCAATCTGAGCTTTGCTTTTAGGACTAAGAGCATTTTAAAGGTAATTTTCTAGATGATTTAGAAGAAAGAAAAAAAAAAGATAAAAAACGTAGCTAATCAGTTTCTCCTTGGACAAGAGTGCATTAGATACTGCTGGATACCTGCTGCTGCCACTTCTCATTCAGCCCAGGAGCTCCACTCTGCTCTAAAGGAGAGTTTGCTGTATTTGACCTTTGCTTACACTTTACATGGAGTTTCCATTTGTCTTCTCCATGAACTCTTCTGCTTATAGATTCATTCTCCAGGAAGACACAGTATTTTTTTCCCCTCAAGGGGATGGCCTCATTTTTGAAGATTTCCTCCCACCACCTCCTTCGCTCTCTGGAGTTCATGTAAGTCATTTTATACTTATTCGTGAGTTTCCTTTGGGAGAAGCCACACATTAAACTGAAAAGAGATTAACTATTATAATTGATTTGAACACGGCTTCTGAAAGGGTGATTTGCTACAGTATGCAGAGAACATCAAGAGACCACAGACAGGCTGTCTTTGGAGGAACCAAATGGTGCCCACTAAACCCCAAGCATCCTCCAGTGATGGAACCCAGTCTGACCAGTGAGGCTGAAAGCCTCAGCAAGGCAGCTGCTTGAACTGGTGCTTCCTCCCCGATTCTTTTTAACAATCTGCTCCACTACACATCACAAGTCTTATTAGCATTATAAAGATTGCATTTGTGCCCCGTTTATCTTCAAAGTCACCATAAAAGTGAACCTGAAGTCTATAACTCAAGCGCTGCTACAGAATTCCGCTTAATTAAATTCTAAAGGGCTTAAACCAAAAATATACATTGCGATGATGTGGGATAGAACATAAACTTTTTAATAGTAGTAACCAAGCACATTTACCATTTCTACAGGTGTAATAAAAATGCTAATATATGTTAATGTTTAGTCTGTGGTTAATGTTTTGTCTTGTTAATTTCCCCAGGGCTTTTATTACTGATTTAAATCTGCCACACTGCCCCAGTGATTGCATCGCCTTCCACGAACGGCGCCGGCTCTCAAACAAACGCTGATTAACAGGAGTGGAGAAACATTTGGCTAGGACAAACACTCTTATTATATGCTTCTAATCATTAGATACATTTTGTCAGGAAGATGGGAAAGAGACAATTCCCAGCTCCCCCACTCTTCTCACAGCAGAAAAATGTGATTATGGGCATAAAAATGAATTTACAAGCCTTTATTTTAGGAAGCACATCATTATTAACTAAGTAATGATTGTTCTTCTGGTTCCAGGCACTCAAGCAGAAAGAATAAACTGAGTATGGTAACACAGATGTCTTCTATGAACACTCCAACAAAATTCCTCATTAATGGAGTACTAAATGTTATTAATCAGCCTTATAGGATTATGATCCCCATTATTCTGACTGCAAGGATTACGTAAGAGACAGCATCCTAACTCACTCATGCAGAGGCAGGAATCGGAGGAAGTGACCTACTCTCCATGCTGAGGAGAATGTTTAATAATGCATCACCCTTAAATAATGCAACGCTATAATGTGTAAAATGCACACAAACACTAATGCTTAAAATAACAGAGTGCCTGTCACACCAGTGCCCGCGGTGACGCCCAACACATGCTGCAAACATGGGCTACAAACGCTCAGGGACCCCTGCAGCCACCAGACCGGGTTGTGCTGAAGGCCATCATCACCTGGTTTAAAGACAAGGTCCTTCAAACTGCTACAAAACCACAAAGGCATTAAGGAGGCATTTTTCAAAGTCAAGATAACTTAATTTTTCAGAGAATGGTTTGGGTTGGAAGGGACCTTAAAGATCATCTAGTTCTAAATCTCGATTCCCATCCTTCATTTGGAGGATCACGAAGTACTTTGCAGAGGGTGAGTGTGACAGGAGAAATACAGGGCCCAGAGAGGACAGATGGGACTGGTTCTCAGCAAGGAGCAGGATGTGCTCCACACACAGCCACATGTGTCAGAGGATGTGACAGAGGTGACACAGCAGCTGGCAGGTCTGACACTTGGGTGGTTACACTGTCACTACCCCAGAGACTGCAAAAGGGTGAGGGTGCACCAGCTCAGCAGAGCAGTGGAAATCATCCAAGGATGATCAAGCACAAGGGATTTTTTATGGGTTTCAATCCTTGCCAATTGCTGAAGCTGGATGATTTCCACCTGCACTTCCCTCTGCTGTGTCGGGGTTCATGTGCCTTAAATCGGAACAAGACAACCACTGCAGCTGCAGTCACTGCTCCCGTCAGGACACGCCACCCTGTCCCCAGGAGGATGTGATGGCCAGTGTGACACACACGTGTGGCAGCACACGAGGCACCTCCACAGTGTCCCACCACACCCTGACCTTTGCACTGACCCAGCTTCTCCCAGCACAGGATGCCCTTTCTCTCAAAGGAACCGTGACCTCGGCTTGAGTCGAGCCCTTTCAAACCTACATAAAATAATGCAAACAAGATGTTTCTTCTCTCTGGCGTCCCCAGCATGGAGTGTTTAATCCACCAAAGAAAGCAGCTCTGTGTTTCAGCAAAAGCCTGTTTATTGTTATTTGTAGGTAGAGAGGAAGTCGGACTAAATGATCACAGTTGTTCCTTCTGTCTTTATAGTCCATGACATATAATTAAAGCACAACTTCTCAAGTCAGCCTTTCTCTCCAGCATTTTGTTAATTCCATATTTAACACAGAATTTGGTATTTCAGTTTGGATGGTTGGACCTCAGCAGCAAACCACAGGGCAGGCAGCTACAGCCCCAGCCAGGGCTCAGACCCAACCCAGCCAACCAACTGGGAGAGTCAAGAAAAAAGCATTTGCTTAATTTTTGGCACACACTTAAGCAGTTTTCTCATGTGGAGACATTTCCTGGAACAGGGCCCTGTAGCATACTAATGCACCATTACGGTCATAAGTTAGATCTGTGCAATCTGATATTTCTTAGACAACAAAACTAAGACTTTATTCTTGGAAGGAGAAGTCAGCCTTGCCTGGAAGCTTACAGAGCAAAAGGGAAGATGGAGCAAGATCCAGAGACAACCAGAACATATTAAACGGACTAAAGCCAGGTTCAGGAGCAGAATGAGCAGTATCCAGAGTCCATCTCCTGGTGAAGCCCCAGGCTCCCAGCACCTTCATGGCTAATGAGGCAGCACAGCAGAGGTGGGGACACAGCTGCTCCTGAGCCCAGACTGCTGCTCTGCCTTTGGGACTGATTCCCCCAGGAAGCTGAAGATGCTCCAAACTCAAACAGCTGATTTCAACATCAGCACTGATTCATCTAACCTGACAGAAAATTAGGACTCAAGGTAGCAAAGCCCACTGCTGCTAAGGATGCTAAATACAGTTTAATTATACAACTGCATTTTGTGCATGCTCTAACACACAATTGCTACTATGGGTGCCTAGAAGACCCTTCTATTGCAGGCAATTAAATCTACCCCGTCCCAACAGACTGAGAAACAAGGAATTGGCTTGAGAGATCACCAGTTTTTTACCAAGATCTTAAAAAAACCCTCACTGGCAGCACGACAGCTCCAGGCAATCGCCATGCGCTTGTTATTTTCCTTCCATGGGTTAATCAGTTTCCTTGGCAGATTTCTGTGGGTTTTAATGTTGCACCATGTTTGTGCCTACGGCACTACAGAAAGGAACAATCCGAGGGAAATAAATTCCTAGCAGCTTAATTTAGAGAGGAAAAACAGATACCTGCCATCAGTCTGGAACACAAGCCAGAGTCAGAGCCTGTAAGACGGTATTTAACAGCAGCCGTGTCAGCTGGGTTGCAAATGTGGTCAATACCTACCAGCCTCTCTTCCCCCTGCAGCCATAAGCCCAGATTCAATTATTCTTTGAGAAATACTTCGTTAAATAATTAAAAAGTTACTGCATTACTTTTCCCCTTTTTTGTTCCTTAAACCAGCCCGATTCAATTTTGGAAGTATAAAGCCATTATAATGTGTCAGCTAGCAATTAGCTACTGTACACTGTTTATTCTTTAATATAATCTTTGAGTAGAAGGGCAATATTCTCAGAAACGCAGCATTAACTTGTTCCTCAATGACTTTAATATGGCTCTTTTCAAATTACTGCTCATAAAATCTCAGGGAAGAAAAATTTACTGATGATATCCCATCTCCTTAATTAGTTCTCTCTCTCTCTTTCAGCAATCCAATAGCAAGTATAATATTTACTTAAAATAAAGCGCACAGGGCTTACCACTAAATCTGCTGTAACTGGTGATATCAAAACAAGCAGGTAAAAGGCAATGCCTGTTTTGCAGCCTGCACAGACCATGCTCACAAGTGCACACAGCTTTTCAGATTTGTATTTGAGTAAATGCTCGTTTTTTACACCACTGAGTCCTTTTTGCTGTAAAATGCCCTTCTCCCTTCTGTGGTGAATGGAAACCCTTCCTACCCCAAAGGGTTTGGCTCTCACCATTCCTCCCCACTCACCATCCCTTACCATCACCCTACTTATTTAACCTTCAGATAGGAATAATTCCCCCAGCAACAACTTTCTTCTCCCTCCATCCACCTTTCTCTTTCCAAACAACAGTCTCTGCTAAGACAAGGCTGGAGCCACCAAAACTCTCCACATCATTTCAACAGTTAAGTGGCTGAATTTCTTCAGTAGAAAAACTACAAGCATTTGTTTCCCAGCAAAGCTCAGAACAACCTCACTCTTTATGCAGCTCCTGGCAAGGGGGGCATGAGGTTTTCCCCATGGCCATGCCATGGACCTCTCCAGTGAAAGTCTAAAAGAGAAGTATAATAATTATCATTAAGGGAAAATGGTAAAAATATCTCCATGCAGCAGAGATTAGCTGCTGGTAAAATTAATCCATTCAAGGACAACAAAAGGCTTGGTAAGGCCCTGTGTTCTTTTTTCTGGGTTTTTTTGGGTTTTTTTTCACTTCATCTGTTGATTTTTTCTTAGTTTTGAAGCTACCACATCCATAGCAATTTTTTCTCCCTGACAGTCAGGCCTAACCTAATCCAATTAAGGGTCAGTACCAAGATAATATACCCAAAACATGGCAAACAAGGTAAAAAGGCTCCCATTAGATTTTTGCTCGATAAAGGAATCACATTTTTTCCCAAAGACAAATAAGTCTTATTGAAAATGTAAATCATCCTTTTCTATAAAGATATAAATATCTGCAGGGCTTTTTGAGACTTTGTTGTAAGACATCTTGTTTTTACATGTACTGTGGTTAGAACAATTGAATTACAGAATGACTTACAACGTTAGATTAGTTTCTGCCTGATTGAGAATATCTTTATAATGGAAATCGGTGTGCACTTTTAACCTTGTTACAATGCTATATGTCTGATTAATGTATTAAAGGCACTCGCTCAACAATAAGCTTTTGCAGACAGAAATTAAATTAATCCGACTTTATCACAACACCTTTATTAACAGCATCAAACAGAGGACTAGTATTTGATTATGAGAAGTGAATTCCAATAAACTGATATACAACAATTCCAAAATGAGGTAGGAGAATCATTTGATGGGGAAAAAATTGACTAAACACTTGTAATGCATTTTTGTTTATTGTCATTCTTTTCCACTCACCTTGCAAGTTGCAAGCCGGGCACTTCCCCAACTCACAGAAAAGATAAACATCTTGCACCAAAATCTACAGATGGAGAGTTATTACATTTCCTTCTGGCTCCAAACAATGGGAAGTGTTTGAAGCAAGGCTCAGAGATGACCCTCCTGGATGTTTTTTAGCCTCTGCTGGGCAAACCCTTTTGGGGCCATCTGCACTGAGTTCATGGTGCCACTTTGCTCATCAGAGCCAGCCCAGCATCACCTCCCCCAGCCCCACTGCCCTCAGGTGCCCTCTGCTCCCTGGCTTTTGGGCTGTCCCTCAGGGAGGAGACGGAGGATGGATGATTTAGATACCAGCTGGGAACCCACAGAAATACCTGCACTCTGCTCTCTGGAGAGCAGCAGCATGAGGTTTATTTGTACAGCGATATAGATCAATATGTGCAATCCAGGAGTTAATAAGCTTTAGAAAGACATAACTTAGAGCACATCAGTCACCCCCAAGTTATCCTCAGTAACCACCCAGCTCCTCTCCAGGTGGCTCTCTCCAGGTCACAGGCTCAGAGCATCCTCTCAACCCTTGCCAGCAGCATGGGAGAGAACTGGGTGTGAAAAGTGATTAGGTTAGGAAGATACACCTGCATAAAGAATTGCAAAATTTGCCAACAGCTGCCTTGCTTTTTATTTTCTTTTTCTTTTTAAACAGAAATAACTCTGCCCAAGTAGCTGTAGGCTATCAGCACAGCTTTCTGCAGCCAGCCTGCTCTTGCTTAAACAAATCTTTGGAAGAATAATGCAGTTAGCAGCAAACTTCATCTACTGAAAGCAGGCTCCGTGCCCTCAGGGGCTCATTAGTGGGGCAACACAACAGGTAGGGATGGGAAAGGCCACCAGTTCTTTTTGCAGTAGTCTGATAAGGCAGTGAGGACCCAGAAATGAGGGGTGCACTGCTGCTGCAGATGGATGAAAAATCTGCTTCAATTGTTTGTTGAAATTTTTTTCCCAGCAAAACGTATTTAGCATCTTTCATGCCTGGTACCTCAAAGCCACTTTACAATAAGATGCAAAAATGATATAATTCACAGCACCACACACAGGCAGAGAATTCAAAATGAAGCAAACCACTCATTGCAACCCAGCCCCTCATCCTCTCCAGCACAAAACAAAAAACACTGCCGCTCCGCCCGGGCAGCTCTGGGCACTATTCCTGCTTTGCAGAGGGTCGCTTTCAAGTTTCTGGTTTGTTCTTGGCTCATTCATCAGCATTGCTAATGGGAGAGATAGTCCTGGTTTTAAGGCAGCAACACTCACGGGGGTTACTGTCACTGGAAGTAAACTCAGCGCTGTTAAGATGAAGGATGCCCGGTGAATGACCCCGGATGGAGGTCTGCGTGGAAACTGCAGTCACGGATAATGAGGCCAAAAGAGGGTTTAGCGTAAAAAGCACTGAGAGATGGATATTGGTGAGCACAACTCTGGTGTTGCAAAGCTAAGGATAAAAATCTTCGGGAAAGGAAATGGGCCAGAATGTATTTTGCTAATAAAGCATCTATGTTAATGGGGGTTGCAGGAGGCTGCAGCAATCTGGGCAGCAAGCGGGGAGCCATGTCTGCAGGGCTGATGCTCAGGGGTTTCATCTCTCTGGTAAAACAGAGAACTCTCTGGATTTAACAGACAATTCCACAGGCAGCTCCACCATTCCACAGTAAGTGTTCAGGGCAATGGCATGTCTGGAGGGACTGAGCTAAATAAGAATAAAGGCAGCTCATGCTATGCATATTACTTCTCTGCAGGCTCCTCAGAAGCCAGGCGGATCAGCCCACACCTAGAAGTCTCCTGTTTCTGTCATGTACTGGCTTGTAGCATCCTTCAGGTCAACAAATCTAAATCTCAGCAAGGACCCAGAGCGTGAGGCTGGGTTAACTCTGAAGGAAGTTCAGCTGTGAAGCTCATTTGCAAATACAGCCCCAGTGAAAAGGCTGTGCCCCAGCCCTCCCCTTTCAGAGGGGCAGCTCCTCCCTGGCCAGCACCGCTCCCACAGTTTCTGATGCAGACAAAGCCTCAAAACACCTGGAGGGAATTTTGTGATGCTGTGATCTTTGGTTCAGGATGAAACTCAGTTTTTTCTGCTTAAATCCAATCTATTTCAAGACCTCCTGTTATGTCCTTGACCACTACAATTTATTAAAAAGTCAGACAGCCTGAATTTTGAAAGCTTGAAGCTCAGAGGCAAAGGAACAGGCACCCCACATATCCCCTCCCGCAATGCTCTGCATGGCATGACCACCAGCTCCCTCCTCTCCTGCATCCCAAAGCATCCCAGGCCCAGCTGTCCAAGCCAGCTGTGATGGGAGCCAGGAAAAAGAAAAAAGATGAGAAAAAAAGCTGTTCTGTGCAGTGAAGAAAGCTGCAATACATTGCAAAGCTGTGTACCCTCATTTCCAGCTGTTAAGACTGTATCCTGCCCCACTAACTCTGGGAGTTCTTTGTACCATTGCCAGGGCATCTCAGAACCAAATATCTTTTCAAACACTTGGGAGCCAGCTGCAAAACAACAAATTAGCTCCTCCACTAAAACAAGGAACACGCCAAGCCATGGTACATGCAGACAGCTACACTGGACCAGTAATTAATCTGCATGAGGTCTTTAGGCTTGTTCTGACTTCAGCTTGGAAAAGATGCAAGACATCCCATCACACACAAACTTGTGTACATCTCACTTGCAACGCAGCAAAGGGGTGATCTGAAGGGAGATCAAGCCAGGCTCAGTGGGTGCTCTGTGATATTCCCACCCATAAAATGAAGCAGCCTTAAAAAGCTCTTTTCAAGCTGCAGAGTACTGAGGATGAAGTTGCCACCAGCTGAGTGATCTGTCTCAAGACTGAAGTCAACAAACAGATTCACGTGATCTTCAGTGCAAAGTTGGGTTGGATATCAAACACGCTGCCAAAGGATGCTCCACGTGCATGTGGGGAGGAAGGGGCACTGTCAGCAGCTACCTTCTACTTTTTATTTTACAAAAAGGCCTCACTGCAAATTCCCTTGAAATGGCACATCTCAAAGGCCAGAACACATCCAGTTAAAAGGACAAAAGGAGAACAAAAAAGAAGAGTATAATATAAAAACTTAAAAATAGAAGCAAAATCAAATGCTATTTTTAAATTAAACCTCTGCTGATGTTCAGTGCCACCTCCTCTGGCTTTGCAGTGACAGGTTTGAGCATCAGTGGCCACTGCTTCCACCCAGCAGCTGTGGAGAGCCCCAGACACTCAGTCTGCTTAATTCAGACCCAATTCAGTGACAAATTGACTCAAAGCCTTGCCGTGCCACCCGGGCAAGCAGGAGGGCACAGCAGCGTGCTACTCTGCCCACACTGGAAAAGGACAACCCTGACCAAGACATGCTGTCCTGCAGCCTCACAGGCAAAATTCTTGCTAGCAGTGACTGAATTAATTAATTGTGACACCAATGGTCTCCCTCCCCAGGCCAGACAAGAGGTAAAGCTTTCACTAGGCTGAGAATAACCTGAGTCTCACTCCCCTAGAGAGGCAAGTGATGATCAAGAGCATTCATGCCAAAATCCCTTCCAAGAATGAGATGCAGGCCCCTAATTTGCTATTGCGTATTTGAATACTAAACCAGAGATTTTAGCTCTGCAGCAGCGGGCCAAAATAGCTGGATCAAAATGTTGATGCTGGATTACAAAAGTGCAGGCATGAATAACTTTTGCCCTTATTCTTTCAGCACCAGCCAAGCCACCAACTTGGGGATTTCCAGCTCAAAATCAACACCTTGAAATTCAGTGCTTTGCCATATGCTTCCCTAGGAAACCTCTTCAGACAACTAACCACAGTACTCCCAAGGTCTTTTCACAGGAATGGGAGTGCTGCTGACACTGCCCTCATAATAAGGTTTATTTTCATCCTGCAAGGGGAACAGATGCTTCCTTTAACACGCTTATCAGGCACCTAACACTGCCTATCAAAAACTGGATAGCAAAATACACAATACCCACACCTTGGGATAGTTCTGAGGGTGTCTGAGATCACTGAAAATCAAAACTTCACCTGCATTTCCAGCTTTAAGTGAAAAACGGAGCTAGCTACCAGTGAGTATTAGAGAATAGCCCGAGGATTAAACTTTGCCAATAAAGAACTTGAAAATACAGAGGCTGTACATCCAGCTGACTCTCCCAGGAGAGATGCCAACAAAAAGCAACCCACATTAAAAGTACAAAGAAACCGATCTCGGGTCTCAGAGGGAAGGACTTTGCAAACAACGCTGTAATTTCAAAGCTTTCCCCACAAATCTCTTGCCAGCTCTAGTACAGACAGAAAAATCCATTAGCAGATAGGAAAACTCACCAGAGCTCCCTGCCAGTGCAAGCTGCTGAGCAAAGCAGCTTCCAGCAAGTCACCAGGTGAGATGGCCCCAAAAGCAGCTCCTGGGCAGCATTTGGGGAAAACCAGCCTGGCATCACTGTGCTGACAAATGTACTAAATCACTGTGTGTGGCAACAGGTGGTATTTTCATTCCTGCCAGAAGTCCCTTTATTCACATAGTCTTGATTTTCAACCCTGTGTATCTGCTGGAACTGCTTATGAACACACACTGCAGCAATATTTCTGTGGTGCTCCAATCAACCAAAGTACCTGGTTATCTTTACAACACGCTCATGAACTCCCTGCCAGGATTCCATAAAAATCTAGGGAAGCAAATGTCTGGTTTTCCTGACTCGGAGGCTTCCCAAGGCCATCAGAGCTGGGTTCACACCAAGCACTCTCCCTGAGCCAGGTGAGGTGAGCACCTCAGCTTTGGGATAACATCAAACCCAGCCTGCACGATGGCATCACCTCCACAGCAGCCCAGCAGCACAGCTGTAAAACCCAGTTAACCCAGGCCTAAACAGTCTTTTAAAGTGCTTGCAGGAAAGTGAAGCAGCAGGGATCTGCTCACAGGACAAGCACATTGGGAATTGCATGCTGCTCCCATAAAGCACTGCCGCTTTCCTGCTTCTCTCCTTCTGACGAGTGCAAGTGGTTGAACAAAGCTCTGGTTAATTTTGCAGCTTAATGAGATTGTCTAGAAACTCAGTCATCAGTTCTGAGTGAAAAATATAAGACTTTGCTGAGCTCCCTGCTCTGTCCTTTCTAGGCAATGCTCTGCAGGTAGAGCTGCACAAACAACTGCAAGGGGAGCAGCAGGGACTGGGGAGCTGGGCTGCACCAAAAATGGGGAAGGCAGCAGGTGGAGGGAGGGGATTCTGTTCCTCTACTCCACTGTAGTGAAACCCCAACTGGATATTTCCTCCAGCTCCAAGGGCCCCCAAGATAAGAAGGACATGGACCTGTTGGAGTGAGGGTGACAAAGCTGGTCAGAGGTCTGGAGCATCTCTGCTATGGAGACAGGCTGAGAGAGTTAGGGTTGCTCAGCCTGGAGAAGAGAAAGCTGCCAGGAGACCTTGCTGCACCTTCCAGTGCCTAACGGGGCTCCAAGAGAGCTGGAGTGGGACTCACTGCAAGGGTATGGAGTAATAGGACAAGGAGGAATGGCTTTCAGCTGACAGAGGTTTAGATTAGATACCAGCAAGAAATTCTTGGCTGTGAGGGTGGGGAGGCCCTGGCACAGGGGGCCCAGAGAAGCTGTGGCTGCCCCATCCCTGAAAGTGTTCCAGGCCAGGTTGGACGGGGCTTGAAGCACCCTGGGGTAGTGAAAGGTGTCCCTGCCCACAGCAGTGAGGTCAGGACCAGACGATCTTTAAGGTCCCTTCCAACCTAAACCATTCTAAACTCAGAGGAGATCAACCTTTACCTATATACGACACCCTGACTGTCTCCCTTGTAATTCCAACACCGCAGAAAACATTAACTTTTGGGGGTGTTGGGGTTGAATATTTTATTAAGCTTATTTGTACTGCATCTCTCTCAGTTGTCTTGGTTTGTGGCAAAAAGCACAAACAAACTGACTAAAATAATTCTTCCCCACACTCAGGATTAAATATCTACAAGAGCTGGACATACTAGGCAGATATTCAACCTGGGAAAAGGTAGGAGATTAGAAAATTAATACAGATAGAGGCCTAAACAGCATTTTTTTTTCCCAGTGTGCCCTGAGAGTCAGCCTCCTTGATAAAGTATTTTAATAGCAGGTTTTAGGGGTGAAGTTTTTAAGCAGACAAATTGTAGAAATAATAAAGCCCTAACACACACCACGGCTGACAAATTAGCTACTAAAGCAAGGCTTGGGATGGGAACTGTTTACTGCCACATTGCTGAATTCACTCTTCTGCACTGCTGTTTACAGACCAGGAACAACACACAGGCTCCCATTTAAATGCATGCCTGGAGGCACAGTTTCCAAAAGCAGATTTACAGCGGCATGACTTCCTCCTCCTGGGGACTGCAGAGCTCCTCAGAAACCCACCTGGAGGCTGTGCAACACCTCTGGAGCTGCAGTTCCTGTGCCCTTTGTAGCCTCCGAGCTGCAAATGGGTCCAGGTCTGTGTGAGTACCCACACCCAGCCTAGGGATGAGGGCAAGGGGGAACAAGGAACAGCCACACGGAGAAAAGATGCTCAGCCAGGGAACACACCTGAGGATCTGAAACGCCAGGAGGGAAAACCACTGCTGCAGAAATACTGACAGCTCCGTGAAAAACAAAAGAAGCCCAAAGGACAGGCAAGTGCAGTAGTGTTGTTATTCATGGTATAATCACTACGGGCATGAAAGATAAATTTTCCATAATTCCAGATGATTTTAATGGCAATTAAATAACCTGTCATTATTCTTAATACCACGCAGGTGAACTGTTCTTTGCCTACAGAAGCAGTGGTGGCCAAGCTCAGTAACGAAAGAGGTCAGTATGAGACGCCAGGGCGAGTGAAAAAACCTACATTTTCAAAGACAACCCCTGTAGCATTTCATACTTTGGTATGACTACAGTGTCTAAAAACAATCATATTTACAGAGTAACAGTAAATGTAACTGCTTGCTTCCAGGTATATTCTTTGAAACTCAATATGTGCTGATAAGTTTAACAGAGAAACTTTCATCACAGCACAGCTAAATAAAAAAAAAGAAAGTTGTATTCTGTCATTTACAGAGTTGTATCTTACGAAGATATTTACCCCAGACTACCCCAGCTCCTGATGCAGCTCAGCTATTAGAGTCAGCCCTCTGCAATAATGTAGTTAAGACTGTCAGTGCTTCTATTATTGCCTTATTTCTCCACTGAACAGCTCATTTGTAAGAAAAAAAAATAATTTGCTCTGGGCTCAGGTCTGATATAAAACCCTTAGCTGAGCAACATCAGTGTTTTAAAAATGAACTTCAAAAACCCAGTGGCCATTCTTTTTTGGTGACAATTTCCAGGCAACTGATTTGTTTGACTTGGATTTTTTCTTCTTTACTCCAATAACACTAAAATGTCTCTAGAGCAAATAAACGAACCACTGAAGTATTAAATAATCAAGAGGAGTTATGTTTCAGTAAGTACCTAGCTACATATGGCACTAATGAATTCCAACAGCTTTACCAAGTACAAAAGCACTGAATGGTTTTGTAATGCTCAGTAATTTTTTATTGTAAAGGAAGTCAATTTATGCTCTGGTTTGGCAGAGGATGGGCAGATTGTAGCTCAACTGCTTCGTGTTGACTTTAGTTGCACTCCATCTCCTTGTCCTCCCACAAACACATTTTCTGTAGACAGATAAGGTGTCAATATTCAATAATATATGGGACAGTCGTGTTTGTTCAAAACATACGTGGACATCTCCAAGAAAAAGTGCATTTTTGTTGTTGTGCCAATAAAAGAAAGAGATGGGAGAACAAACAGCGATCCTTTCAGGACCTTACAGCAATGCCCAGGTCTGCGCTCACCAAACCTGGTACAGGGCCCACATGCACCAAGTGGGGCTCTGCCTTAGCACCTACAAGCACAGTCAGTTCACTGATGCAAAACGTGTTGGATGCTTTTGCTCACAGGTGAATATGTTAATGAATCTTCTGAGATTAAACAGGCTCACTCTACATATAGGAAAAAATTTTGTTCTGGAAATGCCAGCTGGGCTTAAGAGTTGAGCTGGGTTTTCTCTCATTATCAACTGTAACGTGAATTCTCCATCTACCTGAACGCAAGGTAAACCTACAGTTACACCTCTGCTCCTTTGCTGTTCCAGAGAGGGCTGAGGGATGGGAGAACAACTTCCTCTGGCTCCATGGCAGCAGAGCTGCTGCTCCTGTCAGCTGGAACCTCCCTGCACAAGTAGTGCTTGGCAGGCTGCAGTAAAACTCTGATTTTCTGCAGAAAGGGACTCAGGCAGGTTGAAAGACAATGTCCTGCACTGTACCCTGGAGCTTAACGTGCTGCCCACAATTCCTGCCTGGGCCCATCTGCCCAGGTGACAAACACCCAGCCCAGCCACAGACTCCTCCTGGTCACCGCAACACAGGAGCAATCCAGCTCAGTGGAATTTGGTCCCTAAACCCCTTCTAAGCAGTGGAGAAAGCCTGCTCCATGTGAGCCAAACTACCCGAGGTGGGAAAGCACCTGAGTGCCACCAGGTTATTTCACAGCCTGCACACGTGAGGTGGCTGAGCAAAGGCAGCACAGAGAACAGCACTAAGAGCTGCTGGCTCAGTGCCACGCAGTTCAAAGCCCATAAGCCGATACATTGCCATGGTCCCCCCAAAAAAAGATAAGAGTTACAGTGCAAGTAGCTCAGTGACCTACATAAACACAGCTCTTTTGTAAACAGGAGTCAAGAATGGCAGGAACAAGCAGCTAACAGGGAAACAAGTGTCAGATTTTAATCATCTTTGGCTTTAAGCAAACTATTACAACACTCCTGCCCCTTTGCCCCATCTCCACCTCTTCCCTACCTACAAGGAGAAGCTCTGCTGGGTCTCAAGGAAAATCTCCTCTGCAGAACAAGCATCCTATTATCACACTAGATTTGTCCTTGGTATTCAAACAGAGCAGCAGGACTTTCAGAACAAGACAGCCTCAGTTTTTCAGGAGGCTCAGAAATTCCCACAATGTGTTCTTAAAGAGTGAAGTAAAACTAAGAAATAATCTCATTAAATGCAGCCCAAAACTGGAATGAATTACTAGAAGATGGAGAATAAGCTCCTTGGTAAATCAGGAGATGCTACAGCACATGCCCCTGCTTGGCACCTATTTGGAGGTACATTTTTGTAAAGCTAAAGGAGGCAGGGGACACCTGGAGAGCAGGAGCAGCCTTTCAGAGCCTTTCAGAGCTACCCAGGACAAGCATAGCACTCAGGGAAAACTGAGGATGCTGGGACATCTCAGCTCCCAACCTCACACCCCAGGGCGACTCCAGACCCTTCTGCTCTGACAAACCTGAAAAGAGGCAAAGCCCTTCATGGAAACCCAAGCCCTGTAAACACCAGGCCCAAATGCTACCAAAAGTTTTCTGGAAGATCAGAGCGGGTGGGAAGGGGTTGGTAATTTGAGCATTCGCGTTTTGTTGGCAGGAGGAAAGGGACAGCTTAGTTTCAACACAGAGTTTGTGTACAAGCCAGGGCAGAGAGACTGGGGAACTGCAGAGAGGTGCTGGGGAACTACTCACAGCCACCGAGAGCTTCCCTTCGTTCCTCTGCACGTGGACGATGGCCTCGCGCACCACGGAGAACAGGCTCAGGAGGACGTGCTCCATGTCATAGATGCCGTGCATGCCTCTGGTCAGCCCCTCCAGGGCCCCAATGTACTCCTTCCAGAGGTGATGGATGTCCAGGACGCCCGCCAGGCACCCCTGCATCACTGCCCCGCAGAAGCCGGCGCAGGGCTTGGCCAGGAGCAGCCCTTGGCAGTGGGAGCAGTACCACATCTTCAGCAGCGCCCGCCCACAGTCCTTGCTGAACTTGAGGTGGTCAGTAGTGTTTATCACCTCGATGCCCAGGTTCAGGGCCTGCAGAAAGACTCGTGTGGCCTGCAGGGACTTGGACACCTGCGTCATCATCGTCTTCGGGTAGCTCCCAAAGACTTTGAGGTCTCTCCTGGCCGCCCGCAGACATTCGGTCATTTCCACAGAGGGATCGGGGAAGCCGGGATTAATCAAGTGAGAGTAAACCAAAGGGAATAAACTGTCAAAAAATTCATTTATCATGTTATTGACACTGATATCAGAGCCCAATATGTACAGCGAGATATCAGTAAAAAGTTCTCCAACAAATTTAAGAGCCCTAGGCCCCATGCTCTGGTAGTAGGTCCTGAACATGCTGTTGGTGAAGTTCCTTGCGTGCCGCACTACAATTTCGAAGGCTTCTGCAAAACAGAACAACAGAAAAATAAGTATTAAGAGATGGTGAGCTCAGAAACAGGGAGGATAATATTCCACCACATCACTGCTGCCAGGGCTGGCCCCATCCTGCGTGCCTTGGGTCAAACACCTGCTGGCAGCCGTGCCTGCTGCAAAACACCAGCATCAGCAATTTCCAGGGGAAATGCATAAATTCTTTAAACAGAAGCTACATTTCAAAATGGCAAAAAAAACCCTCCTATGATCTAGTTAACATTTCAGCTTTTAAAGAAAATATTGATTCAAGGAAAGGACTAGACTGCAATTTCTTTCTGTCCCCCCTTTCATATTGATTTGAAATTAACAGGAATTCTATCTCCAGGCTTAATTTAAGGCAGAGATAAATGTTTGACAAACTGTACAGTGTTTAAAATCAGGAAACAGTAAATGCTGACATTCCATTATGAGAAGGAAAATATTTATGGGAGTTTAATCACAGACAATATTCTGACTCAACACCCAGCAGGTATCCTGCACCAAGTGTCCTCAAAGCCACTGGGAAAGCCCCCACAGTGCTGCAGTTTTCCCAAACGCAGCAGGCTGACTTCAGCTGCAGATCCAATGCTTCATTTGCCCTGGATGTGAGCTGCTTCGTTGTCCAAAACGATGCTGAGAGCCAGTCAGTGCCATGTCCACCTGTGGGTGCCCAGCCAGGAACACTCTCATACATATCAGGGTGTCCCACACTGTCCCATGAAATTCAAATTCTAGATAGATTGTCATTTTGCTAGGAAAAACCACAGTGCATTTCCTCATCTCTACCTTCAAAGACCTTAGGACTTTCAGCCCACACCTCCTCCACAAGGGGAGCAGGGAAGCCCCCAGAGTTACTGCACAGTTATTACTTTAATTATAGCCCTCCTCATCAGGAGGCTTCCAAAATACCCCACTATGTAAGAACGATGTACACACACCCCCACAAACCACAGTTTGCATCTTAAAGCATTAGAAGAGGAGCTCATGAGTGCAAAATAAAGTCTTTTTCTTTGGCCAGCTTGCTCTACCAGTCCGTGTCCCACCCTACAGGGTACTATTCACAAAATGCTAAAATTAATGAACAGCCTTTCAGTTCAGAGGTCACTGACACCCCACGATGTAACTGCTCTCAACTCTGTGGCTCTGGAAACACACATCCTGGCTCAATTTGCATGAAAATTATTCACGTTCAATAATTAAAGGGAATGTTTAATTTTTAAAGCCGTAAGAGTTATTTCCCCCATTTGTTAAGGCTGGAATGCAGCTGAGCATGGCCTGACACATCTCCACGGGGGTTCAGTATTAACACTGTAACGAGCAATATCAGCCTTGCTGCTCTTCCTGCATAACCCTCTTGTATTACTCAAGAGCTTTTAAGACCATCACATCTCCAGGACTTCCAGCTCTTTCTTCACCCTGTTCATGGATCCCTGGAAGGACAGGGGGCTGCTGCGTGCACTCCACCCCAGCATGCTGAAAGCTGAGGTGTAAGCAGTGATCAGAGCAGAAATTACTGATACACTTCTGCAGTGTCTGCATTCCCTTTTGGTGCCTGCACACCTCCCAGGCATGCTGCTGAAGCATTCTGTCCACAGCTCCAGACACTCACACCAGGACTGTCCCAACAAGCCAAAAACAGCCATCTGTGTTCCCAGGGGACAGCAATGCCTCCTTCCTCACAGCACAGACCGAGGGATGCAGCAGTGCAAGGACACAGGGCCCCTCTGTCCCTCGCCATGGCAGGAGCTCCTCACCCCACACAGGGCATGGCAAAGCTCCGCAGGCAAGACAGCAGCAAGGGTGACACAGACTGGGTTCTGCAAGCAGAGCAGCTGCACTACTGCACTATATGAAATGCTGGCTGCACTAGTATTAAAAGTTTTAAAACCAAGAAGAAAAAGTCTCTTTAAAGAAGACACATGGATTACAAAACTTTTCCCCCTTCACTTTATTCTCAAGAACACCAGAATAGCTTTTGCCTCAAAAAGCACAAAGAACTTTTTGGACCAGTGTTTTTTTTTTGACAGCAGTGGAGACGGTGCCAGGATTTTCATGCTGTGCCTCACCATTCGCCTTTACCCTCTTCTCTGTTAGTTCCCTTTAGAAAAAGTCATCACTCTTCCGTTTTCTCGCTCCTCTGTGCTTTGCCAGTTATCATCAGAGCCAAAAGACTCTTCGCTGATTAGAAAAATATTCCAAGCTCCCATGCAAACCTCCTACGGCGAGGAGAGCTTCAGAAAGGAATGGAGAACAGTGGCGTATCAGAAGAGCATGCACACACAGTCCCACTGCTTTAAAGGTCATGACATGCACATAATTTTTATCGTAATAACTGGCTGAGAGTGTCTGTTTTATGCGCCTTGGAGCTTTTGCATATATCCATTAGAAAGCGCAACAGGGACTATAAAAGCATATGGAGACTCCTGCTGCCCTATTAATAGATGCAAGAAATAATAAAACTTTGTAAAAAAGAAGTCTTACACATCCAAAATCTCTCCCAGCCAACTCCCACAGTAGCTGCTTATTCTGAAATATTCCTCGGAAAGCGCTGGCTGCAGGAATTCTAAATCCCCAGCTGCCAGCAGCTGCAGTGACCCTCAGCCAGGCTCCGAGCGCTTCAAAGGGGAAGAAACTTTGGGGGTCAGTCCCCTGTGCTCCCATGAGGGAATCACAGGGACACAGAGGGGACACTCATTACAGACGTGACACGGGCTTCTGATCCCCCATAAAATCCCACAGCCTGGATTTGCTGCTGGTAGAATCTGCCCCACTCATAACACGGCATTATTGAAACTCGTTGCTGGAGGATAATTCAATCTTTTCTCGCTTCTCTATATTTTTTTTTTCAAAAGCTGCCATTAAAGGCAGCTGTTTCGCAGGTCTGGCTGAAGCAGTGTGAATACAAAGCAAAGCATCAGACTTGCCCCCAGCTTCAGCAGGGAAAACCACTGCAGAGCTGAGCAGGGCTCACATTTTACAATCTCCATCACTGTAGAGTAGACACACAGATGACACACAGCAGAGTATAAGACATGTTCCTTTAAAAACATGAGCAACAAAAGAAAGGCTCAGGATAATCTCCATCCTTTATTGAATGCAGGGAGAAACACAGTGACAAAGGATGAGGAAAAGGCAGATATATTTAATGCCTTCTTGGCCTCAGTCTTTAGGAAAACCAGTTTTTCTCCACAGATCCAGCACCCTGAGCTGGAATACAGGGATGAGGAGTAGAACAAAGTCCCCATAATCCAGGAGAAGACGGTCAAGGTTCTGCTACATCACTTAGATACACACAAATGGGGCTGGATGGAATCCGCCCAAGGGTGCTGAGGGAGTAGGCAGAAGAACTCATGAGGCCACAGTCCATCATTTACCAGCAGTCCTGGTTACCCAGGAATGTCCCAAGTGACTGGAGGCTGGCACATGTGACAGTACCTGTGAGGGTGAGATCAGCTTGAGTGCCATCATGTGGCACTTACAAGAGAACCAGAACATCAGGCCCAGCCCACGTGGGTTCATGGTCCTGCTTGACCAATCTCATCTCCTCCTATCATACAGTGAGCAGCTTGGTGGATCAAAGAAAGGCAGGGGATGTTGTCTACCAGGACTTTAGAAAAGACTTTGGCACAGTTTCCCTCAGCATTTCTCTTGGAGAAACTGTCTGCTTGTGGCTTAGACACCTGTCCAGGAAACAGAAACCAAGCAAGCATGGGTGCCCTGGTACATCTGTTCACTGCCTCAGTCAAGGGAAGTTTATCATGACACCCAAAGGATGAATGAAAGAGCTGAACCTACTCTAGGATCACAGATAGCAGTCACTAGTTGAAAAGCACAGGTTATTACTTATATTTCAGGCTAGACTCTTGCTGAAGTACCTGGAGAGGAACTGCTGCCCGATTCCAGCAGCCAGAAGGGAAGGACTAAGCTCCTTTCAAAGTGCAAAAATCCCCCAGAATACAGCCCAGGGAGAGCTGCGTGGCCGCTGCAAACCAGCAATTAGAGAAAATAAATTGTAAAAGAGCATAACTGTGCCCTGAGTGGGGATTACTGGCAGGAGAAGGAAATCACCATGTTCTCAGCCCAGATAATAAGAGTCTGCTGCTTAGTAAAAATGCCAGCTTTCCTGAGAAAGCGCGCTGGCTCCTAAGCTGCAGCAAACTTCAAAGCGGTCGGCGGCGGGGCCGGAGGAGCTCCGGATTAACCTACTGGCTGCCCCAGGCTGCAGGAGGCTCCAGCCCCGTCTGCCACTTGATGGGTTTATTTAAGAGATTATGTGAGGCAGTTCCCCGAGCCACAAGGAGCCGGTACAAGTGACCCCAACAGGCCATTCCCATCCAGCATCCCACTGGAGAGGGGAGAGGCAAAACCTGATGGCAGCTGCAGAGCTGGGGCAGCTACAGAGATGCACCTCCAATTCCAAGCTCAGCACGTGCTGCTTCACAAGCAGCTGAAAGTGTTTGGAAAGGTGAAACAGGGTCTGTCTTCCTTCTGCCTCCCATGCCAGCTCACCAAAGACCAGCACCACAGGAGCCACGTGGAGCCACCTCCACACATCACTGTGACTGCCGGCAGGAGGGACAGCAGGGTCCCCTGGGGCAGTCAGGCACCAGGACATGTCACGGGCTTCATGCTGCCCCTCCAGTAACGTGCTGCTCTGGTTTTGCTGCAAAGACAAGCTTCCAGCTGGGACAGCTGCCCTTCTCTGGGTGTCACACAGCACAGCAATCAAACCCTCTTTGGCAAAGGCTCAGCAAACGTGAAAGGGCTGCACAGAAAAACCTGCGGCACCAGCAGCTCATCATCCATGGGCAAGGGATGGAGCCCCACCTGGGAAGGGAACAGAGACTGGTGCAGGACTGTGTGACCCACACACCCCATAGCACATGGATACCAAGGCATTAGAACTGCACCTACAACACTGATTTTCCTGTTTCTTGACATCTAGACACATAAATCCTGCAACCTTAAACTTCTCTCTCAGCAGGGAAGCTCCCACAATGGCTCCCACTTACTCTTGGGAGCTGAGCTCACAACTCCCCTTTGCACTTTTGTGAAGCACTGTTTGCTTAAAAACTTGCCTCCCCACGCAAAGCCTTATCTTGACCACCAAGATCTCTTCACAGTGGAGGAACTACAACCTTTGTTATTCCACTACCAAGAGCCAATAAAGCAAGGCTCAAGGTTTTTTGAGGGGAGAAAACCAGGCAAGTAATTCTAGACAAGGTCATGGTGTCACCAATATTTCTCTACGCCCTCAGAAAAATCCAGGGCCATCTCCTTCAGGAGTTTGTGGCAGAGTGGTAAATCCTCATGCACTATGCCAAACTGTAAAATGAACAGAAAACTATCTTCCATGCAAACACTGCATTTCCGGCAGGCCCAAGGTTCCCAAACCTCTAAAAATCCCTTACATCTAAAAGCCAAAACTGCTCCGCCGCTCAAAAACACTACCAACCTTCATGGACTGGAATTCATATGTTCATTAAGGAAATGCTAAAAGTTTGGGTTTTTGTAAGCTCAACCAAGTATTTTCTGACTTGGCTCTTGCTGCGACACTGCTCAGAAGTGGCAAAAGAAGCAGAGGAATCCTTATGCGAGTGAGCTCTAAAAAGAGGAAATGCTTCTTTAATATCTCAAATGAATCAGATAACTTCAGCCCCATCACAACAGCCTGTGTTCCCAAAACACAGCAGAGCTCACCAAGAGAGGAACAACTGTTTGCAATAACGGCCTGGCTGCCACAGGCACTACTGGTGAGATGAACCCCAAGTCATTTTTCAAACAGCAGGTAATATTTATTTACCAACTTGGAAAAGGTTTGCAATATATTGAGCAGAAAGGAAACAAAATCTAAGAGAATTTCCCCTGGCAGCAATAAGAGCAGCCTCCAGATTTGTTCCGTTATGATTTACACTACACTGCAAGTTTTTAACAACATTATCTGGAGACAAAAGCTCTTCTGAGCAGTATAATTACTTTTGTCTATGGCATTACAAAAATCATCAGATGGTGCCACTGCTGCTCTTACAGGGTTTGTTTCACTGACTACATTTGGGTTTAAAGCTTAGGAAGTGCTTTTTTTCCAACTATGACACAGCCTTTTGGAGTACTTTTACAATATTGTCACCATAATAATTACGGTCTCAAGCTCTCAAGCTTATGAGATTAGCTTCAAAGCATTAGTAATAAAAAGTAGAACAATTCTGTTATTCTGTCCTCTTAATTTTAAGCCATCATGGTTTGCCCTTTCTGCCTTTGCTCCATCACCAGCACCAGTCCAAGAGAGCAAAGGTCCAGTCTTTAAATGAGACAGGGCTCCTTCCAGCTCCATGCCCACTGCCTTCCCTCCCACGGGAGCCAGGTCACAAGTTCCCAAGCCAGTGCTGCTCACCAGCCAATGCCAAATCCTTATGCTTTTGTCAGAAAAGCATCTTCTCCTAATTATCTGTTTCTATCACAACACCAAGCTCCAAAGCCATTTATTTCTAATTGTTCAGCTTATACAGTGCCCTGGCAGTTTGAAATACACTCCCTGAAGTTTCTAATAAAAATACTGTATGACCCATCTCATTATACCCACTCAAACTGCCCTGAAAATGTGTTCCTGTTCCAGTCCAGGTAACAGTCCAACTGTTACACAATTAGTCACACCGTGGTTCTCCCATTTAATATTTATATCCTGCACACAAAAACTTTGTTAATACAGACAGCAGAGCTCACCAACACAAGCTGCTACCAGCCCAGAAGCAAGGAGACAAGAAATGATGGTTCCCACAGCTCCCAGCTTCCAACCAGCCCCTCACCTGGAGCAGACCCTGCCTGGAGGGAGCTCCGTGAGTGCTCTGCACCCTGCACTGGCATCCACAGGATGCCTTGAGAGATCCCTTGAGACCCTTGGGAGTACCCAAGAGAAACAGGAAACCTACACTCCAAGTGAAAGTTTAAAAATAAAAAAAAAATCTCACAGCAAACACCTCAGAAGAATGACTGCAGTAAAATCTTTTCTGGGGCTTCGTGCTGGAACACGTGGCTTTGGTGTTTTTGATTAAATATGGGTTGCACATCCACGGTGTAATTTGTTTTCCCGAGCATCAGGAAAGATAACGCTTCGTGCCATGACAGATGTGTGAATGCTCAACAGATTCCTGAAAATTTAATAAAGACAAAGTTAAAAATGCAAACAGTCGAGGCTGGTGCAAGCGGTGGGTGAACATGATTCTTTATCAAAATCAAAGGGCAAGAGGAAAAAGGGCCTGGAGAAGCAGGCTCAAATCAAGACCTGGGAGCACAAGCTGGAAAAGTTGAGAGAGAGGAAGCAAGAGGCTTCTGCAGCTGCAAGGCTGCTCTGGTAAAGGTTGTGTTGTAACCTGTCAGATGAGAGAAAGACAAACTTCTCTCCATGCCCCAATCCTGATGCCGAAATCCACAGAAAGCCTGGGGTTCAAGTTTGCCTTCACTTGTTTTTTATCCCAAATATTTATTTTCTTTGTTCCTAGTCTCTCTTCCCTCTCCAATTTGCTGCACAGACAACAGACTCCATCTACAACTCTTACTGCAAGCCAGATGCTCAGCCAGGGAGCACAGCCTAGTGCACCTTGGAAAAAAGACCTCTCTGCCCTGGGTAACTGAGCACATATCACAGACTCAAGCATTTTACCACTGCAAAAGTACATCTAGGATTTTCTTTGTTTTATTTTTAAACAAGAAGTTTTTTATTTTTAAACAAGAAGCATTCCCCCCAAAACAAAACCAAACAAACGAACCCAAAACAAATAAAAAAACCCACGAAACCAAAACAAAACCCAAAAAATAAACAAACAAGCAAAACAACAACAAAAACAAT
>VXBU01002212.1:1178925-1213352 GCA_013400315.1 Bombycilla garrulus
TGTGGGTTCTCTTTGTTTGATCGGTTTTGACTTTGTTTTCTAAGCTGGTGCACGGGCAGGTCCCAGCCCAGGAAGGAGCAGAAGATGGGACATCAGGTCCTGGTGGCAGCAGCTGAGCCCATGGCCGGTCCACCCCCACATGGCTCCTGCATCCTACTTGTCCTGGCTCAGAGTCCTGGTTTGATTAACACTCATTTTACAAGGAAGATGTTTTATCATCTCCTTATTCCCCCCTCTGAGAGCAAGGCAACCATTGTAACAGGAGCACGAGATGATAATTTGGCTCTCAAGAGCAAGGCTCACAACCACAGCTGCCAGGAATCGATCGGAGGCTCCACTGCCTGCTCCACAGAGGCTTTCCTTCAAGAACATGAATAATCCTCTGCAAAGTAATGGCACTATTCATCTCTGGAAAGTTCCTCACAGGTTTAAATCCCTCGCTGAACACGGGGGCCACGTGTTCAGCTGCGTTCCCAGTAAATTAAAATTCAGCTTATTCTTTTTCTGAAGAGGAACATGGAGAGTTATCGATCGATAAATTTACCAAAAGTTTTATGGCAGCTGCTTTTCTCAGTAATAGAGCAACCACTGCTTAGACATGGTTTAACACATAATCTCCAGATCAATATAACTTTTGATTTATAAATAATGCTAACAAAAGGAGCAAGGACAAATATGCCTGGGAAAAAAAAATAAACAGCTTTTCCAAAGAGTACTTTCATCATAGTCCTCTCAAAATAAGGATCATGTATTCCAAAGGCTGCATGTGGAAACCAACACCTCCAAAGCTGAAGGTTCATCTTCATCATTACACTGTTCTGACTTGTCTGCTCTGCAACTCCTGGCACACGTGACCCTCTTGGTGGCATTTGTCGAGTATTAGAAGGAAAAGTTACCACCCAGAGAGACCTTCTGCCTGAACACTTCCACACAAAGTCGGTGTCCATACTTCAAAAGTTATGTCTACTATGGAGTCTTTCCTAGGTATGATAAACAGAGGTCAGAAACGCCTGTAAATCCTGGCAATTATTTCAGTTACTGTGCATGTTAAAACGATGCCACCACAAACAGCTTGCAAGAGATATGCTGGAAGATGTATTAACTCACAGTAAATCTATTAAAGTTGGGAATTCATGCCTTGCAGAATTTTACCATTAGTCCAGAGAATCAGTTTATTGCTGGACCGGGAGGGCAGAGCCTATGAGGGTCATTTCAAAGACATACTGCACCACGGCCTGTCTAAAATGGCCCCTCTGCAGGTCTTTAATGTGCTAGTGAGCCTTTGAGTAAGTGCCTGCACACCTCCCTCTACAGACATCCTCTGCTGAATAAGAAAAAGCGTCACCTTTTTCTAAACCTTCACACTGCTTCTCCTCCCATCCATAATCTCCTCTTCCAGTGGAAGCACTGACATATTTGAGAGGTTATAATAATTTAGGTACAATTATTCAGTTGCTTTGGGGATCAATACCTGATTTTTTTATATCCATGGGAAAAAAAACAAGGGGGAAAAGAGCTCAGGTTCAAATCCTGAGAATTCTGATCCACAGGTAATTGCTTTTCCCTAACCCAAGCCCACCACTGTTCCTGCCAGAAGAACACTTCCCTTTGAAAAGCCATTTTTCTTTCACTTCTTGTCAAGCACCAAAAATTTCATTTCCTGTCATGTTTGCTCTTAAGCGACTTGGCTCAAGCACATCAGCGATGGATCCTTTTTGATAACAAAACAGTGGGAGTTTTAACAGCCTCTAGAAATGAAAAAGCAGAGCAAACCCATTTTCCACTCTCTGAATTGCATTTGCTGCTTGTGGGAAGTGGTGGAGGCATCATCCCTGAAGAGTTCAAAAGATGCACGGACACGACACCTGGGGACATGGTTTAGTGATGAACAGGGAGGTGTTGGGGTAACAGCTGAACTCGATGATCCTGAAAGTATTTTCAGACCTTAATGATTCTGTGACCTGACTTCAAACCTCCCTTCACCAAGACAGAGCTGAGCTTCAGCACTATGGCACGGAAAAGATCCTTGGGAAGAGAGAAGGGGAGACCTGTCTCCTTGTGTCTGGCACCAGGAAAACAATTTACTTCTCAACATGGGCAAAGAGGGATGAGCATCCTCTTTGCAGACAGTAACCCATATTTATATTAAAATCCATTTTCCTGTTTGAAATAAATGGCATTCTACAAATGTTCTTGCTTCTCTCCAAGGTTTTCAGCTTTTCACACAAGACCCAAAGACCATTTCCCAAGGAAAGGTCCTTCCTGAAGATCCCTTAGGACAAAGAGCAAAGCAACAGGGCAGTTTGGCCACAGTTGATGGGCAGTCTATACTTCCATCCAGGGATACCCTGAGCCCTCAACAGAGGGACTTTGGAGGCAGGGAAAGAACTGGAGCCTGCAGAAGAGCAACAATTCTCCACCGCATCCCTGATCCGCAAAACCATTTCTGGAAAACACTTAAGCACAGTCACATTGCAACACTGCTGCTACCCTCCCCAAGTGCTTCTTCACGACAAACACTTCACAGATTCCCTGGAACTTCAGGGCAGCTGAAAGCAGGTGAACAGAGCTGAGACAGGCTCTCAGCAGGCTCAGGAAGGCTCAGCCCATGGCTCAGTGAAAGCTGCCAGCGATCAGACTGGATGGACTCACTCCATTGCTGATACTTCTCTCCAAACCCAGTCCATTCAGTGTGACAGATTTTGGGAAAACTCCTCCTGATGCCCAGAAGCAGCAGCTCAGAGCAGGCCCCACAGACACAGACCCAGCCTTTCTCTAAAGGCTCCAGAGTGGGATATGAAACACTCCTTTGATTTCCCCTCACAGCCAGCAGCAGCTCCGCTATTGCTGAGCCCGAGGCTGTCCTGCAAACCTCCCTCCTCCTCCTCCTCCTGTTACCAATTTGACAGCGTTTCACATGCTCAAGGAACCTACAGTGTAATGAAACCACAGAGGCAAAACTCAAACTGGCAGTGGAAAAAGCAGTTCCTGCCCAGGGTGGCTGTGCAGGGAGTGTGTTAAAAGCCTTCTGGAACAAGAGCCATTAAAATCTGCAAACATGCAGCTCTCTGCTGAACTGCCCCAGACACCAACCTCCCCCTCTGCCCAGACAAAGAGTCCATGGACGCCAGGGCTGCAGAATCTCCCCATAAACACTTTCATTTTAACTGGGAAAAGGTCAACACCAGTAACAGCACAACATGTGTTATCAGTTAAACAAAGTTAGCAGCTATCAGTTAAACAAAGACCACTTAGACAAGCCAAAGCAAAGATCCTCTGTATTCCAGGCACCCAGATGAATCTCTAATACCCTGCTAAGCCTCTGTGTTTTATGTGCAGTCTCCATGAAGTCTGCATTGGGCGTTTTTAATTGCACATGAATGAATTAGCCGTCATTTAACCATGAATTAAACAGGCTACAACTTTTAAAAAAAAAAAAGGGTAACAATATAAAATGCTGGAAGTGTCATCCACATCCCTGCTGCCCGGAGACATTACTGCTGTGCTCCTGATTTGCCATCATCAAGCACTACCTAAATTATCATCCAATTTCTATACAGTCAATAGTGTATTTTTCTTCCCCAAGAAGATCAAATAGAGACACCTATTAAACCAACCTTAAAAAGAACGATTGCTTTTTGCAAGGTGAATATTTTCATACCTTATCATTTAAGGGATATAAATATCATCCAGGCTCCAACTGGCACACTCCCCACTTCAATAAGTGACATTTGTAGCAAAGTCTCACTTTTGACAAAGGCTGAATCTATTCCCAACCACTGGAATTGCTGTCAGAGCTTGCACAATCTGTTGTTTTCCTGCAGCCCCAGCTTTGGGCAGAGCAGATTACATAAAGACCTCAGTTTACAATTAAAAACCAAAACAATCCAGCCCTTGCTGCTGTGGGAAAAGGCTTGAAACTGTGACCTGTAGCGCTGGCAGACAAGAAAAGTAAATTAAGGAAAACCTCACAGTATATCATTTTTTAAACTTACCAATTTTAATGCCAATCACATTGTTCTTAGGGCTTTAATCATGATTTTGTAATGCCTCGAGGTTATGAGAACTGAAAACCACATGCTTCCACTCATGTGAGACAGCAAAACATTTTGCAAATTCATCTTTCTTACGAAGACACTCATGTTCCATTCCATGCTAAAACAAAAATGTACCCCCAAATCTCCCAAAGACTGACTAGCTCAAGATACGGTGCCATAAAACCCCTGAGCATTTTTACTCCTTTTCTTTCCAGAGCATCAGTGTAACCCTACCCTGATTTGAGGGAGTCCCAGCCTTTACGATTATACATTAACAAAGCCAACCAGTTTTAAAACATGGGCATCTTACCCTTCCCCATTTCCCAGGCTGGCACGCCATTTATCCCCAGACCTAATGAGCAGGATGTAGGCACAAGATGCCATTCCAGAACAGCCACAAACCACAAATGATTCCTCCCAGATGCAGCGCTGGAAATTCCGAGGCGCTCTCCCCGCGGGCTGAGCGGCACCAGAGCCGGGACCCTGCAGGGGCTGGGGCTCCCACCCTCCCCAGCACCGGGCTGTGATAGCACCCCCAGAGCCATCCACATTCCAGAGCTCGCCCCCAGGGCTGGGAAGGGAAAATTAGGGAGAAAAAGCTCATTTCCTTGGCTCCCGAATGAATTATTAGCTACAGTTCCTGTCCTAAAACAAAGCATTTCTGTTGGCAAAAGCGGTGCAAACTGAAAAGGAAAAAAGAAAAAAACTTAGCAAGTGGCAGGTTTGTGTTTAGCAATGCCAGTACATCGACCCTCATACAGGAGGGGGAAAAAAGAAGAAAACGAGTATTACAGGCAATGCTGAGGGCTTGTCTCTGGGCTTTGCAACCCTCACTCAAACAGAACATCATTTTGATTCGTCACTGCTTTTTCTGAAAGGAGACTGGGAGTCCCCACAGCTGGTTTCTCAGGAACATGCATCTCAAGGTTTTTCTCTCCATCAAAGAAGTGAAGTAGACAGCAACATCAACTAGATGGTAGGAAAAAAAAGTAAAGAAGCAGAAGCTAAATTGCTTCTTGTCCTTCGCTTTCCTGTGTGAGCCAGCTCCTGCATCAGTCCACTCTTCTTCCAGCCCAGGCCTGAAGTCTCAAAACCCTGTCTGCAGAGAGAATTAGCCTGGATTTATTGCAAACACCTCCTCTGGACACTTGTAAAGCAATCTGAGAGCACCTAATGGATTTAGGATTTAGCTAAATTGGTGAAACACAATAAAGAGATTAAGAACACAGTCATTCACAAGCAATTGAATTAGCACATCCTTTAAAAGCTACAGCCATCAGCAAGGTCCAGGAGTAACTACCAAGCAGGGGAAAAGCGGAGCAGAAATGCAGAGCAGAGAATGGGGTCTCCTCCGTCAGACTGTGGGGAAAGTCTCAAGGAGCTGCACAGGGCAGGCAGCATTGCAGGGACACAGAGCTCTCCATCCCTAACACAGGAAGGAAAGAAACCCTTGGCACGAGGAAGCAGCTGGTCCAAGCTCGTGTGTAGAAATGAAAGTTCCCATTACTACTGGCCATTTAACTTCGGAAAACACATTCAAAGAGAATGAACAAGTTTAAAATAGCACATTGCTGGATGCAGAGCCGTTCTCATGGCTGACCAGCTACAGGGATACCTTCAAAATCCAGCCAGGACCTTACAGGATCATCTCACAGCCTCATCTGACCTCACTATGTCTCACCAAATGGTGTCACGAAAAAGCCACCGCATGAGGCCATGTCCAAGAGTTTCACGTGCTCTGAATGAGCAAGATCCTTTTGGAGCGTGGCAAGGCACATTTTTTCTTAGACTTTACTGCATATTTCCATGAGTTTCCCTGAGTCCTCTTCCCCTCCAGCTCCACTCCAGCACGCTCCACTGGGGGATGCAGGGGAGCAGACTGCACACCAGCCTTTCTCTTTCTCCCTGCTGGCAACTTCTTCTCCAGCTGGGCTGAGATGTGGTACGGTGAGGTCTTGGGGCAGCAGAAATTGAATCAGCCCAGGGAAGTCACAGCAGCAACTCCATCAGCTCTCAAAAGGCTTGGCACCACCTTGCACTGGCTGCAGCATCTTCAGCCTAACTCCCAAGACAAGGCTCATGAACAGATTTATCATAAAACAGTCTTCTTTGCAGTCCAAAGAAAAAAAAACCATGAACCATATTCTGATTTCATGTTCACAGAGACCCCACACAGGAGCAGAGCCAGCCTCTTCTTACCATCCTATCAATCACATTCCTTCCTGCAAGATTTGTTTCCAAGCAAACAGAAACACTGATAACCTTCCTGCTGATGACCTGAACCTGCACATCTTCAGTTCAAACAAGTCCTACACTATTTCTCTTAGTCCTTACCAACATACTTTCATTTCAGAAGCAGCCATCCATATTCCTCAGTCTCAGACTAATTCTTCTTCAAACAAGTTGCAATAAAAGGCTTCCCCCCAGCTCCAGCATCATGTGAGAACACAAGTATCCAAATATTTTGTCTGTTGGAATTATATAATGATAGCCTAGCTTATTGCTTCATCTTGTATCAAACTTAGTGAGGCTTCCAGGCATTTACACCGCCAGCAGAACTTCCCTTACTGTAAAATCTTTTTTATTGACAATTCAATCATGTCAGGTTTGGAACAGCAGACGCACTGATTTGATCAGCTATCATTGGTTTTACAATATATAAATGACAGCATCATATCTGCCCCACGTCACAAGCAGCTGCCTGTTATCGATTTATATTCTACTAGCAAGGAAGAAAAATTGCAGCACAATGTAGCGGTATAGTCTCAGATCAATACCAATTTTTTCTTAATGACACGAAGGCCAAGATAAGGACAGCATAAGTCAAAGCCAGACAGATCAAATTTCCCCGATATCCCTTTCAATTACTGAGGAACGTACGCAGGGATATGTATCATTAAAGCTGAGGGGAACATTATCAAAACGCTTTAAAATTACAACAGCCTTACAAGGTTGTAACGGCCCCGCAGTCCCCGGAATCGTGATGGAGAACCCTGGGCTGCCCAGCTCCATCAGCCCAACGTGCTGCCTCGGAGCCTGAAGGCTGAGGCTTCCCTGGAGAATGTGCAAGGCCAACTCTGGCTCCACACGGAAAGGGTCTCTGCTCTGGTACTGGAAGTCAGCAACAGTCGTGGTTCCTGATATCTGCTCCATGGCACAGCTCTGGAAGTGCCCAGAGCACCAGGGTGCTGACAGGGGGCCCTGGTGTGCTGGGTACCACTAACACCTTACCAAAGAACGGGGCAAAAAAAGCAGCAAACGGCATCTGTGTGTCCCTCCTGTCTCCTCTCCTCGCTTTAGCCCCTCTCCTGTGGATAGCCCAGAGGCAGCAGCGATGGTCCCCAGTGCCACCTCTGCACCCCTCAGCAAGTGGTGCCCCTACCCCCGGCAGCACTCCTGGGTGACCGAGGAGGAGGGAGCGCAGATTTAGATCCTGTCCCACACTCAGTGCCAGCCAGCCTGATCCCACAGCCCCTGCTGGGTCACACCTGGCAGCAGGAGGACATACCCCTCCCGAGGATGTGCTCCTCTTCCCAGCACCCTGCACAGCCCAGGCAGGACCCACGTGCTCCAGGGACACCCCCAGCCACTGCACAGAGCACCAGCACAGCCTTCAGGACGGGCACTCTTGGAGATAATGCATCCCTCTTTAAGAATCCAACTCATCAATAATAGAAAACTCCTGATTATTCCACTAGTGCCAATTTATTTCATAAATCCAGTTGTGGCTTAATGAGAAGTTATGAGCAAGCACTTTCTTCATTAACTCTTCTGCAAGACACAGAAACAGAAACTTCCCAACCTAAACCCTCCACGCTCAGGCAGCTTAAATTCCCATTTTTAATTGGCAGCTGGAAAGCAGCACTGTCATGATTTATATCTCCTCTGTACTCCAAGTTTTGATAATTACAAGTTCTGCATGGCTTGTGATTAATCTATTTTCACTGTATGAATTACAAACCCAAACACGTTTGGAAATGAAAATTCATGTGCTGGCTCAAATACAGGCAATGTGGCAGTGAAGTGACGAAGTCAAATTGGCCCAAGGCTGTGGCTGAAGCAGCAGTGCCCAGGATCAGCCCTGAAAACTAGTTTGGGATATTTTAAAGAGAAGGCAGTTAAAAGTTTTTTCCCTTCTCAATTCTTTTCTGGAGGCAGAAAAGGGCAGAAGCGCTTAGATAATTATTAATTTATATGACCTTGCTGTGTGTGCATTCCTCAGCTCTTTAAAATGCATTTAGAGCAGCCAGTGTAAAAAGCCATTGAGCCAAGAGTGTGCACAGGCACACGGTTCGAGAGGCGACACAGATTTAAAAGGTAAGTGGGAGGAAATCAAACGGCTCCCTCTGATTATTCCTGCAAAATTAAATGTCCCTCCCCTAAGTGGTGCAGTGACCTCACACACAGGGCTGGCCACTCCAGGAAGGCAGGAACACCAAAACTCTTCCCCAAAACCCCAGAAACAAGTCCCCAAGTTCTTGTGGCAGGTGTACCTAAGCCAGTCCTGTAGTGCCCAACTGTATTTGAGATCGTGAATGTGTATTCACATCTTTTTCAGAGCTTTACTTGGTCCACCTGGTCTATAAAATAAGGCTTATTTGAATATATTATTTGTCTCAATTTTATAAACCTCCAAGGCAATTTCACACCTTGAGTAGATGTGACCCAGCCTCAGCACTCACCATCTGCCCACCTGGAGAGTACAGGCTCCCATTTCCAGCTTCTTTTTCAGAGAACAATTTCACATTTGGGTTAACTCTGGGAGTGTTTCCTGCCCCTGCATTTCAAGATCATTACAATCCATCTTATAAATCAGTCTGTCCTTTTAGTGCAATTATTCTGAAAAAATGTCATGTAGCTGTGAAACTTTTCACTCAACAGTGGCCACGCTCCAAAAGTAACTGGAAAAATGTTACTTCCATTTTGAAAAACAAACACTGATTTTTAATTGCCTAAAAGGATGAGACAATTTCTAATTCTGTTGAGAGATTACTTCTTTGGAATAAATATTTATTGATACCTACATCTCACCTACTTAGTCATTTACTTTCTTAAAAATATGCACATTTTAAAACGAGTTTACTTTTTCCACCATCATAAAAAATGCAGGCTGCATTTCTCATTCATGAGGGTTTCATTTTTAATCTGCCATCTCAGACAGGTTCGGCTGCATTTGTGGCGAGGACAGGCATGAGAAAAATAAAACTTTACTTTTAGAAGACTGAAAAAAGCTGAAATAAACTCTCAATCTCCCCATTGCCTCAGAGAATCCCACAAGTCCTTGTGGCAGCAGATGCAATTTGATGTTCATAGCGGGTCCTTGAGTCACATTGTTCCCAGAGCACATTAACTTGACATTTAGAGATACTGGTTTTTAAAGCCGTTTGAACATTAAGTTCCTGACTATTTCTGGTCTTCAGGGCAATAAGAGGAGCAAGGGTGGTAATTAATTTCTCCCCCATCAGAGGAAAAGAAAAAAAATTCAACCTCAAATAAAAGCTTTCCCTGGAAAATGACAAAACATATCCCAGAAATACAGCATTGGAGACACAGAGCAAGTGCCAGTGCAGTGCCAGCCGCATCAAACAGCCTGGACAGAGCTGCTCCAGGGTTTTTGGGTGCACCTTGTACACAGAGCTCACTGGCTTGGGCTCCAGTGCTTGCAGATTCAATGCAGCTCATTGTTAAAGCTCTGCTAAGAGGCACAAGAACCAGCAACACCGGGCACCTCAGCAGGGGCTCTGTCATCGCCTGCCCGGACGAGGAAAGAGCCCAGCCCAGCACCATGGAAGGGTTTAGTGACATTCTTGAGCCCATTCTTTTTAAAGGATTTGTCCATTTTCTGGAACTGCTGCGCCCAACACCAAGAAAACAAGTTATGCCCCATTTACTACACTCAAGAGAGCAGTCAAGCATGTGCTGTGCCAGCTGAGGATAAAATGATGCCACCCATGGAAGGCTGAGAGAGAATTCACTTGTGCACAGAGCACTCAGTTCCCACAGGACTGCACTGCAGGAAGGGCTGATGGTTTGTTAAAAGCTTTCACATGATTTCTGGATTCTTCCTCTCCTCCCCAGGCACCCCATACCAAAGCATTACGGATTGAAGTTACAGCTAAAAGAATTTATTAATGAATAAAACAGCATTAAAACAACTAATAGCATATTGCAAGAGTCCTGGCTGCCTGATGATAATACAAAAATCCCTTGGTGTGGAAGGCACAAAGTGCAAATTGGGACAACTGCCTGTGCTGAGCCAAGTCTCAGATATATCCTCAATGTCTCTGCCAGGACTTCAGCCCACTAAATTCAGAGCTCTGTTCCCAATGCAGGCAGCCACCACGTCCATCACAGGTCATCTGTGACTGCCAACATCAGCGCAGGAGAGGCCAGAGATCATCCTTACTGACTCGTGCAGGAAGATCTGCTGATGCTGCCCGGTTGCATCCTTATCCTCTCCACATCCTGCTTCCCCCATGCTGGTAAAACAAAGTCCACCTGCCCAAGATCACCGACCTTTCTGTGCATCCCCACCATGTGCTGTTTCTGTACCTCTCTCAAGGGCTCCATTCAGAAGCAATGCAGAAGACTCCTCTGCCATGAGGAATAAGAAGAGTGTCTTTTATGCTATGGCAAACAAAAAAAAAAAAGAGGAAAAGAAGTCTGTGTCCTGTGACCCAACACTGCAGGTGACAACTGCAGATCTACTGCATTGAAAAATAAATGTTTTGCAGGAGATGCCACGGTGTTTTTATCCAAGAACGCCCAGGGCTAATAAGCTGCTAAGAGGAAACCTGCCTCGGTAAGAATCTCTTCCTCAGCTCTCCACAAGGAGTTCGTGGATCAAAGGGATCCTCAGTGTTGTACAAAGCGGTCTTTAACACCCTTCTGGCTGCAAAAGGGACCTTGGAGCAGATAAGCCAATACCTCACATCCAGCACTAAACTGCTGTGGGGATGTGTCAGCCATCCCAGCTCCAGAGGCTGTGGCCAAAACCCTCCACCCTGCAGCTGGCAAAAGCAAAGAAATGAGGCACAACATCAGAGCAGCTCCCACACAGGGCTGAACAGTGAGGTAAAGCAGCAGGCCAGCAACTATTAGCCAGTTATTGCTAACACTGGGGCAATTCTATTTTTTTTAATTTTTTAATTTCTGAACTGGAGGGCTGTAGGGCACATCTGTCCCTCTGCAGTACCCACGTTCTGTCCCCTGGGACACCTTCAGGTTAGCAAAGGACCAGAACAAGAACCACCAAGGTGCTTTCCACAAAGAGGTGAGGACAAGAGAAGAGCAAGACAGCAACGGGTGGGTACAGGGCAGAGGAGGGCGAGGGGAAGGACCAGCAGCAGGAACTCCGTGACCTGTGATTAAACCGGTAATTGTTTCCTCCGCTTTGAGAAAGAGCTGTACCAGAAACTTTTATATGAGGGTCGCTAATTTCTGGCTCCTAGTCCCAACTGACAACTGAGCCCAAAAGCCCAACACAGCAACAGGCTCGTGCTCTAATGAGTCCATCCTGCTGCACCTGGGGAGAAGGAAATTTCCTCCCTTTGCATCCTTTGCAGAATGAGGCATGGGCAGCCTTCACTCCTGTCTGCACACACCACTCTGCTCACAGCGAGTTTAATAGCATAATTCCTAATTCAGGCACAAGCATGAAGAGTGAAAAGCTGTGTGCAGAAAAGTGGTATTTACTGATGGAGATCATTTTTGCAGCTGATGGACTAGAACTGTTCCCACTGTGTGCTCTAATGCTGTACTACTGACAGAGCAGGCATTTTCCTGCTTTTCCTATATTTCCTCTAAATCCCAAACAGATGGGTCTGTTGGACAGTTAGTCACCCGAATCTGCCACATTAGAAGCAAGAGGAATTTCATTCCAGCCCAGCAATCCACCTTGTCCTTTATAAGACTTCTTTCAACAGAACCCCAGGATCCACCCCTGATACCGACAAGCAAGCAAGGCAAGACAGAAAAGCTGTCACAGATATCCATGGGGAAGAGCTATTCAGAAAGACAACATGTCTTCTTCACTTAAAAAAAAATAAAGCACAAAACAGCAGTAAGCTCATTCAGTCCAATAAACCCCACGTGCTGAGTTTCATCAGTACCTGCGAGTTCCCACAGACAGATCCTCTCCAAGGTATTTTCACACTTCAGATTTGTTTTCCTTTTAGGAAACAAGTGATTTAGGGCTGAAGATGACGTTTGGCTGCCAGCATTGCTCCTGTGTTCTCCATTATCAGATTTAGACAGATTTTTTTCTCACTGAGCTAAATGACAAACAGAATATCTGTGATTGCCAATACTCCATCAACTGGTACAAACACCCAGCACCACCCTCCAAAGGAATATGCTAATATCTGTCATTCAGCTGAGAAGGAGAAGGATCTAAAATGTTAAGGAAGAACAGCCCTGGCTCTTTGGAGGGGGGCTGAAGCTGATGACTGACAAACAGCCGGCTACAGAAACGTGTTGAACTTATCAAGACAAAATGTGTAATTGCACACACATGATGCCACATATGGGGCATTCCACCACAGCAAGCCATCTGCAGGAAGGGAATATTTTAAAGTCACTCAGGGAAAAAAAGAAAAAAGGTGGGGGAGGCATTTTATCATTTCCTCTCTCTAATTCTGGTCTCTTGCATCAATTGTTACCAACAATCCCAAGAGGGATGACATGTGCTCTCTGGTTTGAAAAGCTTTAAAGCTTTCTTCGTCTTACTGAAATGAGGGGTTTGATTTTTTTTAAAAAAGGGAGCTGTGATTTTGGACCAACACAGCCCCATAGCCACTGAGCAGCACAGGGCACAATGCAGAAGATACAAAGCAAAGTATAAGCAACAACTTTGTGACAAATATTTCTATTTTAAGCTCATAATTAGTGGCACAAGTTCTCCCTTCTCAATAGTTATTATTCAAGCAAGCCCCATACATATAATTCTGTAATGCAAAAAATAAAGGGAGGAAGAGGATGCTGCTGATTTAGCTGGCATCTGGCTTCATCTGGTTCAGTGTGCTGCCTGATCTGTGAATAGCTGCAGCCTAAATTACAGGCTGCATTCTGCTGCCTTACACCAGCCACATGAACATAAGTGGAATTTTGGGTATAAAGCCAGGCAGAGTTTGATGCAAGTTTCCAAAGAATCCCACTTTAAAGTAACTTTCCTTTCTTACTCTTTCTGCTCTGACCAATCTCAATGCTCCAGAGAGATCCAATTCCATTTCATACCCGCTAGTCAAAAAAAAGAATTTCAAACAGACTTGAGCTAAACCCCTGTAATTAAGCAGCCTGCTCAGGAAGCACGACTTCAACAGCAGAAGCAGCAAAGCGAGTGCCTGCAGACCCTGTTAAAATTAGAAATGGCTATCCAGAGAGAAAACACTGTCCAGGACTGCTAATTCCTTCCCCACTTCCACCACCCTGCCGACCTGGCAGGCTGTAGTATTGGGATTTTCTTATTATTTTAATTTTTTTAATGTGATACGTCAGTCAAAATGTAACTACAGTGAGTCCATTCAGCCTGTGAAGTGCAAACATCTGTCAAAGTGACAGCAGAAGCAGCACAATCCTCTTCAGCCTGGATAAACCGAGTTACAAAGCACGTGGGTCCTGGAACCTGCCGGCTCTGCTGTACCAGCGCTGAGGCAGAGCTCCTGCACAGCAAGGCTGGAGCCAGAGGGCAGGAGGAGAAGGCTGCAGTGCTCCCAGGAGCTGTCAGAGCTCTTGGAAGGGCACACAGTGACACACATCTTGCCATCCCTCCACTCCACAAGTGCCACCACATCCCATGCACACAAGGAAATTTGGCGGCAGGCTCAGGAAGCTGTGAGGGAGAGGCAGGGGAGAATCTGGGGTCCTCCTGTGAGCAGAGCCCCCAGCCAGCACACCTGGAGCCCCTCGGCCAGCAGCACACACAGGGGATGCTCCTCAAGGCAGGCTGAAACCTTGCTCAGCAGTGACAAAAACAAGGCAAATGGAGCAGCAGCAAAAGCAGCACGGAGGAGAGACAGCTTTGGGACAGACAGGCACATTGTTGTGCAGCAGAGGATTTCTGGTCACCAAGCCTGTGCTCACTCTGTGCCCACCCAAAGCAATAAAAAGAAGTCATTAGGCTAAAACTCAAGGGCATTTAATAAAATCATGGCAGACTCATTTCATTTGTCTCCTGATATTTCCAAGGCAAGACCAGGCTGCGTTTTCAAGCCTCTCCCTGCAGTTTCCCAGGCTCAGCTTTGTTTGGAAAAAAAAAAAAAAAGTGAACTCTCTTCCTTGGCTAACTGTATAAACCTGGGAGCAGCAAACTTTCCCTTAACAGCATACCAAATGTTATAAGAAAGCTACCATTCTTGTTAACCAATAAGCTCTCAAGTGTCCAAATGGAATTAAACAATCTCTTCAACAGCTAAATTCACAACAGCACCTGACTTCATGAATGGTTCACTAGTTTCAGGAGAAATGCTCAAACTTCTGTGCAACTGCAGGCTGGAAAAAGCTTTTGCACTGTTAGGAGGCATTTGGGACTTGGTATGCAATCTGCATTTTAAGGCATGGGAATGACAAGCTTTGCTAAACCCTGACCTTGACAGCCTTTGTGTGTTCATAAGGGATTTTATCTCAAATGTCATTTAATGCTCTGTAATTATCACAGCATTGAACAGCACCCAAAGAGCTGCTGTGTTTATTTGCAGCCTTTACATCAGAAAACACAAATGTTTGGGGTCTTAATCCTTCAATATGGATAAAGAACAACCACACCTTCATCTACCCGCAGACCAGAATAAAAGAGGAGGGGATAGAAATATCAGCAACTGAACTCTCAGACCACCAAGAAGGTGCATTATTAACAGTATTTCATTCAATTACTGGTCTACAACCTTAACTTGAAGCTTTTCTTTTCACTGCAGAAAATACTAATGAAAACTCACAACCATGTGTAACCAACTCACTGGCGTGCCAAGCTGCCACTGAACACACAGTGCCCGAATCTCCAGGTGTGATGATCAGTGTTACCTGCTCATGTCTCCAGGGAATTCTGTGCAGTTCCTCCTCTCCCCCACACAAACACCACGGAAAGCCCGACGCACTCACTGCAGCTGCAATGGCAGGCGAGGAGACACTGAACGCACAGATTTTGGGAGCTGGGAGCCACATCCCTGGGAAGCCACCCCTGCCTCCACCCAGCAACAGCAATTGTTTCACATAATTGGATTTAAGTGATATTTATGGGTGGAGGTTTCGGGAGTCACCTCCTCAAGCCCACTGGAGGCTGTGGGAGAGCTGCTTGGGCACAATGCTCTGGGATCACACAGGGCTGGGAGCCAGCTCTGCTGCTTCACACTAGGGGCCACACGTGGACAGGTATGGGACATCTACCTGAGCAACAGCAGAGAAGCACAGTGTAATTTTAGTTGGAAAGGAATTTTAATGTTGAGTCTATCTGCTAGCCCAGCACTGCCACATCCACCACTAAACCATGTCCCCAGAATGCCACAATGACATGCCTTTTCCTGTGGATCCCACAGGAGTAGTGATCCACTACTTCCCTGGGCAGCCTATTCCAATGCCTGACCACCCTTTCAGTGAAGAAACTCTTCCTAATGTCCGATCTAAACTTTCACTGATGCCAGTTGAGGCCATTTCCTCTCATTCTGTCACTTGTACCTGGGAGGAGAGCCTGAGCCCCACCTGGCTTCAGCCTCACATCAGGTGCTTGTACAGAGCAATAGGGTTACCCCTGAACCTCCTCCAGGCTAAATACTCCCAGACCCCTCAGTCATCGCCCATCATTCTGTGCTCCAGACCCTTTTCCAGCTCCACTGCCCTTCTCTGGACTTGCTCCAGCACCTCAGTGTAGTGAGGTCCAAGAACTGAACCCACAGTGAGGGTGCAGCCTCGTCAGAGCTAAGTACAGAGGGATGATTGCCCCTTTCACTCGCATCTTATTACCTCCTTTCCAACAAAAGAGACATATATTTTAACATCTTTCTCTCAGTACAACTGAGACAAATTGAGTTGGTGTTGACTACTTTGTCAGTTTTCCCCAGCAAAACACAACTACGCATGAAATAGAATTCATTACACGGATTCTGAGCTAAGCCAGGAGGCAATCACGAGTCCAGGTTTTACTCCTGGCTGTGACTGAAGTCCCCCCCTTGACGAGCCAAGACAGGTCCACGGTCCTTCCACAACAGCTGCCTTGGGCTGGGAGCAGACAGGAGCTGGAGGGCCCAGGCCTGAGATCAACACAAGCAGCAGCACTGGGAGGCTGGGTGGGTTTGTCACTGTTATGTATCCTGTGCTAAAAGGGGAGACAAATATGAACACTAATATATTTTGATTTTGATCATGAATTAAACAGAAGAGATGTGTGCTATGCAGAAGGGAGTGCTACAGGAAAGTAAATAATGAGGCGTGTAGCCAGAAACAGGCTCAGATCAAAGAGAGGTTTACAGACAAACCAGACAGTTCAGTGCAGATAACTGCAGAGTAATGACGACTTTGATGAGTCTTTATCACACATGCCTTTGTGTCAATGACTGCAAGAAGTAACAAACACAAGAGGAAGGCTCTGCTGACATTTGTGTACATCATTAATGAAGAATGAGGAACTGAAAACACAAACATCCCAGTGCTGAGAACAAAGACAAGGAGGCTGTGTTTGAGGAAACTCCAGGCAGTCCCGAGGTAGGAGACGCACTTCACAAAGCAGGCAACATTCCAAACGTTCACACGTCACCTCAAACACCAAACAGTTCTGCATTAGAATCGTGCCTGTCGGAGACATTGCTCACTGGAGGATGGTGTCAGAGACAGAGATTCATCACATTTAACGATGCCAGGACCAAGCTTAATATTTCACAGTTATGTGCAGTTGGACATTACTACAGCCCATGAGCCCTACAAGCCTTAAGTCATCTTTGTTAACTCGTATATTCTGCATGTGGCATCAGGTAACCATTTCAAGCTGGTTCTATTGGTTTAACTGGAGCCCCCTGTAAACTTAGTGACCCAAGTTAATTCAATATATTGAAGAGAAAAAGTCATGCCTATGAACAGCACTAGGTAAATCAACAGCAAATCACCTCTTCATATCAACCCTGCAACTCTCGTGTGTGAATCAGAATTTAGGGAGAGGGCATCTTTGAAAACAGCAACACACCAAGGCAGAAAACCAGCAGGACTCATGAACAGAGAGACCATGAGCAGGGAAAGGGAGCCAAATGCAGGCAAAGCTCACTGGACTGGGAGATGCCAGCCCCTGGGCTGGGGCAGAGCTCTGAGCAGCACAGGTAACTCGGAAACTGCAACCCTTACCCTGAAGAGGCAGCTGGACCAGATGAGCTGCAGACATCCTTACCAGCTTAAATTATTCAGTGAACAGACTGGAGAGGTCAGACCTAGACAGCAGGTTCCCAATAGGCAGATTTTTTTTCCTCCTACACCTCTGCTGGAAGCACAGCAAGGCCCAGAGCACTCGGTAACTCCGTACTCCTCCAGCGATTCAGCAAAATGAATTTCTCACACTATCTCCCACATTTCACATTGCATATTCACCACATGAATGTTTTAGTCTCTCTCACCACTGATTCATAAAGCCCAGTTCAGGTTGGGCCACTTTGAATCACAGGTTTCATTTGTATGTGCAAACATGAAAGAAAGGTCTGCCAAGGCAGTCACTCCTGAGACCAAGCACAGCACCAGGCACAGCTCTTCCCACATCCCACATCATTCAGTTTTCTGCACATTAAAAATCACAAAAAACAACACACACACAGCACCTGAGCAGCAAATTTATAGCAAGTGACAATCCAGTGGTTTTAGTTTCACAGCTCCTTCAGAAGCACACCCAGGATGGGGTCTGCATATTAAAACCCATGGCTTTAGACAGAACAAATCCAGGGACATTTCTGCAGACTGACCATTATTTACACATGAACAGAGGCACTCGGGAAGCTTCAGAAAGAGTCAGCAAGGTTGCCCACACACATTCCCATGGGAGGGGACCCCAAAGCAGGGTGTGAGCGCACTGTGGATGCTCTGGTGAAGGACTCAGAGCTGGAACAGCATCCCACACACATCCACCAGTCCCACTGGGCACACAGGGATGGGGGGACAGCACAAAACCTGGGGGTCATTGTCTTCCACATTAAAAAGACCATCTTTAGTTAACAGCATTAAAGGAAGAAAAGAGAGCAGACTGGGCATAAACCAGGATATTTTGCAAATCATCTTTCTGCTCTTATTGCTTAATACACAACAGACACCCAAACTATGTGTGGTTTTAAGAGACACTGCTACTCAGGGGAGGGGCACAGCACCCCAGGCTGTCTGGAAGCACTCCTACTTCCCATTCCCTCCTCTGATGGAAAAGGGAGCTCTCCTAGGACCTCACTGCAGAGGAGATGAAAAATAAAATTCAACCAAAAAACCTCTTCAGATTTCTAGAACACAAGATGACAGCTCAAGATCTTCTGACGAATTGGAGAGATGATTCAATTAGCTCAACCAAGAGCCCAGAGATGTCCTCCACCAGGAGCCACATGGACCAACACGCTGAGACGGGCAGGAACACAGCAGGAAAAGCACCCGAGGCTGCTCAAGTGGCAAGAACAGGAAGGCAGGAGTGGTGATGCCTAGTGCCATATATAAACAGGAGAAATTTGTTCTGCTCAGTGTCATCAAATGGTGAAATATTAACTGGATGTCAAATCCACTCTGCTGTGCCAGATGTTAAGCAAGATGCAAGACAATTACAAGAAATCCAGAGGAAAGCTACAATAATAGGTGCTGGTGTTGGAAGAAAACTGTAGTGTTCAGACTAGAATTCAGTTTGACAAAGTAAAGGTACTTCGAACCCTATCTATTGATAGGGCTCACCTCATCCTTTGTATGGCTTTCCATTGAGATGTAGTTCTAAACAAGGTTAAATATAGGCCTCTGTACCCCAGATCAGCAACACATCTCTAAAACAAACTTCTCCAAACAGTCATCTAGAGCAGCTTTGTTTTTAATAGTCATTAGGGAGGAGAAAAAAAAGGAAAAATGGAAGGGGACTGGAATCCAGAGCATAGAAACTCCAAAATATCACTTCTGAGTCCAGATTACCCCACCAGCCAAAAAAAATTCAGTGTCTTTCACAGACCAGCCTATGAACAAGCCACCCATGAAGGCAAAGGACGATTTAAGTGAAAAAGGTGATTCCTGTTGTATCTCTTCATTCCCCTCCTCACTGAAGAGGCTAGCAAGGAGCAGGCTGAAGCACACAGATTCCCATCTCCTGGGACTGCCAGCACAATGCCCAACTGTTGTATCTGCTGACCAGCCTGTTTTAGTGAGGCGCTCCTGGGACTGAGATGCTCATCTGTCAGCCCAACTGCTGCCTGGAGCCCCCAGGGACCACATCACTCAGTACAGGAAGTCCCTGGAACACCCTGCTGTGTTCCTGGATATCACTGCTCTTGCAAAACAAGGCAGAAAGGTCAGGATGTAAAAACCTGCCCCGAGAGAGGCAATACCTTGGGGTCTCAGAAATAAAAACTCATTAGAAAGCTGTCATGTGAGCCATGACAACTCATGTTTGCACTGTCTCTGTACACTGATGGTCGCTCCCTGGGAGAACAAAAAACAACCAGCACCACCACTCGGGAGCTAAGCTCCACAGAGCCTCTCCAAACACTGTGGGGCTCCCACCCTGCTGGGTGACCTGAGCCACGGAGCCAGCTGTGCTGGGTGGTGCAGACTGCCTGACACACCAACCCCTGAGCAAGTGCCACCCCTGATCCGGGAGCTCTGACCCACCCCAGTCCAGGGACTGGGAACAAATGAAGGCACTGGCGTATACCCACTGCAAAAGCAACACAGGGAGGAGTTAAAAAATAAAGTATCAGCATAGGAGCACCCAGAGCTGCATTTCACAGGATGGTAACCCACAGATGAGCACTAAAGGGCACAGCCAAAAGCCCAAAGTCAGCTACAGAGCTCACATTTAGACACATTACGCTGTTCAAAACATTGCAACAACTCTCCCACAGCCACAAGGAGGAGGCCAGGCAGGCTCTGCCTCATTGGTTTTACTGTCATTCTGGTGGAAAATGTTGTTGCAATAAAGTCCGGGGGTGGTTTTGAGTGCAGTGTCAGTAGTTGTCTCAAGTAATTGTTACTTGTCATACAAATTTCCTCGGAGCAGCAGCAGAGTAGCATTTAGCAGCGACAGACACCCCTGGAGATGCACACACAAGCACAGCCAAGTGGCACCTGTGATCTGAGCTGCTTTGTGCTCTCACTTACAAACATTAATATCTTGGAAACAACTCATTTGTCTTCCTCACTGCCCAGCTACACTGGACAAACAGAATAGTGACCTCATGTTATGCTAATGTAATCAATACTTCATGCAAGGCAGATAAAAGTTTAGATGGTCCGTCCAAATGCAAATTTGAAATATAAAGCAAAGTTCCCTTCAGAAGCTGGCATTAGCAAGCCATTTCACAAGGAAGGGAATTTTCAGTAAATTGCACATTTAATTTCCATGTTATGGGAAGTGGCTTCCCCTTAGTTCTTCCAACAGTCACCTCCTGCTATTAATGAGCACAAGCAAAGCAGTGACCCTTAGAACGTCTGATTTCACAGCAAATATTTTAATTTCCAAAGGTGAAATGTGAGACGTACTCTCCTATAACACTTATCTTTATGGCTCTCTTAATTCTTTAGGATTTATCGTCTCCGCTAAAAGCACACAGAACATAATTGAAATAGATTTTCCAAGATATATCTGAAGTATTTTAACCTACCTTACTTGTTAGCCTTTTATATCATCTTATTCTAACACAGGGGGGGAAAAAAAGTATTTTCGCACTAAGAGTTCACCAGCAGGTTTTTAAACTTAAAAAAAAAAAAAAAGAGAGAAGAAAAAAAAGAAAAAGCTTTTTTTTAAAAAAAACCACATTGGTTCTGGCAGCAAAGATTCTCAGAAACCAGAACTTGAGGGAAAGCTTTACAGCCCCAAGACTCTCCTATTTCATACAAATGGATGAAATAAAAGCATTAACACTTCTTGAAATTATGTCTCAAAACAAAATGTTCAATTTCAGGGATTCTAGAAAGGTATGGATGTGACACTGCAATGAGTTTCCAGCACATGGAGAACAACTGTGGTCTGAGCCATCCCTGAGGATAAGAAAACAGCATTTAACAGAAATTTTTCCTGCTTAGTAAGAGTCCCACTGTGCTCTGGGAGAGCCTGCCACACCTCCAAATTTGAGAACATCAAGACCAGCTTTGTAGCCCATGAAACTTCTGTTTTTCATTGGTTTTTTATGTGAGATTTTTTTCCTCCAGAAAAGCAATACTGAGACAAAAAGCACAGTCTGAGGAATAAATGCCTTTTCCAGTGTTATCACTGCAGCAATAGGCACATATGGGAACTCAAAGCAAGCTCCATTCTGATTTATGTTTGATATTTCATTTAATTGAATTTTTGCAAGAAAACTGGTTTCATTATTGAGAAATGGACCTCCCATCATGCAAAGAAGGGGGGAATCAAATGCTTAAACTCCGTCTCATTTAGCAGTGACACTTCAGGAATGAACAATAGCTTTGTACATAAATTTGCTTGTTTGGCTGCCACAGATATGAATTGTCAGGGCATTTTGGAACAAAAGAAATGACATGTCAAAGCAAATCTATAGTTTAGCTAATCAAAATGCCATGTTTTAAATATTCAAGCTGTTTTACACCAAAAGGCGGCATTTATCAGAAAGCACATAAATTGACAGGAAATATAAGATGAAAGTGGAATGCAGACAAAATAAGGATTTTCAGATATATACAAGAAATTTATTTCTCTGTGCACTTTATCAACCAACACCTTCCTCCTCAAAAAAAAAAAAAACAAACAAAAAAAACCCTCTAAAACCAGCACATCAAAAAGCATATCCTCTGCCTCTTTCAAGCAATGAAAACATTAAAGCCAGCTAAAGCAATTTAGCTAACAAAGCTAGTTCAGCATTTGGCGTTGCTCAGAGAGTCCCTGCTAGACCAAGGGCTGAGCTTTTTCACAGGCTTTCCACTGTGTTTTATCCAGGCACGTTGGGTGGATCTGCAGAGCTTCAATTTGTCTTCTGCAGGCAGCCTGGGGAGGAGTGTGAGGGGATGCATTTGGTGACTCTCAGAGGCAGACACTCTTTACCTGTCAGCAGGTAATGGCACGTAGATACCTCCGAGGCTACTGCAGCAAAAGCTTACCTAGCTATGAAAAAAAACCTAAAGGAGCGAGGCATAAATTGCTCATTTTGTAAGTCCCCTGCAGGACTTTGCTGCTAACAGCCAGCCTCCTGGCACCCCCTCGGCACAGATTTCATCCAGCCCCGCTCCCCCCTGGACCCCTCTGCTCCTGCCAGCCTGCTCTGAAGTTTCAGTAAAACTTGTCAGATCAAAAACCTTATTATGTAGGCACGACAGCTCGCTGTGCTTAGCTGCTCCCAGCACAATGCCCAGTTGTGGAAGCTTAACATTATCTGTTGAAAGTTAAGCCCCGTTCGTTTATCATCTATTGCCAGAACAGTTACTGGGTTGCTAAGAAAACACTCCAAAGGGAGACTTTTACAGCAGTTGGTCTGTTCCCTGCTTCTCTGCTTGGGAGGTTAAGTCCATTGCCAGAGTTTTGCCTTTGCAATGCAAACACGGTCCAGAGAGTGTAAAATCCCCCTACGCCCACCAAAGGTGTCGTTCCTGCGGTGATTCTCACCACTGCCCGTGTTCCACAGCCTACAAACCTGCAGATAAGCCTCCTGCAAAAACACTGGCTCTCTCCTGGCCAGCCACAGCACAGAAGGCTGCTACATCCCAGAGGCACACAGAAAAAGCCACCAAAGGTCACGCCCAGGCTTGAGAAGAATTCCAGGAGCTGAGCTTCACAGGCCATTAAGGAGCTGGGAGCCCAACAGATTAGGCAGAGTGAGGAAAGCGCAGCTGGGGCCCTTCTCCAGGAGGATGGAGCAGCATTAACTCTGCAGCACTGTTTGCCAGAAGGAGAGCACCCCATGCCATCGGATAGCACAATTCCATCATCAGGTAGAACGACAGCGCTCTTCCGCATCTGTCACTTGAGCGTCTTCCTGCAGGTCCCAAACCATCCCCCCACCAGCTTCACGACTGACTCTTTATCACACATGAAAAAAAGCACAAAAATAATTCAATTTACCAAACTCCAGGTTTTTGCATACCAGGATGCAAAATCTCCACCCAGGATTTCTGCTCCACAGCAGATATAGCACAGATTCTGGAAGGAGGGGATTTACAGAGACCAGAGTCCCCAGCCCAGGGACCAACAGATGAGCAAGAAGGGCCGAAGAATGAGGCTTCAGAAGAGGCAGCACCTGCTACAGAAAAGACACTTTTTTTGTTGGGCTAAAAGACCAGGTTTTCTACAAGAGACTTTATTGAGGGTCACTGCATTCTCGATTCAGCAACAATAATTTATGGCAGCTTAAACTCACAGACAGCAAAGTGACTTCATCACAGAAAGGTCTTGCTGAATCCGCAGCAGAGCGCTGTGGGAGCAGCGTCACGCTGCTAATGCCAAGCTCCAGCAGCAGCACTGCGAGTTCCTGCTGAACTCCTGTGGCATTTCTAGTATGTGGCTGGACTGGTAAACATTCCAGCTTAAGACAAACACCACCACCTAAAGAAATCCAAAGATATTGCTGTATTTAGTGCTGCTGGTCGATGATGCCAACTGGAGTTGAAAACAAATGGCACCCAGAGCTGCGTGTTCAAGTGCTCATTTCTCTGACTCCCCAAAAAGCTGTCCCTTAGCAATCTGACAAATCTGGCGATTCCAAGTAACTAAACACTTGCTGATCCCTTCAAGTGACAGCTAAAAAGCACCATTTAACACTCTGGGGCTTTACTTCAGCAATAGCTGCAAGAAAAGCTATTCATAAGATCTTAAACTGCAGTTAAGAATCCTTTAAATGTTTCTTCTAACCAATTTGAATAACCAACATTTCCAGAAGAAACGTACTTCTAGAAAATATAAGAATCTTCTATTTTCTGCTTTGAAGAAGGGCACAAGACTGACAGAAATCTCCATTCTCTACACACCCAGGGCTCTCCTACTCCAAACTCACCCTATCTCATCTCTCACCATCCAAACCAGGTGCCTCTGCCTGCAGCACCATGCACCTAAACAGAGCAATGAGTGGTGATGCAAAACAACCTCAGACATAATGTGAAAACACTGGTTTCAAACACCTGCCATGAATACATTGCAGCGTTTCATTATTTGCACTGCACACATGGTAAGAAGAGCGCCATCACCAGATGCATTTAACTGGGGTTCTTGATCTCCCATTTCAAATTACTAAAAGTTCTCTGTTACTGGTATCTACATAATTTTTAAAATTCTGAACCTGTCTCAGTTACCTGTTCAGTAACAAAGACATTGCTTTAAGTCACTGTAAAGCTACAACACAGTCACACTTCCCAGACTGTACTGGGGTTTGGACGAAAGATTGCACTTGCCTAAAACAGTGAAACCATACTACACTTGGAAACATTATTAGACTATTTAGTTCTTTATAAGGAAAGCCACTGAGATTTATAGTCTACAGAAAAGGCTTGTTCAATCAACAAGGAGCAAGTGAAGTGAAAAAGCATTAATGTTACTACTGAGGCAATTATTGTAACATGATCACAACTCCTATGCATCTTTAATTTTTCTGCTAATACAACAGATTCTCCAATACATGGATCCCTATTCCATTAAAAGAATATGATTTGTAGCAATAATATGAGGTGGGTGAAACAGAATCCAGTCTCTTAACACTTGAGCATTGCTTTCCCTTGGGGAATATCAGTACACAAAGTGGGGGTTCCAGTAAAGTGCCTGTAATCCCAGAAGCTGGTGCACCTATTAAACACTTAGCAGGGCTCCAGCAGAAAGACAATCCCAGAGAAAACAGTCTCAACTCGGACAAAAATCCCAGTCCTGGCTCTCAGGAGCAGAATGCTGATTTAGCTCCATTTAACATCTATCCAAAAATCCAAACAGGCAAGAAAATGCCATCACCCTCCAAAGAACAGAGCAGTAATTCTCCAATCTCCAGCAGCACAGGCTTGGACAGGTGACCAGTTTGTGATGAGAAAAAGAATTCTCTGGAGCCAGGACTCCTGTCACATCTCTCCTGCTCAAGGGTCATGCTTTCCTTTAGTAGTCTTGAAATGCAAGGAAATTCCCATCTAAAGGGATGGGAATGCCTTGATACAAGAAACCAATCTGAACTACTGCTTCAAAATCTCGTGAGGTAATTTTTTTCCCCCCTCTTCTTTTTGGGGAAAGGAAGGGAAATACAGAAGCAGGCAACAAGAAAACAAACTGTTCTAACTAGAACACAAAGAAAAGGACAAAGATTTCTACTAATGGAAAAGTCTGCTGCACTGTAATAATTTCTTTACTGAAGGACCAGATCCTATCAGGACACTGGTTATCTCCATTCATCTCCCAATGCAAGTTTATCTGAGGACTGTGGAAGATCTGGTCATGGAGCCTACTCCTAGCAGAGCACAGAGTTTGAGGCAAACTTTAAAACTCAAAATTCTTCACTTAATATTTCACCAGGTTGTAGAAAGGACACAGTCTTGTCAGGAAGAGACAGAAGAGTTGCAGCAGAGAGAGGAATGTTGTGCTACGTGGAGTCAGAAGTGTGCAATCCACAAGGCAAGTTTCAGAGCAATGTAAAAGAGAAGGGAAAAGTGAGTCCTTTTCAGGACCAGCACTGAGCTCTGCATGAAGGCAAAGAGGGAAAAAAGAGTCATTAAAAAATTTAGAGAGGAGAAAAAAATTCAAAACACAATATAGTTCTTATGCTTTAGAGGGAACACATCCATTTTCATGCATCAGGGCAGCTGCTGACACCATGCACACAAACAGACCCCTGGCTGCAGCACAACAAATGGGACGGTCCTGTCCCATCCCTCTTCAAGTGCCCTCTTTGACAGCCAGATTTCTGCCACATGCAGACCTCTGACGTGCTGCTGGTCTTGTACAAAGCCACAAGCCCCCTTAAAAGTCACACCAGTGCCCTGGCACCTGCTTTGACCCCCAAAGGAAAGAGCATTGACAGGGACACCATGGCTGTGCCACTGCCTGTGGAGGTGCTGTCCACTCACACCACTTCCAGAGAGTACCATGCAATAAAGCATATTTATTATATAAATAATAATAGAAATAATATGCACAAGGCTCAGCCATTCCCATGGGAAACCTATACTGGATATCATGTGGAAAACTGTTCATAAGTCAAGTACCGAGGCAAGAGCCAGGCACCCATCCACAGACCTCCCTGGTTCATGACAGCTCAAAGGCAACAGCTTGGGCTTATGGAAAATGGAAGCTGTGACATTTGTGGGGTTTTTTTCTGAAACAGATGTTTTTAGCTAGCAGGCATTTTTATGTCCAGCTCTCAAACTGATTTTTTTCTCCTGGATTCTCTACACAGTGCCACCGTTCCTGCATTATGCACTGAAAATATTTACAAAGACATCAAAATTAACTCTGGGTAAGATTTGGGCAAGCAGGGGAGGGAGGCCAAAAGAAAGCAATTCTACATGTGGAGAAGAAGCTGCTTCATTTCACTGTAATCAAAGAAACGGAGCAACTGGAAGACCAGCTCTGAAGTCAAATAAGATGAATGGCAACCACAGCAAGGGCCATAAAAACACCAATAAAAAGTAAGTTGCCATAAGGGAAATACCCAGCTCAACACCTCTCCAACAAGGTAAGCATAATAAACTCACTCCTAACATGGACACCAGTTTATTTTTTCAGGTGCAACTTAAGTACAAAACCAGGGAGAGATGCAGGAGAAGCAGCACTTAAATTCCATCTGCTATGCAAATAGTCTTGCTTGTTGATGGAATTAGTTGCATGATTTACATCAACATAATCTGACCTTAAACAATGAAATTAATGTCCAAAAGCCAATGCTGCTCCTTCCCTGGGGGCTGCAGCAGTTCCTCTGTAAATCCCTTTCTCAGACCCTCAGAGAAGAGATTCCTCCCATGCTTGCCTTGGCACCTGTCAGAGACCATGTTTTATTTTACTTCGCACCAATGCAAAGAGATTCTAAATATTCTGGAATTAAAACTATCACAAAACATGAAAGTGCTTATAAGGCATTTCCACATTCTCATCTGGCAAGTGAGTGGCTGATTTACAAGCCAGCTGTCAATACAGAACAATTGCTCACCTCATTTTACAGGAAAGCAAAAAAGTACTTAAAAAAAATTCTTGCAGTGTAGAACACTATGAAAAATTGCTTTTTTTCCAACATGGCAATCAGCAGTGTGTGTTCATCGGCAACCTGTCAAGGAGAGATGCTTGTTTAGCTCTCAGATGAGCCCCCAAGAACTGGAACCTACTAAGCAAATAACCAGAGACCACCCCAAAGTTTCCCTCCCTGCAAAGCAGCGACCAGCCCGTCCCTCCAGCCAAGACCAGCCTCTCCTTTGACCATCTGCAACTTGTGTCAACACAAAGCAGGATCCCACAAGCTTTGTGCACCCTAAACCTCAAAGGGAAGATGATCCTTGCAGTTACTGTTTATCTAGGCCAGCACAGCTCTCAAAGGAAGACTCTAGGGCTTGGGAGTGTGAAATGTTAACGTCTGCAGAGGGCGGATGGCAAATGCTTCACTCCATCTGGATGGAACTCTCACTGAAATGGAAAGGGAATACAAAAAGCTGCCCCACGCACCCAGGGACACCTCTGCAGTTTTCCTGAAAGAAAGAACCAAATGAAAGCAGAAGAACTAACCTTACATCTCCCAGTTATATCTGCACAAGACCGATTACGATGCAACAGCAGATGGTATTGCCCTTTCCTTAAAGAAAACATGCACTCTTTAGGGAACTGTGTGCAACATTTCTGCATCAAGAAGGGCAAATCAAGCCTTTTGGGAGACTGGGAGCTGACTTTCAAGTCAGTAGTTTCAAGTTTGAGGCATCTGGCACGTTTCTGTACAAGGAAACCTCAGAACTGCCTCCTCACCGCTGGCTATGCTGCTACCGACCACTGGTCCTGGGTGACCTGCAACACAGCCACGCCAGCAGCAGCCCGGGCAGTCACAAATGCCCATGAAATGTCCTGATGCAGTGCCATGCCAGCAGCAGGAGATGGATGAGCAAGGTTTACCACACTGCTCGTGAAACAAACGGCTCCCAGTTACAGCTCCAGCCCGCTCCCCAACTGCAGCCACTGGACCTGCGCAGGGTCTTCCCTTCCAGCCGGCCACGGGGACACCAGAGCAGCCCTGTCCTCATCCCTGACCGAGCACCAGCCTCACAGCTGCTTCTATTGGTGCCAAAGCTCCCCGTTTTGGAGACCCAGTCTCCAGTAAAGTGTTCTGCTCTTTCTTTCTGAAGTGCTGCCTGCAGAAGGTTTTGGAAAAAGCCCAGCTCAGCTCTACACCTCCACCACTTGTTCTTGTTAAAATCCGGACATAAAACTCTGTAATACACTGCCACAATGCATTAAAACCAGAATTATCTAGTAAGGACAAGGTAACTGCATTTTGAAGGAGCAAGTATGACTTTAGCCTAGAATGTCATTACTACTAGGAAAACAAACAAACCAAGGACACTTCATTCTACACCATTAAGCATTTCAAAGTATCTGGGTGACACCACTGTACTAAGTAACAGACTACTCACTTTCTCATGTAATTTGTTTAACAGGCAGATGAAAACATTAGAAAGACAAAAGGGAGTTTTTATATTCTGATCATTTACATTTTATCTACATTAACAATCAAAAGCATCATAAGCAGTGAAGGGACTGTTGTCAGATACCATTTTGATGACGTGCATCCTTTTAAGTGTATCCAGTGTTCCTCATATCATTAGTAGCAGGGAGAAAATTAATAGAATACTAATGGCCAACCAAGGTCTGAGTACAATAACTATTCCTCTTTTCTGTTCATGTTATCAGCCCATATTTTATCTCCATTTCTTCTTGAAGACCACTTGAAGAAATAAAATGGAGGTTTCAATACACTGTGTGATGAATTTTTCTCCCATGCTCCAGTACATCTGAAGAGCTACCAGACCCATGGTCAAAGCTGCTTATTTCTGTATCTTCAGGTTCTTCCTTCCCACCTTTTATCTTTTTTTGCTGTGGTACTGAGACCACAGCTCTTTGCATGCTCATCAATACACACCTGTCTCTTTACACTCCCTCTTTTGTCCACGCTCAACTGCACCTGTTTACACCTGGATTGCAAACCCCAGAGAGCAGCAAAACCAGACACACCTCCAATACTGTCACATACAGGGGCTGGGTAGAAACACTTGTGTGTCTGTTTATAAACCAAAGCTACCTCATTGCAATTCATGGTGACAAGCTGCCCCTAATACCAGATTTCAGCAAGGACTTGAATTATCCTTAGTCCTACCGTGAAGCTCCCTGATGATCCCTTCCTTTCAAAGGACAAAAGGAAAACCAACACTGAAAAGGTCACAAAGGATCAACAGCACAGCCCTTTGGTATTTTGCCTTCTCTTGTGCTTTTTACTCGATTTCGAACTCTTAAGAAGTGTAGGCATGCACCAAACCCAGCTGGTTTTCCCCATTTTACTCCCACATGCTCCCAGGGCAGCACATGAGGAGCTGTATCTCTGCTTGGAGGGGAACAGAGACACAGAGAGCATCACGGAAGAGCAGAGAAAGTCATAGTCTGTTAGCTGTAATTAGAGAAAAAAACTAATTTATGAAGCAAATAAACCCGGATGTGTGTTAGCTCTAAACCATAAGTGCACAGAAGGTAATGCCTTTGAAGAGTTTCCATCGCTCCCTGATAATCCATGCTTAATTAGATCTTTTTACCTTAATGCAGATTTCCTCTCCCTAATGTTCCTGCTGTCCTTCCACATCTCACCCTTGCCCCTCTAATGTCAGTGGTTTTGTCCTCTGACAGAAGCCCACCACAACGGGCAAAGTGCCAACATAATTAATTTTTCAGTAAAAGCCAAGTTGTTGTTTTCTCAGAAACATTTTACACTTCAGAAAACGTCAGAAATGTCAGAGTCCATAAGCAGAAACAAAATCAGAGATCTGCTTGCCTATTAATACTGCATGACCTCCTCAGCCATCTCACTCCGGGAGAGGAAGACAGGGCACTCCACAGGGAGTGGGAGGGGGCCAGGGAGCCAAGCAGTGTCAGCCACTGGCTGGCTAGAAAAGTAAACAAGAATTAAATATAAGGAGCACCAAACCAAGTGCCTCTGCCTTGAGAGCGGGCTGAAAAGCTGCATGCTGTTCAGAAGAAGGGGCCTGCAAAGCCCAGAGGAGAGCAAAGTGGCAAGGCTTGATCCTCAGTGCTCAATCAGCCATAAATTCCTTTTTTGACACGGCTGCATGCAGAGGTGGCAACCCAAAATTATAGCTGTCTGTAGAGAGGAAGAAGGAAAGTGCTGTGTTGATTCTGCTTGTCTCTCAGAGGGATCGCTGAAGCCTCCCCTCAGAGCTCACCCAAGACAAGGCAGGGGGTCATCTTCAGAAAAAAATACATGGGAGTTCTGGTTTCTGTAGCTTCTTAGCCCTGAGCTCAGCTGCTGCTGTTTTACTGCGACCTCAGCCCCAGTAGGTGCACAAACACCCTTCCTGAAGGCTGCAAATACATCACAGGGAGTTATGTGCACTTCCAGACCTCAACAACAACACAAAAGGAGATCTCTCTCTGCTTCCCCAGGAGAGCCTCGGCAGAAGGGCAGGGGCACAACGGGCACTGCCCGTGCAAGACACCAATCCCATTTCTACACGAGTCTGACAGCCCTAAAGATCTAAGGGCTCAGGTCACCACCCGACCTCATTGTTTATTGCCAGCAGTACCAAAATGTGTATAAACAGGGCAGACTGACCCAGAGAAACTCCACATTTTGGTATTGCTTAAAAATCACAGAACTACAGAACCATCCAGGTTGGAAAAGGCCTCTGAAGACCAAGTCAACTGCTGTGCCAGCAATGCCAAGTCCACCACAAACCATTTCCCCAAACACCACATCTATATGATTTTTAAATCCCTCAGGGGATAGCGATTCAAACACTCCCCTGGACCCCCTGCTCCAAATGAAACTTGGCTCCAGCCTGCTGAGGGGCCTTACACTTTTTATTGTCCCATGAACCACAACATCAACACTGCTGACAGAACTGAGCAGTGCTTTCTCCACTAAAAGGTGAAATGAGACTCGACTTGGGCTGCTGCAGCATCTTCTCTGCAGCTCTTGCCACAGATAAAATCACATCTTTTATTTCTTTTCTTCCTCAATTTCTCCTCTTCTGTGAGCACACTAAGGAATTCTAAACATTTTCTGGCACATTCATAGTGTTTAGAGTCAAGTCCTTGAACAGGTGATCATTTTTCAGCCCGTAAACTAAGTTCCCTTGCTGGGTTAGTCCCCAAAGGGTTTAGAAAATGGTATCGAATGGAAAAATATCCACACATGCCTTAATTCGTTTACAGTGACTCCTGCAGCATCACAAACAAATGAAAAAAAGAGGCAGAGCCATTTATAAGATTGGAACAAAACTTTTCTTTACAAATGCATCAGCAAATAAGTAGTAAATTCAAACTTATGAAAGATTTGCTTATGATCAAGGTTTGTTTTGTTCATCTATTCCACAGCCTGGTTACAGAATGAATAAAACAACATCACAGGCACCTGAGGTCTACACAGCCCACAGCAGGTACAGCTCACACAGATCCAGCTGAGAGGAAGCGACACATTCCTAACATCATATATCCAGAGGATAAAAAACCCTCTCACATTCCACAAGCCAACTCACTTTAACTACAGCTTTGAGTCCCTTCCAAATCCCTGAATGAATGATCACACTTCAGAACAGCGTAAGAGCTTTCTGCAAGAGACATTTAGATTAAATATCATAACTGATTACAGGAAGAGCGGGTAGCCCTGCTTATTACAGTTGCCTAATGCTTCTGATCTTTAGACCCTATTCCTACTTACCTATAATTTTGCCAAGCTCTAGCCATCTGGACTGCAACTCCATGTGCCTTTTGTCTGCCTCAGGCAAATTTTAATTTCAGCCAAAACAGTTTGACTGTTTCTAAGAACAAGGCTGAGAAGGAAGATTTATTTATCTTTCCTTTTTTTTTTGCCTACAGTAAGAAATCCTGCTGACCTTTTCTTTAATTAGCTAAAGTATTTCCCAGACTTTGAAACAGAACTCAGCTTTTGACAGGATTTTGTTCGAGTCTGTATAAACACAAACTTTTTGGTCACAATTTGGGGGTGTGGTCGAGTTTGGTGCATTTTTGCTGTATCTGCAGGAACATACTCAGGTCTAAATCATTTTTGCCTTGAGAGGTGAGTAACAAAATAAGAGCTGAATTTTTTTTAAATATATTTATAACCCTGAAAGCTCCTGCTTTTTAAAAGAGAGCCCAGGGTCTGGTGCATTAATGCTGCTTTTTATTAACTTGAAGACCAAGTGGAAGCACTCAAGGCTGGACACTGCCCCTCCAGCTCTTTGCCTTGCCAGTTTCAAAGGACAAGAGGTGTGTGGAGTAAAAGCCAGCTTTAACCAAAGAGGGTGAACCCAGGCCCAAGACCTAGATCCTGAATATCTATTGTTACCCTGCAGTGAACACAAACTTAAAATGTCTTAATTTGGGTCCTTCTGAATTCTAGTTTTCCTGTCTGTGAAAGAAATGTGCTTCTGCTCAGTGTTGAGCATTATGAAGCAGCATAAAAATAAAGTATTCACATGTAATTGAAAATTTGGAAGAATTTTATCTTTAGGCGTCATTTAAAAGTATTCAAAAATAGACACAAACAACAAGGAGAAAGAAAACAACTCATTAAGGGACATACATTCAGTACCTTCACACAAGGGAAGGAGCTTGTGGGAAAACACATGATGCAATGATTAAAGACTCTACTCCAGTGCACAAGAAACCAAATTGAGATTGCAGAGACTGCCTGGTTTGTTCATAATCTTTATAAACTTTTCACCCTCAATGATGTCCTTCTGATGTAGTTTTCTGGACACAATTTTGTGATCTAGCTGTTGGTGTGAGACAGGCATCTGGAGAGGTTATTTTCTTCCAGCTCTGTATCTTCAAGATGCATTTCAGGACCAAATGTTTACTTACAAGTGAGGCTAATTATTTTTCATGCTTATGTCACAGTGAAGCATCACAAGCTAGACAAAGAAATGGGTTTCAACCTCTCTCCAGTTTAAACACTGCCTTCTCATTTGATGTGAAGCATTTGCTTTTATTTAACACAAGTAATGCAGTGCACTTTATAGAGCAACTTCAAGGTAAAAATCTATGCAACCTAGTAAAAAAATAGTGTTATACTGTCCATTAGCTCAAGAAGCAGATTCTGAATCACATCCCTTTGAAAATGAACCATTTCTTCAAATGTCAAATGTACTGTTTACTCCTCACTGGTAGCAAAATGTGATGTACAAGGTTACTAATACAATTTCCAAAGCATTATCTAAACAAATAACCTATGAACAAAGCAAGAAAGGGGAAAAAGTAGCTTATCACCTCCAGCTTTTAAGGCTGCTGCAAATTCCAGCATACAAGTGCCATCTCTCAGCAAACACAGAAGAGCTGCTCAGTATGGAAATGTACCTTTAGTCTTTCTTCAGAAATCACAAAGCTCATTCCCAAGGACAGCGAAGGCTCCATCAGTGCAGTGCTCTTCAGGACAGATCTTTCCCCCTTGTCAAGGCTACCCCACCAAATGCAGGCAACTCTGTTTCTCCCAGTGCTGCAGCCTCACAGCAGTGTGACCTCCTGGTCCCTGCAGGGGGTGGCTTCCCCTCCGTGCCAGCTGACAGGAGCACCTCAGCCCATCCTGGGGTGCACAGCTGGGCACATGTGAGCCCGCAGCAGGCCAGGAGGTGTTGGGCTGCTCTGACAGGCACCTGCAGAGCCTGCCAGCATTGAGGCCATCCCTCAGCAGCACAACCCCAGCCCAGATCCTCCTGCTGTCCCTCATTCCCACGCAGGGCCAAGTGCAGCACGCAGCTCACCAAGCAGCCATGCCATCCTCCTGCCGTGCCACAGGCAAGAGAAACCATCTCTCTCCCTAAGCTCCCCAAAAGCAGCTCTCTGTTTGAGCTGGGACAGCCACGGGCCAGTCTCACATGCTGCTCCTGTGTGTCCATGGCAGTGCTTGAAGGGCCCAGATGATGGTCCAACACCCTCCTCCCTCCAAGCAGCACACACAGCTCTTCTGCAAGGACAGAGAAGGTCACCAGCCATCACCCTGCCCTCCACAAGAAGCTGAGCAGAACACCACTATCCACTGCTGGGCTCCTGTATTTCCTCAGCCAAAAAAAAAAAAAAAA
>VXBU01002212.1:1213459-1232579 GCA_013400315.1 Bombycilla garrulus
AAGAAGTCCAAGTTTTCAATGTGCCTTACTGACATATTAACAGCAGAGGCCAGCTCCTCGTGACTGAAGTGTTTGCTGGAAGCTGAAATGCTGTGCAAGAGATTCAGCACTCTTGTCATTTTTCTCTTTAGACAACACTTTATTTTTTTTAATGTCTTATCTGCACAAGAGGAGGCTTAGCTCAGAACCACCCCCCAGCCCTTGTGAGGGGGGGGAAATGCCTTACATCACAGGTGAAAATCCTTCTCAGGCCACCTCAGAGGCGCCCATCCAGCTCTCACTAAGTACAGAACCATTCCCACAGGTCTCATAAGAAGGTGGATCACGGCTGTGCAGCCGGACATCGGAGACCAAGCGCTCCCCTGACAAACAGCAGCATAAATAACAACCTTAAAAGCTTCATCCAGAGGGAAGCTGTGCACCTAAATCAGCCAGCACAGATATCCCCAGTACAAATGGTAGCTCTGACCCTGTCATGATCAGGGCTGGCTTTCTCAGCTGAAGGACCAGGGATGCTATTTTCTTCCATTTAAAGAACTATTTTGAATTTATGAGCCAATATTTAAGAACAGTTGATAGCCCACTTACATGGCAGACTCAAGCAGATTGAAATAATTTCATAATTAAAAGACAGTAAAAGCATGTGTGTCATTTCAATATAATTCCTCAGAAATTCAGTAGCAATCTGATTTTTTTAATGAGATAGATTAGAGAGTATGCATTGATCTGATTAGTCTTCACATTCTTTCCTCCTTTTAATGTAAACCAATCTCCTTACATGGATTACTAGGCCTATTTAATTTCCTTTCCCTAGAAAAAGGAACATCATTTTTCACTGTGATCATAATAGGAATTTGACCAATACAAATACACCGCATTACTGCAATCTGTTACTCACCAATTTCCTTCAAAAGCAGTGAATTCCAAAGCTGTGAGATGTAATCCTAAAGGCAGCCTTACTGTTCTCTACTGCTTTTAAAATTGCTTTTTTATGCCAACCTCAGACAGATTTTTTTTATTTGAAGATGACAAATTTGGGAAGTGCTAATCAGCAAAAGAATTCATTTACAATTGATCTACACTGCTTTTTGTTTTGCCTTCTCTCAGAAGGCTGGTTTTTTTAATCTCTACTTGCTAACCAACAGGTTTGTGATTTTTTTTCTCCCAAGTACACACTGAGATTATTTTTTTCCAATTAAGTTTCGGGGATTTTTTAATAGTAGCAGATTAAACATGCAGTGCTTCCTACATTTAATCTGTCATTGAAAATGCATTAATTCCTAAACGCAATACTTCATGGAAATGGCTTTACTTTCACACATTAGAATTTTCACTCTTATCCTGTGCACCCCTGGCTGCCACACACAAACCCAGATGTGCTTCTCTGACCAACCAGTGTGACACAGGACCAGTGGGGGAGGTCCAGCACCCATCAAAAACACCTAAATAAGCCATGCCGCTGTGCACACCACAGCAATCTCAGAGTCAATCCAGCACTCTCTGGAAGTGTTCAAAAACCACGTGGATGTGGCACTTGGGGACAAGGTTTAGTGGTGGGCTTGGCAGTGCTGGGTTAAGGGCTGGATTCAATAACTTTAAGGTCTTTTCCAATCTAAATGATTCCATGACTCCTATCACACCTGCACTCTGAGGGCTGCAGGCAGACCCAGCACCACGGACTGATCCCAGTGTACCTGGATGGAAGGAGCTTTTCCAGGTCGTCCTAACCAGAGCCAGTCCAGCCTGCATCCCCTTCACAGCTGCAGGACAAAAACCTGAACTCAGACATTCAGGTACTGCTGCCACAGAAACAAACACAGAAGATCCCACATCCCTCAGTGTCTCTCCACCATCCGTGCCAGATGTATCTGCTTTACTTTCTAACTCCACAAATCTGCCACAAGCACTTCTTTGATACCCAAAGCAATGTGGAGAGTTCTGCCTCTCCTGGGCTGAGGGAATAAAGCCAATTTCATCCTACTCATTTTCACATGAGTAGTGAAAAGTTTGACCAAGGTGCTGCTATGATTTTTTTGAACATTTTAAGGCCCATGCTTGAAAACTGGATTGTCAATGCCTCCAGAGTGTCCAAAATTACACTGATTCCATGCACCAGATAATCCAAGAGGCACTGCCAGCCGTACACACTCGTGAGGAAAGCTGTCATCTGTCCTCACTGTCTGAGTGGTGTTTTTCACAGATTAATATACTTTCACAGTAGAATGAAAGATTATAAATTGCTAAAATTGATTTCACATCAGCGGTGAAGTCAGAGTGAGTAACACACCTGAGGTGACCCAGTCTGCTCAGGGGAACGTGAAACCACAGTGTATTGACAGTTTAATTGGCTCAGCAAGAGTTCATTTCCCTCAGATGAAATGCACCATTGGCCATTTTATCACTATATCTTATTGCTGCTTTAAAAGTGAAGCAGATGACAATCTAGCAAAATGTTTTCGTTACAGAGACAGCCCCTGTCTTTATTGCTGGGTGCTGGCTTCCTTCCCCCTTTCCTCCCCAGCAAATGCAAACTAGCTCTTGTTTGCATTTTAAGCACTTTGCAGGATGAGAATGCCTCTATATATCCTTTCAAGACAAGTGATGGAAGATGCTTCTGTGCCCATTTCTGCACTGGAACTACAAAGGATAAAACACAAATATTCAACAGCACCAAGCAGTTCTATAAATACCACATTCAAGGGTAACATGACATTTATATCACCTTACTGCAAGCTAAAGAGATGTCATTTGACTGCTTTATAGCGTTGGGAGGCATTTAAAGAACGTTAGTACTTGAACTATCAAAAGATGATAACTTGGAGCTCAAAAGGTAATTACAGAAAACAGCCCACTTGTGGAAGCAGGAGACACGAAGGAACAGGGAGCCCTCGCTGCCTGCTTGTCTCCCAGCTCACGCTGGGATAGAGAATGCAGGCAGAGCCTCGTGTTCTGCCAGCGTGGCTCAGAGCAGATGGGACAGAGGCAGCACCACCACGCAGACGTGGAGAAGCTGCAGGAAATGCCACAGGTACCCCAGCAAGGCTGTGATCCTCCTGCAGACCCCCAGCCCAGACACCTCCCCATCCAAAAGGTCTACATTCCCCACGGAGCTGCAGCATTAATTCCAGAGAGCAGCCCCAGGGTGCACACAGCCAATTCTTCCCTCAGCCCTCGGAAGCAGGAAAGCACCATCCCCTTCCACAGCAGAAAACAGCATCAGAGCTGGCAGGGGACACGCCCCAGAGCAGAAGGCACAAGCACCCACAAGTCCCTCCACACACTTTGAACTGAGGACCCCTAAGCCCAGGCAACAAGTGCCACGCTTAAAAACTGCTGAAGCAGCACACAGGCAGTTACAAAAAGCCCCTTATTAACCTCCAAGCCTCATTTCACTGATGAGGGGAAGGACATCAGCAGTGTTTAATTGCAGGGCAGAAACCGAGGCAGCACGCAGGGAGGGATCTCCACCACACGCAACTCCCCACTGCTGCGCCCCTCAAGCCATGAAGGCCCCAAAAGCAAGGACTGGGGGTCCAGGGATATCTCCTACTACACATTTTACTCCTCTGTGGGCATGCCAGAGGAGTGCTGCTAACTCTCTGCAAAGGGCATAACACAGAACCTTCCTGCAGCTGTCCAGAGATGCATGGAAAGGCAGTGGGAGCATGAGAGGCCATCGGTGTGGGGAGGTATTGCAGAGCTCAGGGGGTGCAGGGAAATGGCAGCAAAAGCCAACGAGGTCTCCCCTGCAAGGAGACAGCCCAGAGACACAGGCCAAGCTCTCCAACTACGACCAAGGCTGTCCAAGACGCACCAGGATTTTGGGGAATGGTGGGAAATGGGACCATTCCGGTACTGGCAGAGGCAGGAGAGAGGGAGCCCAGGCAGGAGGGGAGCCCCACACCTCAGGCTCAGCATTGAGAGAGGCACTGAGAGGCTCCTCTGAGGAAAGACCCATCCAGCACCCCCAGAGCTCAGTGAGCTGCATTCCAGCACTGTGCTAGCAGTGAAACTTCAGGCAATGGGAGGAAGAAACAAAAGCAAAACCAAACATCTTTCAAAATATCCCTTCCCAGTAGCACACACTGTCATGCGATTCTTCCAAAGCCATGGTTTATGTGGCTCAGGAGGGCAGTTTCATGCCCTAACTCCTGCATGATGGATTTTACAATTTGTTAAAGAAACTCATCAATCCTCAGCAGTCATTTTTAATGCCCAAAGCTTCCACAAACTCCCGCATTTTGCTGATCCCCCAATTTCAAATGATTTGAAATTGCTGCTACTATTACAGCTCTGCTCCTAAAGCTAAGCATTATGGCACACTCCAGACTTCCAGCTTCGTGTGCTGGGGTAATAAACAGATTAAGTGTGATTTATGAACAATAAGTTCTGGTTATTTGAAAGGAAACATTACCTCCCTAGACCAATTCTGACAACCAAAGATCTCATTATGCAGACATTATTTCCACCTACCCGTAATCATTGGTGTAGAACATCGTTTTCAACCTGGTAAATGTATCACCATAGTTTTCCACTATAAACTTTGTGGATCCAAAGCATCTGGCAAGAAGCCCCACCAAAGGCAGAATGCCAGCCTGAATTGACCCAGCGAGACAATTCCTGTTTTAAATTCAAGTTATTAAAAAAAAAGAAAATATTAAAGCAACAACAAATTAAAAAGCTTTTGCAGAAAAAGGCCACAGTGGAGACAGGTGCACCACAGAAGGATACAGCAAGACTCCAGTTAGCAGAGGACTAATTAGGAAGAGGAATGATAAGATGATACAGAGATCTGTTTCTTGACCTTATTTACTTGTAAAGTCTAATAAGAGTTTTAATATTCTCTTGCAATAAATGGATTCATTCTTTGAGTCCACTCTAAAATGTCAGCTTAATATTTCACAAGTCCACAAGCAGGAGTTGGCATTTTCACATGCATTTTTCACCTGAAGCTACTGAACTGACCATCCCATTCAGGACACTTTCAAGTCTTGCTAAGCATCATTTTACGCATTTATTCAGTTAATTGTAATCACTTTCCTCCTGTTTAGAAAAACTGTGCACACTGGTTAGACAGCCAAGCCCATCCACACACCACAGCTGTTACCTGTTGGTCACATCTCCCCTCTGCAGGGCTCGTTCAACCCCAAGACCTCCTGAGTCCCAGCACCCCTCACCTCCACATCCAGAAATAGTCATTAACTTTCTCCCACCTGCCCCACATCACCTCCTCCCTCCCCACACACTGAGGGCAACAATCTGCAGAACAATGCAGTGCTAAAGTCCACCCAAAGCTCTGCCTACTGCCAACACCTGAAAAACCTTCCTGAATTAGCAAAACTTAATTGGCTTAAAGACCCTGTTGTATGAAACCATTTCAAATGTTGAGACAAGCTCTGCCAGGCAGTGCTGGTATCAGTGGACCTGCTTTAGTGATTAATGTGCGAAAGCTCCCACCACAAACCCCATCTCCGCTCACCTCACTGATACGTGTATCTTGGATTTACCTGTGCAAGGCATAATTAGTCAAGATAAAATTCTTTATATACTTAAACCTCTTTAATAGAATAAAAGAAATCTTAGCTCACTCACCTTGACTCTAAAGTAGTAACAGAGGCTCGTGAAAAATGAAAAACCTTGAAGGATTTAGAATAAGAAACTTGGAGAGACAATTACTAATCTTTTATCTTCCAGACTTCAAGCAGAATCAGGTTCTTCAAAGAAAACCCAATAAAGCCCAGACATTTTCATCATAACAAAATAAATAATTCAGTCATACTTTAGAGGACTCCAACATTAGGATTGGCTATTTGATATATTTGTGGCTTAGGTGCCTCTAAACTGATTAAAGATAACCTGATAGAAGCTTGCAATGTCAAAACTGCCTTCATTCCTGACAGATATGAATGGATAGTGTAAATAACTATAAATAACCAAAATGGCTGCATTTATGCCTAATGGAGGATTTACAGCCTTCAGAGGTGTCTGCAAGGACTAAGAGTTACAGCTCTGCCTTTATCCTACCACAGCACACAAAGGGAGATGAATTGACATCCTACCCACAGCACCTGCTCTGCCAGAACCACCAAGGGCCCCATCCAGAGGGGACAACGAACAGGATTCTCCCATGAATGAGAAAATAAACATGTACAGGCAGGTTTGTTGGTGTTGGTTATGGTCTTCCTAGAAACCACTGTGAAACACACATCCCAAAATCCCCTCAAATCTCCGTAGCCCCTGCAACAGAGTACAGCTTTTGTTATTTTCCAGCTGCCATGTGCAGAAGGGAAGATGCCATTGCATTTGGAGGAACAGACCAGGTCTTCATTTACCCCTCCAGGCCTTTACCAAGGGGGCCTGAACTGCAGCATCCCACTCATGTTTTCAGTTTGGGTTACTGCACTCCTAACCTTCCCACCATCCACCACACTCCCAAAGCTCCAGCAGCAGTGCAGCCCCACAGGAACTATTTGGGAAGGGGGTGGAAGCAATTCTGCACCCACACAAGCATTGGGGCAGATCGGTTCAGGGTCAGAAACAGCCACATTTTGTGTCTCAGGATTTACGCCGCTGCCGGGGGAATGGCAGAGCAGAGCCACTGACACACTCCAACAACTCCGTGCCTGCCACGTGGAAAAATCCCTCCAGGATGGGACTGGAATCAACAGAACAGGCTGCAAAGAGGCAGCATGAGATCCTGCTGTTCACTTATTTGAGCAATCACTTAAAATACTGAAAGCAGCTCTCCCCAGGAGCTGACTGTGCAGAAGCAGCCCCTCACAGTCAGCTCTGCTGTTCCTGCTCTTTCCCCCTTGATGAAGGGGGAGGTTACCAGGAAATCTGACAGAAAGAATGGGTGTAGATGTTCCCCTTCTCTCAGAGGTCCTTCTGTGCTTGTGTTGCCATCTTTCCACTTTTTAAAGCACCTTTTCCCTTGAGCAGAGAACTGGTAGGAATGTACCACAAAAGCTGCAAGTGAGAATTTGCTAAAGCTTTAATTTTACGTCACCCATTGAGCACAATGACCAATATTGCAAGGCAAGAAATTAAGTGACCGTTCAAAATCAAATTTCCCAGTTTGCAAAGCAGGAGGAATCAGGCCGATGAACAAGCCAACCCCAGGGAACAGAGTTCTTTAGGGAGAGGAAGGAGAGATAAAGGAGAATCACACTGGTATTTTCCTGCTGAAGTTTATCTTTCACAAAGTTGAGCTATTCACATGTCATATTTAGGAAATCAGCAGAATTCATTGAGGGGTTTTTTTCATTGTCATTGTTTCAGTAGGAAAAGACTAGATGGTGTCAGAGCCAGAAATTCCCCCTCTGAAAAAAGCAAAGACCTTATATCAGAAAAAAAAAAGAGGGGAGAAAGCAAACCATAGGCAAGGTTCTCACTGGTCTCTCCAGCAAATGGGTTGCACTAACTACTGGTTAGTTTGGATGAGAACATTTAGCAATACTAAACATCACATGACAAAAGACACATGAGCAGTTTTGAGGTGATGGGGTTCATCCCAGCTTCAGAGCTGAGAACCCCAGCGGGGCAGGTACCTGCATGGTTACACCAAGGGAAAGCAAAAAAACTGCCCACATAAAAGAAATCCTGGAGTAAAATTTAACTGCAGTTGAGGCAGCCACAATCAATTTTAACACTGTCAAATGCAGCAAGTTTCCAAAAGATTAAATCACCACTTAAATCATCTTCATAATTTTTAAAAATACCTGCAAGATAAGACCAGGAGCTAATTGTACCATTTAAATTTAGTGAGGGGACAATTTTTTTGGTTGGGATTTTTCCTTCCTAACTGCAATAAAGAAAAAGCCCAAGGGTCTAAAACTAATAATCTAATAAACCTTGCTAAGTGAACATTGTAACAGATAGGCTTGGATGAGATTTCCTGTAAATGCCAGACAATTTCCCTTGATCTTTATCAGCAGAGATGCTACTCTAGCTTGAGCAGGAAGAAATTAAATTTGGTGCAAAATAATAACATCTGGGTGAGATTCTGCTTGTCAGACTAGCAGTCCCTTTAGATGCCAGGGTAAAAATATTAAAATTAACTCTGAAGGATTTCCCATTTGTGTTTTTAATATGAGTGGTTGAGCTGTGTTTCCATACCAACACATTTCCCCTCTCTGGAGAGAGGTGCAATTATCCATCCTCTGCACTGGGTCCCCAGACTGGGGGTCTGACCCAAAGCAAGACACATTGGGGAGCTCTCTTCCCTGCCAGAGCACATCTCAGAGCTGGCACTGCTTCCAGCTGTCCCATTCCTGCACTCCCAGCTCCCAGAGCCACAGGGAATCTGTCCCCAGGACCTGCAGGAGATGCTCAGAGGCCATTGGGGCTCCAGTTGTGGTCATGGGTTCCTCCTCCTCGAGCACTGCAGCATCCCCCCAACAGCTGAGTGCCCTGCACAGCCCTGCCAGGGGCATCCTGCACAATTTCTACAGCTCTAACAGCCATCAAAATACTCTTAAGCAAGCAGCAATCCAAAGATCAACCTGTTTTAAAAAGTGTTCTTCTACAAACCTTCAGACTAATTTTAAAGACAACAAAAGTAAATGGTGTTCAAAGTCTAATGAATCGTCCTTCCAAGTCCAAAACACTTTGTACAAGATAATTAAAGTGAGCTCCTCAGTGGTTCCAGCTAGGAATTCCTCCTCTGCAACAGGATTGCAAACTATTTTTAGTCACTTTAGAGCTTTTTTATAAGCAGAAGTAGTTAGAAACCATTCAATTAATTGCTTTTCTTCCCCACCACCAAGAATGGCAATTCCACATACCAGGGCTTCTCAGAAGAGCTTCAGCTTCAAAACCCCTGCATGGGTCTCTGAGCCAGAGTGAAAATAACAGTTAAAAGAAAAAAAAAACAGGGGAAAATAATAAAATCAAGGCAAGGGATTCATTTCTCTCCAGAAGTGGCAGAAAGCTCAGAGCCAGAGCACCCAACTGCTGTACCCACCCCACATACAATAAAAACTAATGTTGCAGTTTCTGTCAAATGGGAAGGAGGGAGGCAGACACTTGGTATTCCCTTCAGGTTATTCGCCATTTCTGAAGCTGGTCCACATTTCCAATGCCTAGAAAACCAATTTTTCATTAGCTTTACTCCATTCAGGTTATTAGAATTGGAACTCATTGGTAACTGTATTAAAAATTACTAGGGGGGAAAAAACGTGCTGTTATCTCCTCAGCAATTCATTCGATCTTACAGTGAGAAAAACAACATATTAGACTTCATCAGTCAGTTGTGGCCCAGAACAGAGCTCTGCCCTGATCTCACAGGCTTCAGCAGGTCTTGGGTCTTGTTATTAGTGAGGCATAAACAAAAATAAATCAATTAGTCTGCAAAAATATCATCATGAAGGAAAAAACGCTTGGTTGCCCATGACTTCTTTTTTAAATACAGGCAAAAACACCATTAATACAGAATGATGGAGCCTCAATAGGACAGCACTCAACAAATAAGCAGTCATTTCACTGCACATTTACCATAAGGCCCTAAGAAAATAATTGCAGATTTAAGTGGCACAAACTAGTGTGTATCCACACGAAAAAATATTCAAAAGATCCATTTTGCAAATAAAAAACAAGCAAACAAATAAACCCACCATTTTATCATTAGAAAGAGAGCTGTCCCACACAGCAGGGCACAGGGCCACCAAGCACTCAAACACCCCATGGGGCAGCAGGGACCACATTTGGGAACCAGCAGCCTCTGCCACCCTTCCCACAGAATAACCAGTGGGCAGCAACAACAAAACACACAGCTGAGGCAAATCTTACCAAGCATTACACTGAGGTGACAACCAGATCACCTCACTGCAATCTGTATTATTGGACTGACAAGGCAATACTTGCACAGAGATTTTACTCCTTGGAGAAATAGGTTTTTTTGGTTGTTTTGTTTTTTGTTTTTTTTTTTTTTATTTGCACTTCCAGAAGTTTAGCCTTTAATTTTCCATTCTTGCAGCTGCAGGAATATTTAGGACAAGCCCTGCAGAGCAGCCATACAGCAAACCAGGTACATTGCTAACCATCAACAAGCATATCTAACATCCACAAGCACATGAGAACAAGGGAACAGAAATCTCCCAGCCACTTGCAATTGAAATTGCCCAGTGCTGAGGAAGAGGAACAGAAATGCTGCATCCTCCTGCAGGTGACTGGAGCACCCCCAGCACTCACCCTGGAAGACAGCAGCGTTCTGGATGACGAGGAATTTCAGCTCCATGCTGGCCGACTGCAGCAGCTGCTCCATGTTCAGGCGGGCGGCAGCCTGGTACTTCTCCTCCATCTTCCTGGAGCAGCACGTGGAGCCCTTTGGGATGCATACCTGCAGATCAGTCCCTGCAGAGGGGCACACGAAAAGCAGACAGTTCACATTAGGAGGTGGAATTTGGAGAGGAAGCCAACTCCAGGCATCAGTATGGCCGCAGTTGCTGTTTGGGCAAACCGGTGACATATCTGGGATTTGTCCTGAGCAAGCTGCTTGGCCAAAGGAAAGGAGGGCTAAGGCAGAGCCCAGATTGCTGAGCAGAGGCCCCTGAGAGCTGTACTTGCCTGCCAGCACAGTGCTTGCTCCAGCTCCCACACGCTCCGTGCACGGATGTGCTGGTGCCCAGCAGAGCCATCCCGAGCCTCGTGCTCTGTGCTCTGGCTGCCCACAGCCCTGAGGAGCCACAGGCAGGCAGCAAAGATGGAGAGGGAGGTGGAAAACAGAGACAGGATTTGAGGCTCTGGATTTACGGTCAACAGAGCAACATGTCGTACATCAAGGAGGAGATGCTTGTAATTTGCATAAAGACTTAAAAGTAATTTGGAACATAACAGTGCTATTTGCCTGCAATTTCTACCCTTTTGTATCCCCAGCAACAACAGTAATAGCAGAAGGACACAACCATAATGATTTACTTGGCTTTTTAGCACTGACTTTTAAATTGTACAGCCAATGTCCCCCATCCCATCCTTCCTCTATTGCAACAGGCAAAGCGCAAGGGCCATTGCTTCACCCGTGGATGTCCCTCTGCAGAGGGACAGATCCTGAGGGATGCTCTGAGCAGAGCTCAAGCCAAGAGCCTCTTCAGCAGCACTTTGACCCATTCATCAAGATGGGAAAAAAGCCAGGGGACAAAGGCCAGAGTGACACCACTTGCTCTGGCATCTCCAGCACTGCTCAGTGATGCTAAACTTCTTTTTTTGACATTCCCAAAGCATTTATTCATGGAGAAAGTAGACAACTGTAAGAAAAGTGTTGTTAGCTAAAAATAAATAAAATCTGGGGAAGAAAATCGAAATCTTTCTAGGCTCAGACAAGAGAATATGAAACAGAACAGCTGGAAGTAGCAGCAAAAATAAAAATCTCATCTTCCATCAACTTTTAAGAGCAAACTGAGGCCTCAAACACAAAAGCAGAGCAACAAGCTCAAATCAAAGCAAATAGCTCTCCTCATGCAAAACACATCTCATCTGATGCTGCTCTTAGAAACTCAAACAGCACAAAGCAGCTCAATTAAAAACGGCTATCCAGGGTCAAAGAACAGCCAGCATCCCACTTTTCCTTGTCTGCCACCCAAACTACATCGTGCCCAAAGCAAAAGCAGCTCCCTGCTAGGCTCAGCTCTGCCAAGAACCGGGATTAGGAAGCAGTCCCCAGGGCAGTGACCAACAGCCCTGACAGAGTGAAGGCTCCTCACACCTCTCACTCTGCCTTCCAGCTTGTTAGAGAGGTTTTTTCCCTCAATAAAAGCTACTTTGGTAATTTACATCTTTGCTCTGGAAGGATTATGCATCCTTTCAGGTTCCTGCCTTCTCTCCTTCACAAGAGTCTTTTACCATATCCACTCTCTCCCTAATTACTCAAAAGTGTCAAAAGTCACTTTTGCAAGTGTAGTCTAGAAGAACAGGATTAATATTAATGTCAGTTCAATCGTGTGCCTCCTGAAGAAGAGTCATGCACAGTGCCAAGGGAAAACCAGCTGTCAGGGCTCAGGAGCAGCGACAGCAGAAATCCTCCTCCCTCCAGCCCTATCCCTCCCCCTGGCACAGCATGGGAAAAGGAACATGAAACACTTCATCTACAACACGCATTGCACGTGGGGAAAGGAGATTTAACCAGCGCAGGCCCTGCTGTTGCTGCAAAAAAACCTCGTGCAAAGGGGGAGAGAGGGGGCCACACCCCCATCCTGGCTCCATCGCTCCTCGCTGCCTCAGCTTCCCTTTTGCAAAGCAGAATGGACAACACAAGTCCCTTCTTCAAGCCCTCTGACACAGAGCCAGGAACACCAACATGTAAAGCTCGAGCCTCAGTGACTCGTGAACTCACCCACTCCAGAGGAACCCAGCGACAGGTATTTCATGCATTGAAAAAATAAAAGGGACCATAAAACCACGTAACAGCAAGATACTGCGTTAATGAGAGAAGCATTTATATAACAGCAACTTAAAGAGGTTTTTTAAAGTCAAACCCAACTCAATTTACACCACAAAAAGGCTTACCATGGTCTCTTTAATACTACAATACACCTATAAATTTCTTTTTAATACAAAGCTTATTTCCTCCAACATTTATTATATTAGGACACATTTCAAATTACAAAAATCCTTCCATGATTAATGGAAATACCAATATAGAAAATCTGAGAGTTGGCAATTAAGAGGTCTCTGCAAGTTAAAGCCAAGGATAGGAAGGAGCAAGGTCATCTACTCACATCCCATCCTTCTTTTTAGCAATTACGCCAACTTCTCCCCTTAAATGGATCTTTATTTCTGTGCAGTAAAAAGACAGACACATGCTGTATCAGAGCAATCACAGACGAGGAGGAAAAAGCCTGGGAACTAACTCAGCCTAAAATGTTTTACAGAGACAGCCAACTAACAGCAACGACCACGGTAAGAAATACCACGATAAACACAACACAGGCGGGGCAGGCTCTTGGAAGGTACCAGGGACAAGGTCCTTCTTGGCACAGCATTGCTACAGAGGGACAGGGAGTGGGGGCCTGGCTCCCATCTGCCAGCTCGTTTCTGAGTACAGCTTTCCCAGATGGCGAGCTGGCTCAAACACTCCCAGCTCCGAGTCCCCCAGGAGCAGTGAGGACGGGAGGTGTCAGTGCCAGTCCCCCAGGAGCCACCAACCCACCCCGCTGACCCCAGCGGACACAGATGAGACAAAGCTTTTGACCTCTAGCTGTATTTGGGGTTTGTTCGTGCCATTGCTGGAAGGAGCCTCCTCTGCAGCAGCCCCAGGAGCCCCAAGGGCCGGGGGCGTGAAGGAGCAGAGACACGAAGGCAGGGAACGCTCAGCGAGCCCACGGACCAGACACGAGCAATAAATGAGTTTGGGTGCCACACGTTTCTGACTCCAAAAAAAACGCACGGGAAAAGGTCCTGTGAGTCATCAAATCGTACCTCTGCCTCCCAATCCACCCCCTCTCAGCATTTTATCTAACACAAACACCTCCAGCGATACTCAGGCTTGTGAGATAGCAAAGCCCATTCCGCTGCCTAATGGCCCTTTACTGTTAAGGCTGTTTTTATCTCCCAACCTACACAACCCCTTTTTCTTAAAGTTTCAAGTCATTACACCTTGTAATGCCAGTCTCAGCCCTTGCAAACAACCTTCTCCCTTTTCTATAAATCACTATGAACTCATTTTCAGGAAGAAAGTGTCCCTCAAATTACTGCAACCGTTTTATTAAATTGCATTTGGATGCTCACATACCAATCTTGGCAAGATTAGCGAGATGATGAGATGCCAAGCACAGCAGCCTGACCCTCTGACACCCAGCTCCCATGGATGAGGAGGCACTGGCTGCAGCCCCCTCCGTGGGTGCAGGAACGCCAGGCACCATCAGAGCTGTGCCATTTATGCCATCTTGGGGAGCAGCAGTGTAAATGCTCCAGCAATTTCACACGCGCTCCCAGCTGACAGAAATAAACTCTAACGCTGCAGTAATTTCAGCAGCACCCTGCCTCTTCCTCCTCCCGACAGGGAAATTTTTACTGACGGCCGGGTAGCAGTGAATTTAAACCATTACATTTGACTTTGATGTACAATTATTCCCGCAGATAGGTGGTTAGTAAAGCAGAAGTGAGAATAATTTCAGTGGATTAAATGTCAAAAATAAAAGCCCTTAAGATCATCTATGCGGAGTTGCGGACTTCCCTCACAAGGCTGAAGGATTTTCCTTTGATTTTAAGCATCCCAGGATAGCTTCAACCCTGTCATCAGATACAGGCAGACAAGCTGTGCACACTGAGGCACACAAGCATTCCCACCCAGATCCAATGGCAGCTTAAATCAGATTAACATTCCCCCCAAATTTACCCCAGGCACTGCCAAAATAAGAACCTGTCCCTGCTTAATGCTACATTCCTGCAGCCTCCTCCCCGTGTGAGGGGGCTCTGCTACCCCATGCAGCGGCACCTTCGCCTTCTGCAGTCTGGAAGTGTCAGAGGAATTCCTCCCACCCTCTTAACTCACCAGTTTGGTTATAGTGCCCACAAGAAATATGCTGGTTTGGGTCAATTTTCCTCCTCCAATTGTTTTACAAGCAGCATCATGCTTTAAATAGATAAAAGCTGTGACTCAACATTTAAATATAGTGGATTTCCCCCAGCTTTTTCAATACTTTTTATTGAGAACCTTTTAAATTATGTGATTAGGGGGTTGTACATCTGTCAGTGCCTTTTAATGCTCAGCATTTAGGGGAGGAATAGGAAATGCAACTGTTTAGAACACAGATTTAATGCTGATCTTTATAAATCTAATTAAAGGGATATAAATTATAAACCAACCTCATTCAATAGGTGATTTAAGTTGGAACAGTATGGGTACTACATGGGATATTTATTACTGCTTAATTATCCTTTATTTTCTATTCCATCTTGTGTTTCACAAGGCCATCTGACTCTGGATTCCTCCCCTGGTCTTACAATGTTGGCCAGATGATTCTCATGCAAATCTAACACTCCATAAAAACACATCTTTTAAAAGAAGACATTACAGTGAAAAATGGGTTTTACAGAGTAAAAGTTTCCTCCTAACAAATGTAAAAACATACCAACACTGTCATCAATGGATTTAACTTTGGGCACCCACTCCCCACACAGATTTGTTACAGTCACACACACATCCCACAGCCAATCCAAAGACTGGGAAGAACACTGCTCAGGATGTTGTTAAAGTTAACCCCTGGGGGGGGAAAAAAAAATAAAATTCATGATCTCTCTATAAAACCACTGCCTGGGGAGGTTACTAAATTTTAGGGTTCTGCTCCTGCTCTCTTAACTATCAAGAGAGCAACTTGCAGGCCTGAAATAATTAAGAACAGAAAACTCAATTATCTAGTAAACTAAGCTTTTAAACCACTGTGCTAAGCTAAATGGAAAGGCTGCACAGGGAGGAGCATCATTAGTCCCACTCAGGAAAAACAGAATAAAAGAGCAGGAGTACAAAGGGAACCAGCTCATGAGCAAAGGCACATAGAGACGAGTGGGGAGAGTTGGGATTTTTAATTTTTAAACTGTACATTGGCACACATCAACTGCAAAAAAAAAATGGAGAGAGAAGAAAGCCTCACATGCTCAGCCAGCCACTTGTAAAGCATTACACCTCAACTCCAAAAGGTTAATCTCCTGTTTTCTTAGGGTGAATCCATATTTGCTTCCATCAAAGAAAATGAACAAAAAGCTGGAAATAACACTTTGCTGTAGGAGAAGGGAAGTAGACCTGCCAGCAGATATTTCTGTCAAGATAAATATTCCTCAGTTTTCCATTGTCCCAGAGCAGAGACACCCATCCCCTGTCCCCATCCTCCAAGGTACCAGCTCACCCCTTCCCTCTACCCACAGCACCAGCCCAATCACCTGGAGCATCACCACCAACACAGAGAAACCCAAATGGCAAAGAGGAGAGAAAGACAGACGGGAGAAATAGAAATTCAAACTGCTGTTTATAGACAGGAGAAAATATGCAGGGAAAAGACAAACAGAGGCCGAAAACCAAAACAGGCAACATAGGAAAAAGAGAATTTAGTTATTATTGAGCATGAAGCTACCCCAACACAGAACCACAGGCTGACTCAGGAGCTGGCATTCAGTCTCATCTTCATCAAAACCCAGGAAAAGCACTCTCCCACCACTCTGCCTTCACTCCTGTCCTGCACAAGATCTCCAATCCAGCTCCAGTGGAGATGTTGCCATGAATTACATCCTCCCACCCCTCGGAACAGTCAGCCACAGCTGACAGTAGTTAGGCTATGCTGTTCCCCACCTCTGAGCAGGCCAAAGCGTGCTCCAGAGTGACACAAACCTGGTCCCCAGACTGCAGGACCAGGAGAGACCAAGCTTCTCACTGCCTGGTGCACGCCTGCAGCTAGAACTACTCCCAGAACATCAATACTGCTCACGAAACAGCATGACACTTCCCTCACATTTAACAGAATTGCCTTTTTTTTAGTTTGTTTTTTAATTAGAAGTGTGGTCTCTGTCTACTTCAGAGCTCTCCTCAGCAGCGTGCTGTGCCAATGTCCCTCCAGCCCACGCACCACTGATGCAGTAAAGCTAAGCTGTGGGACATTTCTCCTGGGTGCATTGCACTCAGCAGCGTTTCCACTACTTACTCCTTCAGCAACAACTGCTATAATGCAAAATGGGGCTTCCAGAAACAACTGTTTTCTGTTTGTGTAAAAAAAAAATTTTAAAAAATCCACATTTTAAATAAGTTGTTTAGCTTTGTTTCTCTAGGGTGGTGTGATTAATAAGGAAAGGTTTTCTCAGACACCATTCCATGGTGATTTGTAGCTAGGAACTCCAAAACTTTTTTTAATTGACAGATGTATAAAAGGAAGAAAAGCAATAAACAGATGCCTGGAAAATAGTCCTTGAGTGATGTTGCCCTATTACAGAGATTTATGCAGCTGCTACTAGGAGAAGCAAGTGCTCTGAAGTGTAATTACCACACAGAGTCATGCAAGATGGGCCAGATCCAAGGTATAAGCAAGCAGTCATTGCTTTAATTATGATCAAGTTTATTTACTTAGGCAAATGTAAAATCCACTTTCGATTTGATACGTGGGAACTTTATCATCGTAACAAGCTGGAAGCGTTCACTTGAAACACCAGCCCTGTTACGAGGTATTGATCCAGCTGCCCACAGGCTCTGCAGAGAGCTCCTCACTCCTCCTGACTATCAGGGACGCAGCTGGGGCTCACAGGGGAGCGAGGAGCCCCAGCAGCCTGAATCCTGCTGGGAAGGGAAGATAGGGCAAAAACAGCCACTGCAATCACAGCCAGGCCAGGCTAGAGGATCCTTCTGCTTTCTGGGGAAGGAGAGATCACACTGCAGCACAGCAGCCCCAGCAGCCCCTCAGTACAACAGGAGTCGTTCTCCAGGAGCGTGCTTACCCTTCCAGCACCTCCCTGGAGTGTGTAAAAACATACTCAGCAAAGTTACCTAGGAATCAAAGCAAGAATCTCACTGACTTCCAGAGAAACATCTTCCCTTCCTTGTAACAGACAGAATTTGTCAATTCAGTGGTGGTAAGAGCAGCTCTTTCCCTTTCCTGCAACTCCATACAAACATTCCACTGGAAAGTATTTCCAGAGCCACTTCCTCACTGACCAGGAGTCAGAGAGAAAAGAGATGCTGTTCCTGCAGCTAGTCTGAAAGGAGCATTAAGTGTCAAAATTCATATAAGACGAAAACATAAGGACAGGTAGGGATAGGAAAGGTACACTCTCACCAGGACTTACATCTAAACTCTCCTCCTGTATCTCTCACAGTTCTTGATAACCTGAGGCATTGCTATGGTCCTACAGACTAACAGACCTGGGATTGCACCTTGCAGTCCCAGCTCTGGGCACCCCATTTCCCCCCTCCTTCTCCCGTGCTGCAGCACATCACTGCTGAAGGAACTCTTGTGCTTCTGGCCTGTGCGACACCGAACGCAAGAAACGTAACCCAACGCATCGTTATTAAAAGCAGCCACCGCTGGCGATGATCTCATTGCACCTCCTTTGCCTGTCACGTTTGCCTGTTATCTCTTCCTTTTCATACTTTGATCATCAGCTTTTTAGGGCAGGCATTCTCGGCTGCGTATTGAACCCAACACAACAGCACCGAGCTCTCAGGCAGCTCCGTAACGCAGCCATCAAAACGGATCCGTTTGTGTACACGAACTCCAGCGCGCAGCCACCCACCCACCTGGAGCAGCCGACATTCCCCAGCTCCCAAAAAGCTGCAGAAGAACCTCTAAAATACAAGGAATTCAAGTATTTCACTTACATTTTAAAATTAGGAATGAGGCACGTACACAGAAAACAGCCTCGCAGGGCGTGGATGGTGAGGTTTGGTGCGGTACCACCCCGGCAGGCACCTGTAATGGCAACTGCGGAGCAGAGTAACCCCTCTCCCAGCCCTATCACCGACTCTCACTGCGCCCTCGCACCCCGCACGGCACCCGCACAGCCCGGGGAATGCCGCGCTGCCTCCGTCCAGCCCCAACCTCCGGAGCTGCGGCGGCCCCCGGGCGGGCTCGGGTGGGATGAGGGTTCGGATGCTCCCGGAGCAGCCCTACAGAGCGGGGTTGCCCCGGACGCTGGCGCACCTCGCGCTAAGGAGAGCGGCTCTGGGGGACCCGGGACCCGCAGAGACGGGACGGGGGCGCGGAGCCTCCGCCGGCCGGCGGGGACACCGCGAGCTGCCGGGGACCACAAACCGGACCCGCGCCGACGGCGCCGGCCGGTCCCTCCGGCAGCGCCGCGGCTCTCCCCGACAGCTCGAGCTCGCCTCTCACCCGGGGTGAGAAACCCGCCCGAACCAACCGAGCGCAATAAAGACCCGCTCTCCAGCGGGTTCCCACCGCCGCGACGTAACCACGGGCTCCAGGTTATCCCGCACCCGGGGGGTGCGGCCCCTGCCCCGGGGCAGAGCCGCTCCCCGAGGCAGAGCGGGCACCCGAACGGCCCCGGGCCACCCCCGGGGAGACGACGACGGCCAGCCGGACACCACGGGGCGGGCGGTCTCACCTGGCACGGGGCTCTCGGGCACCCACTTGGCTCCGGGCTGCAGCGCCTGGAAGGCGGCGCGGACCGGGCGGCAGGCGGCTTCCCC
>VXBU01002212.1:1232605-1256636 GCA_013400315.1 Bombycilla garrulus
GGAAACTCGGCACCGCCCCGGCGCTGATTGGCCCCGCGGGAGCTGCTCCGCCCCGCCCCGCCCCGCACCTGTGCGCGCCTCCCAACCGGCACCGCCACCGACACCGCCGCGGTCACGCCGCTCTGGGCGCTGCTCCCGGTGCCCCCTCGCTCGCTGCCTGTGCGGTGCAGATCCCGCGTAGCCCCACGCGCGGGATGCGCGGTCCCTCGTTCGCACGTGTTGCGTGAGTTCACAGTGCTGCACGGCGAGTGAATAGAGCGTTTCGTAAGCACTCGCCAGCCCCGGCTGGGGCTGCAAGGGAGAGCGAAATTCCACACCCTGCACCAGACCCGGAGTGGGACTCACCTGGAAACTCCGCCGCGAGGGTGGAGTGGTACTGAGGGCAGGGCCGAAAGCATCACTGAGCCCCCCTGGGGCAGCACTGAAGTCTGGATAGCCCAGTCTGCAGAACGCTCAGGAGTGCCACGGGTCTGGGGTGCTGTTGGGTGTGCACAGGACAAATCACCAGAGGAGCTACCCTGGAAACAGGCAGCTTTACATGAGCAGGTTGTGTTCCTCCAGCAAGACCATTCCTGCACCAGTTTCCAGGTGGAGTTGTTGGGAACGCTCCGCTCACTGAGCTGAAGGTCCCTCGGGGTCTCACAGGCCTGGTCAGATCCTGTGTCCCCCAGCTGAAAGGACATTCCAGCTCCATCTCACCAGCAAAAGACCCTGAATGCCAGCACTGCACCCTCAGCTGGAAGGGGCCCACGCTGCTCATCGCTCAGAAAGCAGCTGTATAAAGTGGGAAGCAAGAAGGTGGGGTGTGGAAAGGCTCTATTTAAAACAGCAAGGGTCGTGTATGAAAAGCTGCCAAAGTAGTGTTTGCCCAGGCAGTCTCCTCACTGCTCGCCCCCAGCCTGCACCATGCACAGAAAAACAATGACGGAGCAAGTACAAGTAGAAGAAAAGAAAAATCTATTTAAAATTTCCAGCGCAAATGCAGGATCAAATTATTGCTAATGGCTCGCTACCAGCTCTTTTTCACTCTGAAATTTTGAACAGGGGTGACAAATGGAAGTCCAAACTGTGTATTTGTTCTAGGAAAATGCCTGCCAGGGAGAGATTGTTAAAATATATTATGGATATGCGTCTAATAAGCTGGAATGTGCAACACGTCTCGTTGGTTAATGGATTGTCGGAGCCTGTTGCTGTCCGCAGACTGCACTATTTATTATCCCTTTATTGTTTCCGGTGAGGATGACTGACAAAATTCCCATTAACCGGGCAGCAAAACATCCCGCTTTGCAGGAATTCAGAGAAATCCAGAAATTCCATTTTGTTCTGAGGTGCCGGTGCTCCACGATGCAAATTGTGCCTGATTTCAGAGTGAGGGGCAGGCATGTGCTCGGTGATACGGATGAGGAGCCATCCTTTCCCCATTTCCATTTCTCCTGGTGCCTTAGACGGAATACCAGCACACAGGCTGCTGCTGAGGTGAGGCACATCACACCAGATAGTTAGCACACCTCTTCTGCATCTCCCTCATTGATTTGGTGATGGATTTGTTATGTTTATGCAACAGTTTCGGGTACAGCATTGTGTTAGGTCAGGAATCAATTGGACTGAACTGCAGAGCACAAAGGCTGGTATTTTATATACAATATTGCAATCTATATTATGTTTATGGCCTGAATTACAGTTGTCTAAAAGGCATTCAAGCATCTCCTGTGTTCATCTTCGAACCTGCTGTGTGTATTGCATTTAAGTACAGGAGGCTTGTGCTGCTCCAGGTAAGTATACAGATACTGTCAAGCATGCCATTAGAGCAAAGAATTACACCCAGCGCCAAATAGGTGCCATTTAGGTATCTCTGCTCAGATGAGGGAGTGCTTTAGGATTTCAGACAAATTAGAAAACAGCATTACAGCTCTTTACTGGATCTGGCTTCACAGTGGGATCTGACATTATCTTGACAATGACTCCCTGCGAAAATAAAGTATATTTATCAACAAGGAGATGTGTCAAAAGCAAGTTAAAGCTTCTAGAAACATGCAACAAAACCAAGTGGCAGCCCTTTCTTTCAGTCATTCTTCTGAGTTGTACCCAAAGTCTGCTGGCAGGAAGAAAAAGAACTCAAATTTTAACTGGAAACATTCCCTAATGGAAACCCATTTTTCCCCAGTTTTCTCTCCAGCATTACTGACTTTTCTTGGGGTAATAAAGTCTAGGATGCAGCTAAATAAGAGGTGAATCCCATCCCATCCATGGACCAACAATACTGTCATTTTCTGTAGCACCTCCAGCCCCAAGCCCAAAGGATGCTCTCCCCCTGCAGTGTCTGCAGAAGCATTCCCAAGGTGACAATTGCAGACTCTCTGGCTTCCATCAGGACTGCAACATCAGCCCCATGAAAATCTGAAGCTATTTTCCTGAGCACAAGCACACCCATATGGCTTGTCCTTTTAATGTGAGGGTAGCAAATGCAGGTTTGTCCTGGAGGAGAAAGCAGAAGACTTGCTCCAAGATCAGAGGCAAAGTCACTGGGTTAGTTGTCTGCCAGCAGATGTAGTAAGAGCCAAGTCATTGTCTCATATCCAGGATGATAATTTCCCTTGTTACAACTGCTCACACCGTAAAAAATTCACTTAATCATCTACCTGCCTCAAGCCTGTGAGTAATGAGAGGCAGGATCGTGTGTAGCTGATTTTATCAAATGCTCTTATGAAGTTCTCCACTGGGAAAACCCTGAATCAATTAAAACACCAAGGAGAGATGTAGGAGAGGGATTCATACTCCCCAGTAAATGCTCACCAGGTTATAAACACATTTCACTTACGCTGTGGATGGGATGGATGAGCTCCATGGGGACAAGGTCAGCTGAGCCATGCCTTTAACAGAGGAAATCACTGTGGGGCGAGGGAGAAAGGAAAACCCTGGAGCATTTGTTGACACATCTGCATGTTTTTGGCACATAGCTGGCAGTCTACACGGGCACGTTTGGCCTGGGTTTCTCATCCCTGCTGTGCTCCTGTCGTGCTGTCTGTGGCACAGCTGCATCGCCTGAGATCTTGTAGGTTGCTGGAACCAGGAGCTGCAGGCAATGCACTCCCTGTCAAAATGACCCTTCCCCTCTTATTCTGCACCCTGCAGAAGTTGCACCTTCAGGTTTTCATAACCATTTGTGGAGGAGGAGAAGGGAGAAGCTCTTCACTATATAGCGGTACTCGCACATAGCCTGATGGAAAAAAGAAAAGTGCATTTGCCATGGGGCACTGGGAGAGATGATGGATTGCCAGGTAGCAGACATCCCTCCCTGCTTTGGCAGGATATTGTATTCTGTGTGCCATACAGGAATGCTGATAGATCCATAAAGCATTAGCCTTTTCCTCACCCTAAAAAGCAGTGGCTGATAAATCACTCGCGCTCTGGAGTTTGTTGGGAGCAGATCGCACAGCAGAAGCAGTGAAGCCTTCAGAGAGATACATCACTTAAAGACACTGCAGGTGCCAATAGGGCTGCACATCAAGAATGCACTGACAAATCACTTTCCCTGTCCAAAATTAGATACTTCAGATCTAGAACTTTTCTCCAAGTGTGTACTGGTTTCAGCCACACATCGGAAGTATCTCCCAGAGCCTTGGAAAAATCTCTGTGCTCCAGGCCTAGAGATCTCCTCTTTTTTTACAAAGGGGTTGATAAGTCTTTTCTCATGTTAAAGAACACAAAATTGCAGAATATTTTCAACATCCCATCCAGACCCAAACTTTTCCAAAGGAGCTCTTAACTGTGGATGAGATACAGGTTTTGCAGGAGGCAGCTGGCTGTATAGCTAACCATGCAGTCACCTGAAGGATTTTGTATCTTTTGTAAAATTAAACGTGCACAGACACGGTTGGTGTGGCTCAAAAGCTCCTCCACACACCTTCCCCGTCTGGAGAACCCAGCGAGTGGGGCTGAACACTGGCAAAGCTCCCAAGTACAGGAGAATCACTTGAGACACAGCTCTGCAGAGGGAATCAAACAGAAGAGATGGGAGAAAACAATTCACCATGCACTGCTGCCTCTGCTGGGAGCACAGAGCAGGCATTTCTCAAGATGATATTTTCATTTATCATCTCCTGGTGATTAATCAACAGAAGAGACGTTGCCAGGAGCCAGCCCAGAAGGGATCAGCCCAGAGCATTCACCTATGGAAATAAAGCTCAGCCGACAATTACCAGCCCAGGGCTGCCACACCACGGGCACCCCACTCACAAAGAGAGCTGGGATGGGAAATCACAGAGCTGTGGATCAGCTCTGCACAGCTGGAGCAGCCTGACAGCTTCAGAGAAGGCACTGGGGGCACTCTGGATATAACTGCAGGGAGATGCAGCACTCCCAGTCCCCTGCACAGGCCCAACAGCTCAACACAAGCTCTGGAGCTGCTGGAGGTGATGTGGTGCACAGTGCAGGGTCAGAGAGCAGAGCCAGAATGCACCTTTGTAGACTTCAAGCAAGAGCTGTGGGGCTGCACACGCTGACCAAGTCCCGTTGTACAATGAGGAGAGCACACAGCTCTGAGATGGGATTTACAGCAGAACCAGTGGAAGTTATATTGAATATATAAATTGTTCCCACTCCAAAGGAGGCCACGATGTATTCAGGTGCAATTCGGGAGTGCTTTTTTTCCTGTGCAGTGGCACTACAGTAGAAGTTGATTTATGCCTTATTAAATTATTTTAATGCTTAATATTATATGCAAAAACTCTGTGAAGAGGCATAATAGAGGATATTTCTGCTGGGCTCATGCAGAAGCTGTCTCCAGTCGCATGGTAATGAGGCACTTCCAAAGGTATCAGAAGTGTTAGCCTGCTCCTCAGACACCATTATGTGGGTAAAAGAGTGAATGGGTGACCCAGTGTCAGCTTTTATACCCAATAATTCAATAAATTGTAGGGACAGAGAGTTCAGTTCCTCTCATTGCACAGACCAGGAGTCATTGCCGGAGCCTGTGGATTTGGAGCAGCCCCAGCAAGCACCAAGTCCCAGCAAGAGAGGAACGAAGGAATGTGAAGCAGCATGAGGAGTCTCCATGCCAGGCAGTGTGGCTCTGGGGCTGCCAGCGGGTTCTTGAGGTTCTCAGCCACTGTGCAGCAGGACAGGCATCACCTCTGCTGGTTGACATTTCCCCCGCAGCATCTTCTTCCTCCCCCTCCCTCCCTCTCAGGCTTCTTCTCTCTCATTAAGGAAAGGTCACTGCACTCAATGGCAAGGAGAAAAAATTGCAAACCAAAGGAATTTCTGTTTTTACAGCCACTTTCTCCAAGTACCCACCAGGCCCCTGGGGTTTTTGCGAGCCTCGTCCTGCAGAAGAGAAGTGCCTGATGCTCCCCAGGTGCACGTTCTGCTCTCGATGGGGCCCAGCACTGTTCTACCCCTCTGCTGCAGACACCTCCTGCTCCCAGAGGCTCTCTTGGCCTGTTGGGGCTTTTCCTGTTTGGTCTCCCATCACAGATGTAATGTCTGTGCTGAGCACGGCTGTGTCCCAGAACCCTTCTCTGCCCGGGAGGTGAGGGTTCCACCAGGTGTACAGAGTTGTCCCCTGCCATCAGCAGCTCCCTCGTCATTTGTCCCTGCTCCAGCCCACCCCTTGGGACACCACAACCTTGCACTGACTACTTTTTGTCATCTGCATTCATGGCCTGACCCTTCCAGAGGTGATACCAGCAGCAGCTGCTCAGGAAGCCATCCAAGGGCTCCGGGATGGCCAGGCTCAGAATCACCTTGGGCTTTTCAGAATCAGCATCCCCACTGGCATCTGTGAGGACATGAATAGATCTCAGAGGGCTTGGCTATTAAGAATTGCATCCTTCTTGCACAAGCCAAATATTAATTTAGTAGAAGAACCCAGTGAGATTTAACAGTGGTGCATTTGAAGGCATTCCCCAAAGAATAACTAATTATCCTGCTGGACGCTCAGGCAGGTTTCACTGCTCTGTGGAGGAGGACAGTTCATCGACAGAAGGGAAGTTTTGTTTTAAAAGGAGCCTCACTAAACATTCACATTTGTCTCATTTCCAATCAGTTAGAATAATGAACCACCTCACACGGAGAGATTTATTTTGTTTTTAAATGCTAAATCATTCCTGCATACAATGCATAAATGTCAGACCTCTCAAACAGTTCTTTGGGGATTTGGTTTATATTATTAGTACTAAACATGAAGCAGAAATTGAGAAGCAGGTAAGTGTGATGCAGAGATATTTTCTTTTTGCCTCTCTGTCCTTTAAACGAGACTGCAAAACCCACCTGAACTGTGGGTGTCTCAAGCAGAAATTCTCTCCAAATACAGAAATCACTGTGTGAGCACCTTACAGGAAAAAGATAGGAAAGAAAGGGAGAACACGTTACTGTGCTCCATCCACTTCTCCATGTTGTGAGTGGTGTAGGGCACTTCAAAGGTTTTCCATAAACTCGGGGATTAGTGCAATTAGGGCAAAACTTCTCATTAATGAAAAAGGAACAAAGCTGTTGACAAGTGACTGCAGAGAGCTTGGCCAGCAATGGAAGAACCAAATAGAAACAAGCCCAAGCTTGTTTTTAGTGCTTTGGGGTTGTTGAAATCAGTCTCCCGGTGCTGGAGGTGTGGGGGACTTGACTGGGCAGGACTTGGAGGGGACTCCTGTCCAGCACAGGTCCCAGAACCACAAAACACAGGTGACAAGAGCAGGGAGTAAGGCCCTGACTGGGGGGGCATCTCCAGAAGAACCCGAGTTCAAGTGGCATTTTAGGACATCATTTTAACCTCGGCCTAAGTGCAAGCATTTAGAAATAAAAGTGACCACAATGTATTATTCAATGGTCTGTTTTAGAAAAGAGTGAATAATTTAAACAATACATGCTTAGAGCTGAGTGACTTTACCTCTCCTTGCCCCCCTTTTTCTTGCTGCACCTTCTCTGAGGCCAGCAGTAAATGTCCTGCTGATTTTGGCAGTGTGCAGCAAGCAGCATTCAGGTCTTACCCATGGCCTTTAGGGATTTTTCACCATTAGTGACCTGGGAAAGGGTAAGAAGGAAGATCTTAGGGAGAAAGAGGTCTGGCTCTATTAGAAACCGCTCTCACAAATGAGAATTGCTGTCAGTCAGCAGTACTTAGTACTCACAAAGTACAAAGAGTGTGGGTGGCTTTGGTTTAGCTTCCCCTGGAAAGCAAGACCGATTCAGCAAGAAAATATATTCAGTTGAAGAGCAAAATACCTCATTTTTGTGTGATACAAAGCACTGAGCCAATACAAGCACACTCTGCCAGTCCAAGCACCTTGCGAATGCACAACAAGTTCATTCTGTTCTGCAGAGTTTCTGCCAGACCAGGCATTGCCAAGGGAACACAGACCCATCCTCACTCACAGGACAGGAATCCTGCCACAGAGAGCTCCCACTGCCAGCACAGCTCTAACACTCTGCACGTGAGCCAGCAGCATCCGACCCTTTGGGACCCCTAGCCCCAAAATAACAACTCCAAACTGCAAAGCAATGCCATTAAAAGCAGCCCTGCCTGCAAACCCCCGGCTGAATCCAGCCAGGAGTCTTAGAAGATAAAAACTTGAGTACAAAAGGAGTCGCTGATAGTCTTGTGGCAGCCTCTTAAGCATCTACAGGAGGGGAGACCAAGCAGAGGTGAACTTTGAAGTGCTGGGATTTAGAGTGTGGAAGCTCCACTCAGATGCCTCCAGACAAAACAACCTTGGGAGCTCCTTCGCTGCCTGGCTCCCACACATCTCCGTGTGCAACACGGGGGAATGGTTTTACTCTGCTTTACTGGGACAGCGAGGAGATAAATTCCTAAGTACGCTGAAGAGGATCAGCAGTGACCACACAGAGGTCACCCTCACACCTTCCTCTGTGACAGCCCAACTGGACAGGGCCAGAGACGTCCCTGTGTCTTCCTGGGATTAGCATCAATTAAATACCCTGGAGAAGCCGCATCCTTTAGCAACTTGTGAGAATCAGGAGGACGGTCAGGTTCCTGCCTTGGAAAAGGGCTTTGGCAAAGCAGCTGATTCCCACTGGCTGAGCTCAGGCTGCAACTGCAACACCAGAAATCTCCGAGGCTCTGAGAAGATGAAGATGCCGTCTTCATTTCCAAATGGATTTCCACATTTATTAGATATTCCTGATAGAAATATACGAGTAAGACAGATCCAATTAGTTCATCTAATGGTCTTGCGTGATGAGATTGGCCTAACTGTCTGAGCATAGGATTTTGCACAAATGAAAGAGCATTCCCATAAAATAGAAAATTTAATTTAGCAATTTGGAAAGAAAATTGACAAGCTTTTGAGCAAACTAATAGCTTTTTACTATGTAATATAAGCTCACCTATCTAGTGTGGAAAAAACATATAAAGCATTAAAGAAACAACCCTACCACTAAATGTAATAATAATAAAACCTCCTCAAATTATTTCTTATTACCCTTCTTTGTTCATTTTCAGACTCTCCAGAAACAAAGAGAGTTTTGAGCTTCTGACTGATAATCTCAGCAATCCCTCAGAGAGCTGAAAATGGCACACATTCTGCAAGCTGCCACCCAAAAAACAAAGGGACATTTTCTGCTTTGTCACCTAAAAGGTGGCCCTGAGGCCAGATCATGGCTGGTGTGAGCTGCCCAAGCTGCCATTTCATGGCACTGTTGGCTGAGACCAGGCGGTCTGTCTCTTTTCTGGAAATATTTACAATGACCTGAGGCCTTTGTTTGAGGAGACATTAATCCATAACCTGTCGGATCAGAAGTACTGGGTGGATTATCTGCTCTCCTATCACCATAATTTCAAATTGCCTCCTGTTGCATCTGCCCTTCACCCATTTGTGTTGGTCTGGAGGCATCCAGATTCAATCTGAAAATACTACAAGATGGAGACCCTGGGGGTTTCCTTCTTTCCTTCTTTCCTTCCTCTGCTCCCATGTCCTGCAAACCAGCGGCTCCAGCGACCTTTCTGCCCCCCCTCTACCCCCAGGGTTTCTCTCCAGAGAGGCGCAGGACACAGAGCTGACAGCCCTGGCAGAAAATGCCTTTGTCTTTCAGGCTGTCAAACCCAGGCCTTGCACACCAACAGCAGCAGAAGCTGTCAAGCATGGCATCAACACCACGTGCACCTTAGGTTCCCCTAAATCCCCACTGCTGGGGCCACCTGAAGCCACCCAGTGTAGTTCCTCTGTCACCAGCACAGTGCCAGGAGCTGAGCAGATCAGGGGCTGTGCAGAAGAAAACTCCTCCATCCCTGCTGTCTCCACCAAATCCCTCAGTGGCACTTACCCCTGAACCAGGCAGCAGGGCAAGATGCTCAGAAACAACATTCCACAGCCGAGCAAAGAAGAGTTTGCCTCTGATGAGATGGTTTGAGGCACTCGTATCGGCTCAGTGATGCACGGAGATATTTACCTGAGATATTTACCTGACCCCTCAAACGAAGGCAAAATGTTTCAATAGCTGCCAAGGGCACAGAAAGGGGCTTCAGAGGCATAGCTAGAGATTTCTCATAAGCAGTGAGAAGTGCAAAATTAAAAGCTGTATTTCTGCACTGGATTTTGGGTTATGAGTTGTTACAGGTTAATCATGTATCTGTCATGTTTGGAGCATTCACGTGCACCTTCAGCTCATTCTTGAATGTTGCTTCTCTTCCCGAGGTTGCAACAACAGCAGAAATCCAAAAGTTGGTCCCACAATGTGCAAAATTACCGATTTCTTCAAAGAAAACCTCCCCCTCCAGCTGCTCTGCTTCTCTAGGTTATAACACGTGGAAAGGGAATTAATTAACCCAGGCAGCTCTCTGGTACACACTTGAACTCACCACAGCCCATGTAAAACCTGCTTGGAAATGCTGGCTTAGCAGGGAAGCAGGCTCCAAACACAGCTGCAGATGGAATCCCTGAACATTCCAGTGGCAGTTCTGAACAGGAATAACTTGACATTTAATTCTGGGACAATTGTGAAATGTCAACATCTGTTATGGAAATACAGTGTAATGATTAAATTGACACCACTTGCATCTTTTAAGGATGTGGTGGTGTTAACACCACACCGGGATCTGCTTGGACAAAGCCATATTGAGCTTTTATGGTTTAAGTTAAAGAGAGCGACTGTCCAGACTGGAGCAGAACAGGACCAGGCCCTGCTCTGGGCAGAGGTATTTCAGGGATGAACAGCACCCACCACTCCAACCTGCCAGCTCTGAGATTGCCATACCCAGATCACTGGATTGCTCCAGTCCCTAAATGCATCACCCACAGCCCTCAGAGAGAGTCTGCAACCACCACGGAGACCTCAGACCCTGTGACGTGCAAGAGCCTCTCTGGGATACAGCAGAACACACCAAGGCTTGCTCAGTATTTAGTTACAAACCTGAAGTCTTTTGCAAAGGTTTATTCAAGGATTTCACCTTTTGCTTCCTCTGATTATGGAGCAGGCTGATGTCCAAGCCTCAAAACAGTTGTGATCTTTGTTTGACGTCTGCCAAGTGAAACATCTCCCCACGTCACGAGGGTGTGATGGTGGAGACAATGTGAGACCCCACAGAAGCTGAGAGAGATAGAAAGCAAGAGCCTTGCAAGGCTCAGCACACAGATGGGGATCCCAGCAGGAGCTCTGCCACTCGCAGCTTCTCTACACCAGAAAACAGCCCCAGGCAGGCAGCGAGTGCAGCAGCCAGAAACAGCCTGGAAAAAAAGCAAATAATGCTGCATTTTGGGCAAGACACCCAAACCCCTCTGCTCCACTCAGTGCCAGCCCGGAGCAGAACTGGGCAGCTCACCTGGCTTGCAGGATTTTGTCCAAGAAGAACCTGTGGCTGCCTGAGCCCCCACAACCCTGAGAGGCACCAGCTCGGGCAGCAGCTCATCTGAGCCACATGGCCTTGCAAGAATTTGTCAAATCCCTTCTGCCCATCGTGGCTAAAACAGAATCACAGGACAAGCTGAAGCACCACAGATTTGGCACTGAGTGAGCTTCTGAGCTTTGTTTTATGAATTGGTCTGAACACAGGCCAAATCCCAAAGTACTCAAGGACATCAGTGCCATAGATTTTTTGATGTGAAGGGAAGTTACTGTATTTAACCATTATGGGGTGATGTTAAAGAATGGTCACTAAAGTGATTCAGCAATGGGGCAGCATGTTAGCAAGCCTGGCCTGTTTGGAAAGCAATAAATACAAAAAAATGGCCTTGTTTTCCCCTCCCAACAGTCATGTATCTACAGATTAAAAAAAAAAAATTAAAAAAAAAAAAAAGCCTAGGTCAAGTGGTTTGTCTCCTTGGACATTTTATATACTCTGGAGGAGCCTTTTGTTTTCCCAGGGTGAGATCCAGAGAAGTGCTGAGTCTTAAAATTTAATTGTGGGTATTTTAAGGGTGAACTGAATGCAGGAGAGCATTGCATGCAGCACAGCAGATCCTGGTTCTTGGCATCAGCCTGAACATCCTGAGCCCACAGTCAGGCTGGTGCCAGAGCCACAGAGAAAAAAACAGAGAGGTCACCAGTGATCCCAAACCAGGAAAATGAAATGCAGGTTTGTTCCCATCCCTGAGCTCTTGGTTGTGCAGGAAGCTGGGATGGGAAATCCAGGTTGTTACCTGTTAGTTATCACCCAAAGGAAAGGGGAAGTGGCTGTGAGCAGGGACAGCCTGTGCTGAGAGCGGCTCAAACACCCTGTGCAGCGTCCAGTGGCTCTTCAGCTCCTGCAGCAGCCACGGCAGAACTGATCAGCAGCAAATCCAGAAGGCTGAACTCTGCTAAAAGAGAGGTTAGTCCTCAGATTACAGTGCTGAAAATGGAGCAATGCAGCTGGGCTCAGCACCAGCACTCTGAGCTTTTAATGCCAACCCAAATCCTGGCCCAGCTGAAGTTGGTGGGAATTTTCTCGTTGACATTCAACTCCTGGATTTTGCAGAGGGCTGGATTTCCCTGCAGAGCAGCTGGAAAGCTTTCCTTCATTTCTACCAGCATCACACAGCTCTGCAGAGATTTGCTCTGGATTTCCTTGGATTTGAGCTTGGCACCAGGTCAGAGACCCTGACACAGTGGTGTAAAAGAACTGCAGGAACTGAGCCCACAGGGCCAGTACCAAGAAATAGTGGAAATGTTGCTGTTATCCCACAGACTCTGGGACCAGTACAATACCAAGTGCAAGCCAGGGGCTAATACCCACCAGTCCTGGGTTTTGTTCATCCAACTAGCTCATTCCTGTGCCTGCTGCTGCATGATTACATATTTAGGAGAGGAGTCTATTCACCGTGAAAACGGCTTTTCAGTTCAGTGCTCCATGTTTTCTAGGTGGTGGAGTGGACAGGATTTGGGGACAGAGGGAGCCTTCCTCTGAAAAGCTGCTTTAACCCGTTCTATCATTGGCAGCCAGACAGGCTGAGCAATTTCTTCAGGCAGCAATTTCCTGCCAGCAGACACTGGCAGCAAACCAGCCACAGGATCACACACCACTGGGCAGGTCCTGGTCCAGGCCCTGGGACCACCAAGAAACACACTGGGAGGTGACCTGAACTGGAGTCAAGTCTTTATCTCATCAGCTGATAACACCCACAGAGCACAGACTTTTCTTCCCCCCTCATTCTAAGCAGATTAACAACACTCATGGAGGGGGTGGTTTTCCAAATTCAATCCTTAAATTCCATCATGACCTGTTTGCCGTTTACTCCTGTAAATCCACGGGAGAGTGATGGCAGAGGAGAACCACCACTACCAAAGATAAATAACATTTCTGCCCCCACTGGGGCCAAATCCAGGAGGCAACAATGGCCCACCAGGGCTCCTCCCTCCCTGGATGCTGTTTTAAACTTCAACTCATCACACATCAGTGAGAAAAAAACAGCTGAGGAAACCACCTCTTCCCATCCTGGAAAAAGCCCAACCGTTCAGCACCAATTATTTATGACCCTCTAGATGGAAAAAAAAAAAATTAATCAATTTTTTAAAAATGTAGAAAGAGAGAATAAATTTGTCACTGGTCAGGGCAAGGGACCAGCACTTCCTCTGGCTCTGGCAGCCCCAATCCCAGGATTTACTTGCCTTAAGTCAGCAGTCACAGTGGTGTAACTGTGGAGAGTGAGGATGAGCAAGAGCAGGGGCTGCCAGAAGTGCAGGTTGTGTTTTTCTGGCCCATCCTCCACCCAGGATACATCTGTGGCACAGGACACATTTCTCCCACAGAGCTGCAACAGCTCCACCAGATTGAAGACACTAATAAAAACTTTAAATGGAGCCAAGGTGTCCTCCCAAATGCTTCGCACAGGAGGACGTGAAAAATTATTTGAGAGAGGAAGCAAACCAGAAGCATTCCTAGGAGGAGTTGACTGGAACAACCTACATTGATTTAAATCCACTGGTGCCTGCAGCTCTGCAGGCACAACCCTGAGGGCAGGGCAGGGGTTGGGCAGAAATCAGATTTGGAGCAGCAAGAGGGCACAAACATCCACAGTGAAAGATGGCCAGGGCTCCAAACACCAACATCTTCTTGGACACTTCCAGCAGCCACCTCTGGGGTTTGGGGGATTTGCTTTATGTTGTTCTTCTGTGGGGTTTTGGTTTTTTTGTTTCCCAAGCGAAGCTTTGAAAAACCTGGAAAAAGCAGCAGAGCAGGAGTGAGCAGCACAGAGGCACACGGAGAGGGCTTCCCATCTCATCTCCCAACCACATCCTTCTCAAGATAACTGAGAGAGACTCGGGGTTTACTGCAGTCACTGTGATGTGTCTGACTCTTAGAGATCAATAACATCCCGTAGGCTTTTGCTCACCAGCAGTCGCACTGCTTCACCAAGGGGCCTGGGCTTTCTCCTCATCCCTGGCTGTTCTGTCACTTCCACTGACGAGTTCACAGGCAGCTGCTCTGCCAGCGCTGTCTGCGAGCACGAGGATTCCCTCAGACACACAAACTGCAGCTGGTGCTGTCGGTGAGAGCAAAGCATTTTGTAGTGCAGCGGAAGAGCTTTGCAGAGGAGCATCTCAGAGGACTTTCCTTGGAGCCACTCGCAGGGCTGCCCCTGTCCCACTGTCACCCCCTGTGCTCCTGGCCCAGGGCACCAACCTCAAAGCCTTCAACACCCTCCTTTGACACCCTAAGTGTCCTTGCTTTGCTTTAAACTCCACGGGTCATAAACCCGTGGGTATTATTTGCTACACTGACAAATCCATATTGCTTTGTTCTTCAATCATATATTCCCACTGGGCATTTGCTGCTACATGTCCATACCAAAAAAAAAAAAAAAAAAAAAAAAAATTAAGGAGAGGCATAAACTCAAGTCAGAGGCAGCATTAACTACCCGACAAACTCTGAACAAGCTGTGAAGTCAGGTGAGACCTTAGTGGTAAATCCCCACGGAGCTGGCTGACAGCACTGTGATGCTGCTGAGAGCATCCCTGCCCTCAGGGGAATGTGGGCACCAGGGCAAGCAAATGCCACAAACCTGCGGCTGGAGGAGCAGCAGCACGATGGGAAAAGACATTTATTATGCAGAGCTAATAATGCCATTAGAGTAAATGGAGTTTGCCCAGAGGAATAACAAAGCAGTGACATGGTTACAGGAGACGCTGGAGGGTTCTCCTGGGCACTGGGGATGGTGGTGCTCGGGTGAACTCTGCACATCCAGGCCCTGGGCACATCCATCCTCATCCACTGCATCCCCCTTGGCTTTTGGGGGACAAAATCTGGAAAAAACCTGCAGCAGTCAGCCCTTCCTGAACCGGAGGGAGCCTGGAGCTGGAGAATTTATCCGCTGAGCTGAAGATTTCTCGCTGTATTTTATTTAGAAACAGCCTGCCCTCATGTGGTGAATGAAAAACCAGGAGGCTGAAGATTTTGGACTAAAACTGTCCAGCAATGTGTCAGGGCAGGGGCCAGAAGGGAGAAAATCCCTCACAGCTAAGTCACACACAGCTTTTCCTCAGTGATTTTTGTGACCACTTCCCTTCCCATCTGCACAGCACCCAGTTCTGCTGGCCTGGTGATTCCCAGAGAGCCACAGGCCAGCGCCCTGGCAGAGCCCCCGTGTGCCCAGCACAGCACCAGGGCTGCAGCACCGCTCCCACGGCCGAGCTGGTCCCCAGCACGGGCACGAGGGGCTCCACAAAGCCAAGGGAAGCCCTCCATGGAGGCAGAGCACTGAGGCTACAACAGCTGAAATGAGGAAAAGCCCCATTTGCTGTCAGTTTGGGCAGAACAGGAAGCAGATTTTCTTGAACAGCTCCAGTGACACTTTCCACGAGAGTGCAGCCTGGGCTCAGAAGGGCAATTGCACTCACATCACAAAGGTGATTTCTGGGCAGCCTCTTGGAGCAGGCACAGCTTATTGTGACAGGAATAAAAGCTTTACCCAGAATCAACATTAACCACAGTAAATAAAACCAAGCCGAGTAAGAGCCAAGAAAGCTGTATTTTCCCCACCCAATCAACTTTTTTTTTTACATTAGTGATATGCACAAATCTTCCAAACCAGCACTGAAAAACCAGCCGTGATGCGAGGCCAGGCTCACCAAGAAGGAGCTGAGACAGTAACTCAGGGGCAGTGGGTGATGCTGCGGGCCAGGAGCCAAGACTGCCCAGTAGCCAGCCCCAGTGAGAGCTCTGGCATGGGGCTGCAGCTCATGGCTCAGACAGGACCCCTTGATATGCAAACAGGACACAGTGACTCCTTTTTGGGGCTTGCAGGATCCCAAAACCCAGTGAGAAAACAAAATGTACCTGCACATCACCCTGAGAGCCAGCAGATCCAGAGTGCAGCCCCAGCCTCTGATGGGACACAGGCAAAGCAGAGCAGATTCTCACTGCCAGTCGCTTCTGAAGAGCATGGGAAAAGCAGAACAGAATCCCACAGTGGGAAGGAAGTTGAAGCGAAGCAAATCCTGCCCAACACAGATGCAGTTTCTAACCCCAGGATCAGGAGAGTCTCTGAGGTCTTCTGCCATCACTCCATGCTGGGGGACAGCTGGTCTCCAGCTGAGCACCACAAGCTGATGTCGAACACAGGGGAGGTATCCTCCCACTTCTTCCAAACACCTTCATTTAAGGCTCCTGTTGCAAAACTCCTTGACTGGAGTCCAAGCACCAACGACCTGTCCTGTTCCCATCTCACTTGTGCAGCTTCAAGGCTTCCTCAAAGGCAATGACTTAGGCAATAGAAAATAAGGAGAAACGGAAGGAAAGCCATCAGTCTGGATGGTGGTCATGGATTTTTACAGCCTGGAGAAGCAGCAGCTGCAGTTTCACCTCAAAATCCACATTTCACACGAGTTCCTCACAGCAGCGGGTCCGACAGGCGCTGCTTTCTGAGGCACCTCGGGCACAGCAGCTGCACAAGGAGCTCCGAGTCCACAGAGCAGGACACTCACACAGATCCACATCCCAGAAGTTCTGAGAGCTGCTAATCCCAGTCTTCTGCCAGCAACCTTCCAGCAGCTGGAGCGCCAGCACTGCAACACAAACTGCTCGAGTGAGAAACTATGAAAGGCAGCACTGCAGCTCTGCCCGCAGCGAGCGGAGGCTCTAATTCCATTTTATCTGCTTGTCATCACCTCCTAAAACAAGCCAGGCCCATGTTTTAGTTGGAGAGTGAGGCGTAACTGGGTAAAAGAGATTTTTGGTACATAAAAATAATTCTGAGCAGGTCTGTTTACGACAGGGCCGCCTCGGGAATGGCCCGTCAGCCGAGCCAAGGCAAGGCAGCAATCAGGGTTAACACCAGGGATCCTGCTGTATTCACTGCACTAATAGAATTGCACAGGAAGGAGCAACCAATGACAAGCAATGCTCCTTCCATCCCCACTGCTCACACACGGGATTGGTGATGGAAGAGCCACGCTCTGCTGATGCAGCCCTAATTCTGTTAGTTTTAAGCTTTTCTTCAAAGCTAACCACTGCTTTTACTGCAGATGAAGCACTTACCATCAAGCCTCCCCAAAACAGAGTGAGCAGCCATCTCATTCTTCTTTCTTTTCCCAGGATAAAGAGAACTAAAACACTTTTAGCCAATCGAGCTCTGTCATATGCTCCTCTTGGGTCGAAGGATAAGGTTTAACATTTTTTTGGCTATAGGGTCGATCTATAAGGTTTTATAAGGTTTTCATCACCATCATCATCACCATTTTGTTTCAGCAGAAATTGGTCCCTTGAGGAAAGAAGTATTTGGAGGTTTGCATACACTCAGAAAGAAAGCAAGGGCTCAATTCTTTTCCAATCTTTCTGCATCCTTTTTACTCCATATCAATGCAAATCTGCATTTTTCACCAGTGAAACCAGTAAACTTCTGTTGGTACAAAGGACCCTTTTTAGTAAGGAAATAAGAAGAGGAAAATTAAAAAGAAAGTGAGAAGCCACGTGAGAGGCCAGCCCTGCAGCCTCTCTGAGGGAAGAGCCATGTCTGGAGTAGATGGACAGGGCAAACCCTCCTGGTCTCCTGGGATGGTGCTTCCCCATCAGCTGCCAATTCCTTCCACATCCCAGCTGGAAAGCTGCAAACTCAGCTACAGGCAGCACCAGTTTGCAGCTGAAGGTCCATCAACACCTCCAGCAGCCAACCTCAGCACAGGGATCCAGGCTGGCTTTTCCAAGCCACCTGCAGGGATTTAAGGCCCATCTCTGAGCAGTAAAAATTAATACCAGTGGATGTTCTGGGAGCCGGTGCTGCTTCAAAACCTGCTGTTTATTAAAGCACCAAGGGGCAGCTGCAGCGTTGCTTGGTATGGGAAGGGACAAGGGAACTACATGGAGGAGTGGTCTGGCCTTGGAGGAAGGAAGGGGCTCTGGGTTCAGGGCAGGAAGATCTTAATTTTCTTTTCATTGCTGCAATGAAGCCCTGGGCAGGCAGGCTGACAAGGAGTGGCCTTTGAAGTCCCAAGAGATTTGTTACCTCTTTGAAGCTTTCAATCTGTCCTGCCAGCCATTTGGTGTTGCTGCAAGGTACCTACCCAGGAACCAGCTTGGGTGCTTCTTCCAGTAGAGAGCAGCACAAGGATGGTACTTAGCACCGAAGAAACCATTTCCATTAAAACAAAACAAAAAGTTTTTTAAAAAATTCACTTCAGCTCTGTATCACCAGAATAACAAAATGGTAATTTCCAATTTCCTCTTTTGTATTATTTTTTTATATATATGTGTGTGTGTTTAAAAAAAATCATTGATGGTTTCCCCTTTGATTCAGTAGAGCAATTCTCTACATTTTATAAAATCCTTTGCTGAATGAAACTAAACATTTACATAGCAACGCTTCTGGTGGGAAAGGTAATTAGCCAAATAACTGGTGACTTATGACCTGGCTGCGGCAGCCAGCACACTGACTGCAAAGTACAGCAACTTCAATCCCTAGGTGGATGTAAAAAGGCTAAAAGAACGAGGCACGTTATTGTGGTGTATTATCAGAGGGATTTGATACAAAAGCCAGGAGGAGACACGAGCAGGTGCAGCACATAATCACCTTCTCAGCCAGCACGTCCTGGTCAGGAGCTGGTTTGGATCTGGATAACACTTGGTCCAGTGACCGAGATAAGCAAGTCAGAAATACTCCTCTCTGTCAGCTGTAATTTAAACCTAATAATGTGCAAACAAAAAAAAAACCCTCAGAGTTTTTAGACATGACTGTGATTACTGTAAAAAAAAGTAACTTGGGAGCAACCAGAGATGACAGCAAGCACAGAGACCATGTGAAAAACTCACCAGTTAGAAATGCTTACCTGGGTGTACTGCACTGATTTAGAGATGAACATGCTATTTAAAAACCGCTCTGAAGACCATCAACAGCAGAAGAGCAGAAGACACTTTTTTAAAAACAAGATAATTCAGAAGTATTAAGAATTATCTTGAACAAGCTCCCCTTAAGAGAAAAACAAAGCACCCACTGGGTGCTCCGCAGGATAACCACTGATTACAGCTGGGAATAACCACACACAGATTAAACAACAAAGTGTTGTGTGACAGGAAGGAGACTGAAATAATATGAAATATTCCCACTCTATAAAAATAGCCCAGGCACTCTGATGTTAGAAGCCCTCTGGAGTTTCCAGAACAAGAGTTGTCTCTTTCCACGATCAGCCCTCACGTCTCAGTACCTATTTATATACTTGCAGTAAAAAACGACCAGTGCCGACTCCTTTCTGACATCCCGCTCCCAGGAATAGCCACTGCAGCAGCTCCTGGAACAGCCCCAGCCCCTCGGCATCCATGTCCAACAGCTTCTCATGGGTTAAAAAAACCTCCTCGTTTAAGAAGCAGTACAGCTGCCCCTGCATTGGCACAGCGGCAGCACGGCCAGGGGGATCCCATCCCTTTCCTCCTCTGCTGGAACGCCCATCCCTGCACCCCCCAGGGCTTCCCATGGGAGAAGGAGCTGCACAGAGCAGCCCAAAACAGATGGGGGAACCCCCGGCTTCTTCTTTTCCACAGGCAGGGTCAGAGCAAGCCAAAAGGTACATCAGAAAACCCCAAGATCCCAGGGATTCCCTCCTTGCAGGGAGCTGGAGATAAAATTCCACAGCCCCAGAAACGCAGTGGATACCCCACTGCACAGCTCTGCACATGTCATCTCTGCATCCTCCCTCAGAGTCCAGATATCCAAAATACACAAACCCACCATTCTCAGGCCGGTTTACTTTGGAGTAGAGCTTGTTTGTGGGGTTTTTCTGAACTTTTTCTGTCCTTCTGGGGCTCCACCTGATCATACAGAGCACCCAAAAGCTCAGAATCAAGGGCATCTCCTAAGAAAGCTCCCAAAGCAATGCTCAGGGCTTAAGACAAGGCAATTCTGCTCAGTGCTGCTAGTATAAAAACGGGCCATTTGTTGCTTCAAAAGAGCAGGTTCAGCATTTTTAAGCCTTTAGAAAGCTAAGCCTTGACACAGAGAGTGTAAAGCAGGCTGTAGGCTGGGCACAGCTGTGAGCAAGGCTGGAGCCCTCCTCAGAAGGGGGTTCTTCAATGTGGGATAGCCAAGTTTATCCTCAGGAAGAGGAAAAGAACGAGGAGCTCACAGATAAAACAGATGCCTCGATGGGAGATGCAGGGATGAGTTAGCTCAGAACCAACAGACTCTGCTGTCACATGGAGCCTCTTTTCACACCATTTCACTCCTCATCAGCCCTAGAGATTTGCTCAGGTGATAATTGGAGCAATTTTGACTTCCAAATCCTGCAATGCAAATACCCTGCGGGTTAAACCCTCCTCACCTTCCACCACCAGCCCTGGAGAGGCACCACCTGCCCTGCTGCGCTCTCAAGTACCAGAGCCTGACAATAAAATCAACTTACTACCGAGCATAAGCACACACAGGACACCACTTTGCAGAAGCTGCTCCCAGGGAACAGATCTCGCTTCCTCCTGATGCCTGAGCTGGTTTACAACTGCAGGAACATTCAGCTGGCTTCCATATTTCAGCACTTTGAGCAGAGTCAGTGAAATCCACCCGAACTGCACCCCGCAGGCTTGTCACCGGGAACAGATTGTGTGGATGCTCACCAGCACAGCACCGCACCTACGCTGCTAACGGAGAGCTTTCACTCACGGGAACAGACAGCAATCCCCCTCACTCCAGCTCCACCACCCTGCTACACACTGCTGAAGCCATTGGTGCTCTGCCAATCTCAGCCTGGCTGGGGTGGTTTTGGGGTGCCCTTCTCAGGCTCTGGCCCACACGCGGTGCTCAGCAGCCCTCACCGGTGACACATCCCTGTGGGATGACCACACCAACCCCTCACACCGAACTCTGGCTGTGCTGAACGCACACACTGGTGGCACAGAATTCCCTGCAGCACCCACCCCACCAACACAGCCCCAAACCCACCAGTAAGACTCCATGCAGGAGCTGGGTGCAGCTCCAGTATTAATACAAAGCCAGGCTTGGAGCATCTCCCAGGAGTGCACTAACACCGCAGCAAAGTTGAGCTTCATTCCCGGCACAGACACATCCCAGTGCCCTCCACGCAGCTGGGGCATGGTACACTACAGTAAATCACAATTAGCATCCACTCCAGCCCATTGTTCCTCACTGTCACTAAGTGGTGCAGCCAGAAGGGCTCTACACTTAGGGAATATCTTTTCCTCTTGTTTGCGCAGGGATTTGAAGACCAGATTACAGCTCAGCCTCAGATTAAATTCTGGGGTAGAAAATCATCCAGAGCCACCAGCTGCAGGGATACCCTCGAAGGAGCTCTGCAGTTGTGCTTCAACCAAGAAAGCATTGCTGTGCTTGGCCTGCTGCCTTCTCTGGTGCTCACAACCAGCCCCAGACCACATCTGGGCACGGGACACCAGGGACAGGCTTCTGTCAGGGACCCACAGAGGTATCAGCCCAGCTGGCCACAGTAACACAGACCAGCAGTAAGATTCTTCTGGATCTTAATAGTATTTTAGCTGGGGGGAAAAGGGTGTTGAAAACTTACTGGTGCTGCCCACCCACTTCACAGACCACATCTGCTTGTGCCAAGGCAACCCCACACTGCGGTGCTGGGGCACATCCACAAGCCTGGCCGCACAATGCTCATGCAACCATACAGTTTCAGGAGGGCAGGCTAGAAAAAATACCCAGAAACTCAAGAATCCAAGCAACCCTCTCAAGAGGTTCCCCACAGTACATAAAACCACTCAAAAAAGGTCAAAGCCAACCCAAGACTTAGCACAGGACAGCAATGCAGCAGCAGTCTCAACACCATGTCCATCAACCCCTGCACACCCAGAGCTCAGGCTCAGCTCCCTCCCTTGCCCAAGCACCCAGATCCCATCACCCAGTCAGCACAGAGACCTGCCCAGCTCTTGCAATCAGCTTCTACAGCAGCCTCAGCTCCAGCCTCACTTCTGGGCACACCATTCTGCCAGTCTCTGCAGCTGGGACAAACCAAGAGGCCCCACTCCCAGGGCAGCAATTCCAGAGAGGATGCAACTCTGACTCTCAGCTTTGAAGTGGGGAGTGAAGAGCTAAAAAAAAAACGGAGCATGACCATGGTTTAAGGGTGAGCACTGTGTGAACATCTTTCTGGCTTGGAGAAAAATCCTCTTTCCTAGCAAAGATTCTCCCTGAATTAGCAGCAGCAAGATGCACCTTCTTTAATATCAAGGTGGAAGAGGCTGTTACCCACAATCAGCAAAAAAAAAAAACCTCCTTTCTTTCTCACTTATCTACTGCAATCACGCTTAGTGAAACCCATTAAACACAAGTTTTATTTTAAAACGTTTTTATTGGTAAGTCCACCACAGTCATTTACACAATACAGGAACAAACACCCAAAATGTGCTTCCCTGGACCACCACAAGTGTTCACAAGGTTTCCTTCTCATGTTGCGTTTTGGGGCTTTTTGGTCTTTTTAAATGGTGGACAAACCTTAGTATCGAAGTTTTCTTTCTTGGCGTCCCTTGGAGCTGTGGAGCCACCAGCAAGGACAGTGCTGTGAGCAGTGATTACTGACACGAGCCACACGGTCAGCGATGAAGGTCTTGCGGTTTACAGATGGATACCGTGCAATTTTTCTCCTACTAAACTAATCAAAATTGCATCGTGATCCACCCGACAACAGCAAAACAAGAGCTTTACCAAACTGGCAAATTAGGGGCAGTTCAGCCTGATGACAAGTCCTCCTTTCCTCCACAGGCCGGGACAAGTGCAATACTCTACACACAGCTACAAGTAATGCAACAAATCCCCACCCATGGAGAAACCAGCGCAAGCATCCTCAAATATTCCATGGAAAAAAATAAATAAAATAAAATTAAAAAAAGGGGGGTGGAGGGCAAGAGGGGGAAAAAAGCTTGAAAACCAGAGATTATTCACCACCACCACAGTCAGTTTTGCATGGATTTGCACAGCAATCTTAGTAAGCTGGGATGCAAACCTGCAAAACTGACTGTAATCAGCACCATCTTCTCCAGCAACTGGCACTGGCTAGGATGCACTTTATCTAGCAGTACTGTAAGTGCCCACATTACAGTAGGTCCAATTCCAAGCTACCTGCACTATGAGCACTTTGATACTGCTAGGACAAAACTACTTTCCAAGCAATTGCCTTCAATGGAAAAAAAAATCCCTTTAACTAAAAACAGTAATTGCTGAGCCAAAGCCAGATGGATGCAGCTTTTCTGGATGTGCAGGCAGCAGCTTGTGCCAGAAGGAGCATTTAGGGCAGTAGATTCTACGCTACTTCACTAACTGCACTAGATGCACCTTAACACAAGGACCACTTGCAGCGTGGCTCCAACGCAGCACAACAATCCTGGTTCCATCCGTGCCCCGCCACCATCATTGTGGAATGGCCACAGTTACGCCAGAAGTGCTTAAACTGCAGTAGATCCTAAACTCTACCTGCACTGTAAGCACTTTTGCACAACTCGAGGCCCATCACCAGACACAAATTCTCCTATTTCAAGGTCTTGTTTCGTCGCAGCTAAAGCATCACGGAAGCATCTTGACTGAAGCACAGGAGCCAAGAGTACCTGCCAAGAGAGAAGACCAATATTAATGTTGCATAACACAGATATAGATTTGCTACTCAGTTTAGGAGAGATTTTTTTCTTATTAAAGGACAGAGCAGAAATAGGTTCAGGCGTTTTGAGAAGGCAGTTTAACTGAGGGCACGCCAAATGAGGAAAGGTTTGCAGCTAGTTTTCCCTCGAATTCAGGTAAAAATGGCTTCTTCCAGATTTTAGTGGCAATTGAAAAGCACTGTAATAGGTATCAAAACACCCCGGTTTCCGGCTCTCATGTGTTACTACAGCACGAGAGACATTTTAGTTGACCTTTCTCCTCGAGCTTTACCGAGGGTCTTGCATCACCCAGCCACCAAACATTTTCCCCTCCTGCAGCACAAGAAAAGTTCTAACACACGATCCCACACCCTCCGCATCAGATAATGGAGTATGTGTACTTCAGAGGACGCGTGAGTTACGGCAAGGCACAAAAGCGACAGGAGGGGAGGGGGTGAATTTTTCTATTAACAAATTCCTATTTCCCTGCGGAGCCGCGCTGTCAGAGCCCGGCCTTACAAACCTGCGGGGGTGGGAAGGCTCCGGTCGGGGATGCCTCGGGGCGGCGCGGCCGCC
>VXBU01002212.1:1257717-1284083 GCA_013400315.1 Bombycilla garrulus
CTGATTGCGGCGGGGCTTGGGAAGGGTGCGGGGCAGAGAGAGAAAGAGAGAGGGAAAAACGGAGAAAAGCGATAAAATAAATAAGATAATAGAAGAGGTGCAAAGCGGGGAGTGCCCTTGGTCTCGCGCCGGCTTTAGGAAGACAAAACAAAAAAAGAAGCGTGAAGGAGAGAGCAGGGAAAGGGGAAGATAAACACGGTACCTTAGAGCCGAGCTGAGCCCTGGAATAAAAAGGGTTTTACGAAAGTGGCGCGAAGACAATATCATGTGATCGGGCCAGGGCGGCTCCTCCCGCCCGGCCAGCCAAAAACGGGGAGAGGGATCGGGGGGAAGCGAGCACATCCGCTCCCCGCGCCATTAGCATAATTAATTGTGTCCTGCAGCTGCGGCCGCCGCTGCCCGGCCAATGGCAGCCGCCGCCCCCGGCCGCCCCTTCCTCCCGCGGGGGAATGGCGATGGAGGAGACCCCGGGCAGGGCCGGCCGTGGGGTTCGGCGGGGATGGGTAGTGAGGGATCGAAAGTGAGGGATTTGGGAGGGATTTTGGGGCGCGGGGGCTGCGTCCGTCCCTCGTGGAACGCGAGCCGCCGCAGCCGCTACGGCCACGCGTGGCCGCGATCGCTCAGGGCCACCAGCGCAATGATGGGAGGAAACTTGGGCCGTTTTGGGGTAAAAAGCCCCGAAATGACGTGGCGGGTCTTGTCCCGGCCGAGCTGGGCTCATCGCACGGTGCTGCTGGCGGCTCTCGCCATCCACCCGCCATGGCCTTCCAGCACCTGAGCACCCAGAGGTGCATCCCGAGGGGCCCGCTGCTCCCGGGCCGCCCCGAGGGGTCTCACAGCCCGGGCTGTGCTGGGGACCCCAGCGCGGGGTGTTTGTCCAGCCCTGGCGGGCGGCCCTCGCAGGAATGCTAAAAATGTGCTAATTGTGCCCAGCCAGCGGCCACGGTTCCTCAGGGATTAGGAGTAATCATCTTTCTAAAAAGAATAAATAACATAAAATCGATTGATAACGAACAGTTTTGCCCCACTTCCCCGAGCGGTTCTGCTCGGTTCGGCGGAAAAGCCCCACAAGTGCTTCATCTCACCCCGATCATGGGGATCTGAAGTCAGAACAAAATGTCCCCATGGAAACCGGGCAGTATGTATCGGGACTGCGTTCGCACAACGAGAAATGGGGCTTTTGTGTCGTCGTCTCCCCCACACCCGCAGTATTTATTACTGTTTAATTTCTTTATGAGAATTGCGCGGCCCGGTTCTCGCAGGTTGGAGGGCGAGGTTGTGAGGTGCTGCGCGGCTGAGGCCTCAGACAAAGCGGCCGAGCCCGGGCGCTGCCGGAGCAGGACGGGAGGGCTCCGCGCAGGCAGACCCGGCCACGGAGCTTCTGCTCTGCTTCCAGAAACTGCGATTTCCTTCTTCATCATCAGTGGAAATCCTCGCCGGGTTGCTCTCTGCAAACTTTTTGTGGTGTAGTGCCCGGGTTTGATAGGGAATTTACTGGTTCGGAGCTGCAGGAGGATCACGTGTAATGGAGGACGCAGTCAAATTCGAAATTTAAATTTTCTCCGGATTAGGCAAAGTGCCTTTCTGAGGTCCCGACCCACAAATGCTAAAAGAGAGCAAAAAGCTCAACACTTAAGTCAGCAATTTAGCATGGGTGTGTGAATTTGTTATCAACACCCCTGCAGAAACAGAACAGTGAATTGACACAGCAATGGAAAATGCAAAAGTGTCCCAGTAACTCATTTGTGCGTAACAGGGAAAACATTCCCAAAAAAAAGATACTTCATGTCTAACTCTGTAAAACAAAACTTTTTTTAACAGCAAATAAACATGATGTAGTAGAAAGCTTTCTTCTTTATATAAAGAATGTTTTATATGCTATGCATTGATTTTCAATTATTTAACATAAACATATCATAAGAATATTAAAATCTTATTTGTGAATAAAGTTACATGTAAGGGTATGAACTTTTACTCAATTCATGCTGCAAATTGATTATCTCTTTTTTGTCAGTTCAGAAATAAATTAGTCTTTCAACAAAGAGAGCCTGAAAATGGTGAAATAAGTCTACATGAAGTGTTACACAGATAAGATTAAATGGTATTTTTACATCCTCCTGCTGACCTTTGACTTGTGTTTTTGTGTATCTTGGAAGGGAGTCCTGGGGTCTGCAAATATATCAGTTGCTAAAAAAAGTAATGGTCAAAGAAAAAAGTGCCAGAACTTTTCTTAATGTTTCAAAGGGTATTGTGTAGTGAAAGCAGTTCTCTGCCATGTCAGCTGGGCAGAGTTTTGACGGCCTTTTCAAGCTCGGTGATTTATGGGTTGCAAGGTGGTGCTTGTAAAACACGTTACTGTGGTTTGGAGGTCTGTTAGCAAAAGTAAGAGAGGTGCAATCCATATACAGAGATGAGAGAAATTTTTTTGAAAAGTTACTGAAAATAACTTTCAGAGTTTATTCTGAAATTCTATACCTCACCCTTACAATATACTGAATATACCTTACAATATACCTTACAAAATACTTACAAATATACTGAAATTTGGAATTTTTTTTCATATAATGGAACCACGTGCATGCATATGTGCTGAGAAGATATTTCTGTTTCCTTCACTGCACTTTTCTTCTTAGTGCTGCAATAATTCTCTTCTCTCTCTTCTTGGTTACTGATTCATTCATACTCTAACAACTATGATCAAGCCTTTCCTTGGAATCTCTGCTCCACTTCTGTTCTCTACCAAAATCAGAATTATTGTCTGACCTTTTTCATACTGGAGAAGGCACAGTGAATTGTGCTGAACTATCCAAATGCATAAAAGAAATCAGAAACAACTAAGAAGGATGAATCTTCATGAAATAAGAAATTTCTTTTCAAAACAAACTGTCCAGAGATCAGTTCCTGTATGGAAAGTTTTCTGTCAGATTAATAAAATCTAACCTGTAAACTTTTTAAATCTAATCTCAAAACTTTGGGAATAGTTGAAAGCCTGAATATCTTTTCCTAAACTTGCAGAACACCAGCATGAAATCGGTGTCCAAACCCCTATTTTATAACCAGGTCTGGATCTTTCAGGCACCATACTCTATACTTTTGGAAGAAAATGTTTGGAGAGATCAGGTCCTCTTAAAAAGAAACAAAAAACCCTAAAGAAATATTTAAAAGAAGCTTTAATCATTAGCTATGGAGTTATTCTCCTGATAAGAGAGAGGCTGCAAACTCTTTCTGTGAATTCTCACACAGTCACAACTCTGGTAAATCTTTGCAGCAATGGAGTTCCTTAAAGGTCTGTCTTCATTTGTCTTCTGTACACTTCGGGTTTTTTGTGTAACTGTGGATTACCTGTCATGTGCTGCTGAACTGTCTTTATTTTAAAGCATTCAGCTGAAAAAGATGTAGAATGAAAATTTTCCTCTTGTGAGGACAGAATAGAAAGAGATACTTTGAGATTTTCCTCAATGTCAAGAATTTAATTCGGTATTAGTTTTCTGAGTTGTTCATATGTGCTTGCACTTGTCATGAAAAATGACTGATAATAGAGGTTTTATTAAAAAAGATTTCACACTTTTGTCATTATATTAGACATTTCAAACTGTCATTCACCTTTTAATTTCTATTTGCTTTATTTGTAAAACCATTTAATAAGGAAAAATGGGATACAAATAAACTATGTTACCTTGCATTTTGGCTAGAAATATGATTATAAAACCACTAAGCCCTCTCCTAAATAAGGCCAATCTACATATAAATTACAAAACAGGGGTACAGTAATGGCATAGACTTCATGACTAATTTTATTTTTTTTCTTACTGTATTGATTGCTGTAATAAATAATGTAACATTTACTGTATTTCTGACATGCTGTAAAGGACTGCTGCATACTAATGTCTCAAAGTGTCCTTTTAGGAGCTCTTTGACAATTTATTATAAACATGTTTGTTATAACAAAATTTAAATGTATAGAACGAACTCTGCCTCATTTATCTTCACAGTTTGGTAGTTAAGTGTATTAAAGTCTGCATTTAGCTTTCTAATCCTTTTCATTTGTTATGTGTCTGTATCACTTTGTATCAGGCTGAAAATTGCATTTCTGTAAAGCTCTTTTATGCAATTTCTATAGGGTTTGATTCTGTGAGTTGCCTCCACCTTCATAACATCATGGGAAGTTAAATGAACTCGTCCTTTCACAGCACGCAGCTCTTCATCTATTTCTTTTCCATTTCAGATGGGTTAAATCCTGAAAACTGTTAAAAGTTGTCAAATTGAAAGGCAGCTACTTGCATCACTAAACGAGCCTTTTTTGTGGTACAGGATAGGGCCACGTATAACGCTGAAATTAGAAATGTTTCCCACATGAACTTGCCGATGAACAGGGTTTATATTTTTTTTCATGTCAAAATCAATTCTTGCAAGGCAGGGTTTTGATTGCTGGCCATCTATTTTCAGTTTCAGATTCTCTGGATAATCTGTTTTGTTAAACACCTTTTCAGACACCCCCTACACCCTCCTGCTGTTTTGATGGATCATGGATTATACCTGCCCACACCACTGCATTAAAGTCTCTGTGCTTTGAGATCTGCCTTTCTCATCAGAAGGTTTTTGTTGTGCAACTTCTCTGTTTCACTTCACTCCAGATGGGTGAATTCCTCTCATACACAGGTTTCCAGTTTTGCCAAGTATTATTGGTATTTTTATGCGTTTTCTAAAAATTTGTGTATGTAACACTGCGTTTTAGTTCATGCATATGTCCCTGGTATATTAATTGTGAAGTACAGATTCTACTCTGTAACAGTGCACAACTTTCCCTTTTGTAAAATTGCTTAATAGATTTTATTTCTCTGCAGCTGGCAATCAGAATATGTTGTGAACTCTCTCGATTTTGTGGAAATCTTAATATTTGGATGAGCCACATAATCCAAATATGTGCTTAAGCCCTTCGAACTGTGTAAATAGCTTAAATGCGGAGTATGTAAGTTTGCAAACCATGAAGGCTGTGTCTTGAGGAGCAATGTCCTTTCCATTAAAACAAGCTACAAAGGCAGGCTGCACCATGAATCAGATCATACACATTTTGTACACGTGGTGGGTAATTTGGACATGAGTTCTTCAGCCCATCTGTAGGTTCAGCGCAGGAAGAGTTGGCCCCAGCCCTTTACACACCTCTGTGCACTCTCTGAACTCCTCCTTCAGGGCAGGGGAACTAAACAGGACTGGTTTAACCTTTTTTTCTGTGCCTAAACTTAAAAATATGCTCAAGTCATTTCTAGAAGAGACATCTCCTTCCAAAATACACTTCCCTTACACCACGTGGCATTTTAGAAATGAGTCAATTAATTACTGTTAGACTCTAGGTTACACATAAAATTGTTGTTTTGTCTCATTAACTGTTACTGCAGGATGATGTAGAGCATTGCTTGCATTTTCCTCTGAAATCCAAATATACTACCAATATTTGATGTAAGGATCTGATGAGGAGACCCAAGGACCAGACCTTGCCTTCATGTTTCCAGTGTGTCCTGTGGTTTGCACGGTGATCCCAGGGAAGACATGTACCTCTCCCCTGTTGATCAGATTGTGTGCACTCAGGGAGTCAAGCAGGTATTAGATTTTGAGAGCTCTTTCTGTCAGGCAGCCTCTAAGAAGAGACAGAGGTTTGGATATTGTACATGTAAGAAATCTGGGAATGACACACACACCTGATCTTCATGCACACAAAAAAACCAGCTGGTGCTTTTTTCCACTCTTGAATTCCAACAGTTGCATGCCATAGGAAATGCAAGGATTCCTCTCTTTTTTTTTTTTTTNNNTTTTTTTTTTTTTTTTTTTTCCCCCAGCAGAAACATGAGCAAGTTACAGACAGAAGCTCTCGAGTTTCCTGTTAAATGCACAAAACCTGTGCAGGTGCAGGGCAGGCTGTGTGAACCTAAGGGGCAGGATGCTCATCCTTCACCCAGCACCCAGAGCATCCCTCAGGCCCTTTTCTCTGTGCAGCATCAGGTTGTGCTTCAAGAGCGCTGGTGGAAGAAGATGTCCCAGACAGAAATCTCTGGATGTGTTCATTAAATTCAGAATCCTGCCAGTCAGGATGAGCTCCTTGGAGCAGGACAGTGTGAAGTGGTTTTTGCATCCATTTGGGGGAGGTATTTCATTATGCAGCTTGTCAGAGTTCCCCTTCAGTGATTTCCCTTCCCAGCACTTGTGCAGGAGCTGGGCACTGCAAGGTGCATTTCAGAGGTTGTTGCCTCTCACAGGAGCATTTTGTAAATTCAGGGAACAGCTGAGTTCACAGGTTAGTTAAAACACATTGAGATGCAGGCTGACTAAGCACTGGGATGTCTACCCCAGCCTGCAGAGCAGCTCAGGATTAGAAGGGCATAAAACCATCTTAAACCTGCTGTATATTCCCATTTCTATGGCTACAGGCATAACACAGGATCTCACCTCTCATCCCAAGGCAATGCTTTTTTCCAGTGCATGAGTCGTGCGTGCTCCAGATCCCTGCTAAGAAGATAAAATATATTAACAGCAGTTTAACACATTTTGGGATGTGCATACTAAAAGGATGATCCTGTTATCCCGAGCTCAAAATGTTCTGTTGGAAAAGAACAGCGTGACAGGAGGTAAACAAACCTTACCACGAGGAAGAATGTGTAATTGACCTCAGCATAGTGGGAAAATGTACTTGCTTGGAGTAATAAAGTCCTCAGATCCAGCCCAGATGGGAAGTAAGGCTGAGGATCGGTACAGGCTGGAGTTCACATAAAAGCATGCAAAGATAGGGTTAAAAAAAAAAATAAAAATCATTTCAGGAGGGAAGCTCCTTTCTGCCTCAGAATGAGGAAACGAAATGTCTAAGAGAGGGAAGGGGTTGTTATTCCCCATCCAGAACCTGTCCCAGCTGCAAAACCCTCCGGGAAGCGGCTTCTCCCTCTGCCTGCCGCAGCCGGTGTGGCTCTGCCCCCAGGCTGCGAACAGGCTGAAGTACAGCACTAGCAAAGGAAAGTATTCCGCAAACGGAATAATATCCGCTCGCTTGAGTACCGGGGAGGGACAGGGACGTGCGGGGGAGGGCAGCAAGGGCGGGAGGTGGCAGCGCCGGCAGCCGGGGCGCGCAGCAGCATCTCTGGTGCGGTGCAGGATGCGATGGAGTCCGGGATCCGACGGAGTCCAGGATCCGGCACGGCAGGAAAAGCTGCTCTGCACAGCTGATGAGATTGGCTCGCAGCCCCGGCGGGCACAGAGCCTTCCGTCCGTCTGTCCGTCCTGCCCCTGCCGCCTCCAGCCGCCCTCCAGCCGGGACACAGCTCCTGCCTCCTCTGAGGTGCAAAAAAAAAAAAAAATCATCCGTCCTGGCATCGTCTTCTCCTAGAAATTAGGGTTGTGAGTTCGGGAAAGACATCCCTCTCCCTGTCTGCATAAATTTACTCCTGCTCTGTAGCCTATTACGGCGCAACACTTCTGTGCTGTAATTTCAGTAACGCACAAAGAACACAAAGCTGACGGGGACAAAAGGTATTTTTCCATGAAAATCACGCATCTCAAGACGTCTGGTCCTGTCAGTGTTTAAGAACTGTTTACTGCGCTTCTCCTTACATGAAATTATTTTCTGGTTAAACATGAGCCGTATGCAGCCAGCTATGGCAGATTTGCAGTTTACATCACATAGTTGTCAGCTATGCAAAAATTAGTGAAAACACAGATTATTGTGGTTCAGCCCTTGAAACTCATTATATTCTACCTTTAATAATGCTCCCCACAAGTTTTTTTGCAGGAATAAAAAGTTAAAATTAAAGCCAAAGTGTAGAAATTCTCGGAGGCAGTAATTCTTAAAGATTTGCATTAAACTGAGTTAATAAATAAATAATCTACTTCTCACATCCTCCCATTACATATGCCCTTTTATTAACTTCTTTGAGAAAAATCAGACATGGTTTCCTTTAGGTTTTTATGGAAATTATAGGTCAATTCTGCAAACACCTAAACATGCAAATAATTTTATTTACGTGAGCCGTTTTACTCATGTATCTAAATATTTGCAGAACGAGCCTCTCAAAAGTATAAATCAACTAAAAATATTGATATGTATAACTTCCCTTGTTCAATTAATTCTTGCTAGTGCTGACTAGCAAAACCTTGGCATTCGATAGCAAAAATGCCTTTAAACAGCAAAAAATGATGAAAGATTTGTTGGCTTCTGCCTCCTTCAGGATTAGAGTAGAATAAGGTGAGTTTACTGCTACAGGCAGGACTCAGCCTAAACCCAGATGTTCTGCAAACGACTTTGTCACCATAACCACACTCATTTGTCACAAAATAGTACATTCTGAGATTTTAATCTCTCACAAATATTTTATTCTCCCATGAAATCATTAAAAGAAACTAAAAACAATCAAGTAAAAAAAAAAGTAATTGAAAGGTTAAGAGTCTTAATATCAAATTATAAAGTCAAATGCAAAATGTATAACAAAATCCATTTGCTATTGATTTTTTAAAGTCTCCAAATGGATTTATTGAAAAACTTGGGGATAGAAACCCAAAAATGCACAAAATTTAAGGGCAGAAAACAAGAAAGCAACCAACGTGCTGGGGTTTCTTTCAGATCAGTGTGTGTTCACATGGAAACTGAAATCCTTAAAAGATAACGGCAGCAATCCTTGTTAACCCTGAAATCACTGCTGTGAGCAAGGACACAGTTGTAGGAGTTTTCTGAGCTCTGCAAGGAGTGAAACTCTAACTGAAATATGTCTTATGCAAAACAAATTCCCTGCAATTTCAGCTCAGAAATGCTTTTGAGGTGCCTTGTGACAAGGCACTGGGTCACGACCCAGGTCTTGAGAAGCCTGAGTTAGGAGATGTTAGTTTTCCTTGGGGCTTTGTTTACCATGGACTTAGACATTTTGTATTATTAAGAATCTGTGGCTTATGAGGACATTCTATTTATCTTACCAGTCTTTTTTGATGGAAATGCCTGAATTTTCTTGGAAACAGGGATTTTATTGTGAATTCCTGGTGCCCCTTGGAGAGGCTTATTTTTCTGGACAATAGTTTTCCTTAGTGTCACTACCCTTTTGATTTCCCAATAGTCACAGGCTCTCAAGGTCGTGCAAAGTGCATCCTTTTGTTATAATGGACCCAGAGTTCTGTATTAAAAAGCAGAAAAAAAATATCTGCTTAGTGATTTAAAATATATTTTCTTCCATGTATCTCTGTGTTAGATTTCGGTTGTTCTGCTTAAAAGAACTCTGTGCAATTTGTTAAGAACATAAAAGGTTTGAAGGCAAAATACAAGAGTACACTCAGTGTATATATATTTTTTAATTTACATGTAAAACTGAAATGCAGATTCTGCAGCAGGATTTTCCACATGAACCTCTGTATAATTTAAGCATTCAGTGCATCAGAGACTTTGTACCTTACACAGCGTGTAATGTAAAGTTTTAAGAAAATATGCCTTTCTGTTTTGTTTGTTTTGACTTAGCTTGACTTTTCCTTTGTGCATTACTCATTTAGACAGATCCTCTTCTCATAAATTCCTCCTGATGAGTGTTGCATTAAAAAATGCTGATGACTGCCGTGGCTTGTGGCATCACTGCAGTTTGTGACACTGCTTTGCCTTGCCCAGAAGGGAAATACTTCCTCTTTTTACTAACCAGAAAGCACAAAACTTTATGGAAACTGAAGATTCAGTGAGAATAATATGAATTCTAACATGATTCTTCCCCCTTGAGATTTGCTTGTTTGCAATCTCCTTCCGACCTCTGTAACAGCAAGTTTTGATTAAACGTGGAAAAAACACACCAACGTTTAGGAGCGCTTCAATTCTTTACTTTCTGTTACAAGATTAGACAGAATTCCAGGTGAATTTGTGCTTTGTTGTTAGGAAATGTGGTCACTCGGTCCTCAAAGTGCTCGCAGCCCGGCTGGGTGTGCAGGGAGAGGTGCCCCAGGGCTCCAGAGGTCACTGCTGCCTCTGCGCTCCCGGCGAGGCTTCCCCGGGGCTTTGTCCTGCAGCTCCTCCCGCCTTGTGCACAACCAGTTCCAGCAGGATCGGATCCTCTGCTCCCCCCGCAAAACCCAAAATCATTGTTAAAAAAAGATCACGTGCGTTAGCAGCTTAAAAGTTACCGCCTTCAGGACGGTTTGTGTTCTCCAAAAGTTGTTGTTTTACACATTTCTTTAGAGATGGCCAATATGGAATGTGTCTGCTTTCAGCATCGTTCCCTGTGAATAAATTTTCACAATCGGTTTAATTGTAAAATTATACGACTTTAAAACAATCCTTCTTTTTAAAAAAACCCAAACTTTTTCACTTTCCTGATATAAAAGCAAGCTGTTAAAGCTGCAGCTTTTTGAACTGTGGGTTTGTTTGTTTAGTTTTTTTTCTCCAAATCTGCTGCTGCTTTCTTTTTTTGAAAGTTCTTAAGGAGAAATGAGGAAAATCTATTGATTTCATTTTTGCTTACAAATCATATCTGAACATTTTCATTGCCTAAACTTGCTCCACTCACACAGCTTTCACTTTGCTCTGCAAATATCCGAGTAACATTTAAACACAAACAAAAGTATGGTAACTGCAAATTTTACACATTTTTATTGAGCAGTTTTATGAGTAGAAAATTTAATTGTAATCTTCTGCATAAATTACCAGGCAGTTCCCTGACAAAGCTTACTAAAGTCAATGGAATTTTTTCCCTTCACTGATTTCAAGTTGAAATAGAAAAAGTCTTTGAATAAGACTTAAACAGCAATAAATTTAAATTTTTTTTTTCTGACAAGATATGACACAATAAATTATTTTCAGAGAGTGTAACATGAGGCTAACACATACTTTTATTTATCTATATTTTTTATTTGCTAGTTTTTTATATTTTTCAGTCTTCTGGGGGGAAAAAAGCTACTAGGTTAAATTGCAGCTTTGCTTAATTAAGAATTGAAGATCAGTCTTTTTTTTTTTCTTTTGCCTTTCTACTTGAAATGTTTTCAGGTCAAAGTAGAGCTCATTCTCTAATTAAGCTCTTACATGCTGCTGCATTCTAGTAACGAAAGAAGGCAACAAATTCACTAAATCCTCCAGTTCTGATAAATCAGGTTATTTTCCCATCTGCTCCTACTTGCTGGAATCACTTTTTAAATCTACTTCTCCAATTCCCACAGAGAGGACAGGAGGATTTCCATTACCTCAGACTTACATATTTTATTTGTAAAGAAATGATGAATTCTTAAAAGTTTTTTTTTTTTTCACATAATTTTTGGATTTTTTTTTTTTAAGAATATAGATTTTTCTTAGAAACCTGAATTCCTTTTTAGTTTAGATCTTTTCTTGAGCTCTGGATGATGCAAGCCATAGGCATAAACAGCTACACAAAGGAAACTGGGATTTTATTGTGCATTCCTGGTGCCCCTTGAAGAGCTTATTTTTGTGGACAATAGTTTTCCTTCGTGTCACCACCCTTTTGATTTCCCAGTGGTCACAGGGTTCCAGGGTCGTGAAAAGTGCATCCTTTTGTTCCTCCTAGCCTAAAATTCTGTATAAAAAGGCAGTTAAAGGACTTTAAATTTGGTCAAGGCATAGAGGATATTTCATGTAGCAGAACTCAAGTTGCAGGATTTGTTAAATTACAGTTAGGATTGCAGTTGAAGTGAAAAGGTTTCATTAAACACACAGTTAAATATCCAAACTTTAATAAATATTCATAAAATCACATAATTAATCCTGGAGTATTTCTTAGCATTCAAATAATTTCTGACCAACACCAAAAAAATCAACATTATTTTTGTATCTAGCTGTAGCTAAATTGGCTAATTAATTTTGTACTGTCTTTTTAAAAGTACTTCACTATGTATTTGTAACTTTATTGTGAAGGACTAACAAAGTATTTTCTTTAATATCTAAATTTTATCTTATTATCTCTTCCAGTTAAATCATGGTTCTTAAGGATCCTTTAGGCTTTTAAAAAGACTAATGAAAACTAAATTTCAGACAGGAAATTTACATCCCACCTTTGAAATCTGTCAAGAAAGAAATAAATATGTGCATTTCATCCTTAAATAAGATGAAACATACTAAATAAATATTGTTATTTGCAATATTCCACCTCTTTAACATCCTCACAGCACACCCCCACCTCTATTCCAGCTTTCATGTTTCTGATACAAGGTGGTTCTTTACGGGGAGGCGCAGTCCAGCATTTGATTGTTGGAATTTGGGGCTCGAAGTCAGGCCTGGGTGAAGTCAGCTCTGCAGGAGAAGGACTCTGGCGGTCACTCCCCCTCCTTCGGGCACACCCACGTCCCCCAAAACAGCTCCCAGGGTCCCAGCAAGAGCAACAGGAGAAGGGTGCAAGGGATTGGGGAATGACCAAACACGAGTTTGCATCCTGGAGGGAGATGGGAGAGAGGAGAGTCCTTCCCAGACACGGGGGGCTGGAGAAAGACTCCTGGTTTATTTATTGAATCCAAGTGTGGAGCCTCAGTGCCGCTCTGTGCTTCAGGAATCAGGCTGATCCCATCCTTTAAAGATGGAGAATGAGTTATTTCCCAAGGTGGAGTGCTCCATGGAAAGTGTGTTAGCACTGAGCAAGTGTTGCTCTCTTTAGTTTCCTAATAAACAATAAAAGACATGTGCAAAACCTGAAACAGTTAATTCTGAAAAGCTTCATGGCACTTGTCAGTGGATTGCCACACATTCTCATCTTCCCTTTTCAGCCAAATTCCCACAAGGCAGGCAGAAGCTCCTGTGATCCATTCACTTTTTTCTTTTTTCTTTTTGGTTTTTTTGGAAAAGAATTCGTCATGATAAGGAGAATTTGTTTTGCTTACAGAAGAGCAGGATGCATTTCCCAGCACAAACACTGCAGCTTGTAAATTAATGGGTTTTGTACTGAAATGTACACCAAAGCCTCCCAAATTTTCCCTGAAAAACAAGATAAGAGAATCTATTTAAAGCTATTTTCTGGATCCCCTGTAGTCCCTCCCCTTTCCAAGAATTCAACCCCGTAGTCTCAAGGTACAATGCTGATTTTCCTAAGAGCAGATGGAGTGCACCTGAAAATTGGAAGAAAAGACCAAGTATCCATATCCAGAAGACTTTTCGTTTCTGTCATTCAGATATCTTGGGGTTTTTTTGGAAATGGAAGGTGTTTCTAATTTACCAGAATGACATTACATTATATTATCTATCAGCCACTGGAATGCTCAAATATTGGCTGTATCTAATCCAGGCTGGAGAGTCACTTCCAGATTATTGAATCACTGATATTTCGTATTGGATGTATTTTTTCTGGTTGAATGTACAGATCACACTCGTTTATGCCATAAGAAGATGATTTCCTTTGCAGCTGGTGGCTCTGACATTTAGTGAGTGAAGGTTTAACTTCTAATGAAGCAGCAGTTCCTGCCTGCTCCAAACTGTCCTGTCTCGGTTGATGACCCAGTTTTCCTAAATTCAGCTCGCCATTTCCGCGTGCTCATCTCAGCCTGGTACCTCCAGCAGCCTGAAGGGTAATTTAAAATAGGATTTCCTAAAACGAAAATAAATAACATCAGACAAAAACATAGATTTTGGGGCTAAGAATGGTTTGTTTCTGTTTTGTTCAGTGTTTCCATTTAAGACGAGGACAGAAGCTGAAAGAACTGAGAGGAAGGCTTATTCCAATAAATGTTCATGTATTGAGTTCTTGCTCGATATAGACCAAACACTCACTACTTACACAAATTGGATGTAGTTCATTCTATCAAGGTGTTAATTACATCCTTGGCTATGTAAATATTGAGGCTGAAGCACATAATAATATATGTCACACATTTCCATGACATATTGTGTAGATGAACCTGCACCGTGTACAGGAAAGTCACATACAAAATACGCTTCAAACCATATAATTACATTTTAAATATAATTTTCATAATTTCGTGTTTGAAGTTATGTACTACAAAAATTATCATCCTTTATTACAAGCCTCAGGAACGTATTTTATGTTTGTTGTTTTGATGAAAGGCAAAATACCTTTCAGGGAGTATGAAGAGCTGTAATTGCTCTCCTGTGCCCTTTCAGCTGTGAAAGGGCAGCAGAAGGATCCCCCACCTCCATTAACCCCGGCAGAGGTTCACACGGGGCTGTTCTGCAGGACGATGGAGTGCAGCATGGGAAACTGCTTTTTTCCAACACTCCCTTGGACTTCTGTGTCCAACAACCGGTACAGCCCACAGAAATCACAGATGTTGGGTAGAGACATCTCCAAACCCTTAAAGAACACAGACCTGCCTGTGGGAGGAGAAATCCTTATTAAAAGGAGGCAGAGAAAATTCTTCATAATATAGAGTGCTGAACCTCCAGGAAAACCTGGGAACCTACAGTGCAACACAGCTCTAACACAGCTCTTCGCAAATCAGGTGTAAGAGGGTCAGACATGGGATACTTTCCAAACCAGAGCTGCTTCTCCAAACGACTTGCTTTAAAAAAAAAAAAAAAAAGAAAAAAAAAAGAAAGAAAAGAAAAAAAAGAAAGAAAGAAAGAGAGTGTGCAGTACCAGTCACTCTCTGTCCACGGGCTCAGCAATCTTTGGCAGAGGACTGAGGTAACAAGCTGGAGGCAGCAATATCCCTCCATTCCCTTCCACAATGTCCTTGTCACTCCACAAATACAGGGCTTGACTGTGGATGCACCATGTTCCTACAACATAATGATGAGATTATTTATCCTCAGAACATAAGATCTGGTGTCTTCTGATGTTTTTTTGGCAGGACTGTCCATTTCCATGGCGAGGGTGTTGGAACTAGTTGATCATTAAATCCCTTGCAGCCCAGATCATTCTGTGATTCTGTGACTGGTGGTGTTCTGTCCAGCCTTGTTTGGCATTCTCTCTGATAGCTCCTGCTCAGCTTTTGACCTACCTAAACAGACACTTCTTAAAGTGAATCTCCATCTGGCTTGTAGGGCTCCCCTACCCAAGCTGCAGGAAGCAACAACTTCCTCTGAGATCCGGCTGCAGCAGGAAATTTGATGAATTTCTCTTTCCCTCCTCTCCTGTGCCCCTTCGCTATCTGTTTAGCTCAGACATATTGTGAGGAAGCCCATTTTTAGGGCAAGACTGAGAGGATAGGCTTCCAGTCACAGAGATTTTGAACCAAAATTGTTGCATTTCCAGAGCTTTTCATCAACTCTGAAGGCAGGAATAACTCATGTCAGTTGCTTTGAGCTTGTATAATTTTCCTCTGTAGCAGAAGAGGAGTAAGCTGCCCAGAGTAGATGTATCTGTTTGGGAATAGTGTTTTGGTAACTCCTTCTGTTACTATTTAATTTTTAATTGATTTATCAGGCAATTACACCGGCACAAATATTTTTGTAGGTCACGTTGTACACTGTCTCACATAGATGCATAAAATCGATTTCTGTGATGAGTATCCAAAGTTTTGAGATCCAGAGTTACTGTCCTGCTGAAGTTTCTGTGGCAAAGCAGCTTTGCAGAGCTGGGTGGGTGCTTGGGGCAGTTCCCTGTGTGCCCAGGTTGGTGTTGAAGCAGGACAGAGGTGCAAAGGGGGCTCTCCTTCCGTCTCTCTTCACTGAGCTGAATTGGCTGACTGCAGCAGGAAACAAAGGCTGGAGTCTGAACAGGGATGCAGAAAAGTTCAGCTGAGGATGGTGGGAGGAAATTAGAAGTGCTTCTTTTGCTTACACAATACTACATCCTTTGGGGCATTTAAAAATTCGAACTTTCAGTGTCTGACTAAATGTGTATTTGTTGTTTGGTTTTACTTTGTTTATTTGCTGCACTGGAACTCAGCCTTACTCTTATTATGAAGAAAATGTGTCGTGGCTAATTGTGTTCATTGGTACTCTGGTCAGAAATCCTGGTTCCAAAGTTTGGAGCTGAGTTTTGAGATATGCAGTTGGTATGAGTAAAAGGTTAGCACTGTAGTGGATAAATGATAGTATTTACATTCTCTCCTTCCTTCCTTCCTTCCTTCCTTCCTTCCTTCCTTCCTTCCTTCCTTCCTTCCTTCCTTCCTTCCTTCCTTCCTTCCTTCNTCTTTCTCTTTCACCCTGTCTTGTTTTTTTTCTTCCTTTCCCCTTTGTTCTTCACCTAGCTGTGGGTTTGTTCTTAACCTGTTCCATAAAAGCTCCACTCTGGCAAATTGCCCTACAGAAGCCCTGAAAGGCTGCTCACTGCAGAACAGGCTGCAGATTTTTGTCTCTGCACTCTCAGTGCACATCACTGGTGTTGTAGGATGACTTCAGGGGAAGTTTCCATTCTCTTATGATCAGTAAGGTACTTGCCTGTGTGACTTCAGCCTCCTCTCCAGATTAATTCAGTCTCTGAGCCCAGCGTGGTGCTGACCTCTGAGACAGAGGTACCTGCTTGTTTGAATCTGGGCTGAAACAACTGTGCTGCTGTCTGATCACTGCTGGATCAGGAGGATCAAAATCCCGCAGAGGAGGAAGACAGATTCTGTGATTATTAATCCTCAGTCAACTGAGACAGAAATTCAGGACTTCAGACTGTCTCCACTTCACACTGAACCTCTCTAATGTCAGTGAGAAGTTTAAATGGAAACTGAAGTAGAAGACACCCTTTCTGCAGCATTTGTATTTCACTTTACTCATACCACATAGAGGTACCTCAACACCTAATAAAGCATCTCTGAACTCACTACTGCCCAATTATTTCATTTTGGTTAAGTGAAATATTACTGCTGTTATTTAGTTAATACTCTCTTCATCCGCAAATTTAAAGTCTGTGTCAAAAATCTTATTTGTATCTCATTTATATTCCTTATAATTCTTACTTTTTTTTATTATTTTAGATGATCCAACTCTGAGAACAAACAAACATTTACCATACTCCTTCTGCAATATATTTCACTTATTATAGGTTTTCTTATGGGATTTTGATGCAAATCCAGATACAATTTGTTACTCTTCTGTTTTTAACAACAACTGTTTCTCATTTCCTTAGTTCAGTAACTATGGTGCAATAAAACATACCTGAACAGATAGCTCTGAGTAAACATGCTAATAGCATATTCTGAATTTTTCACTCCTGGAAGTTTTGATTCATGTCCTAATTTAGATTCAATTGATGGGGATTTGGAGATACCCTTGAAGTTCCTCCAGAAATGTGTTTCTGTATAAACCTGTGTTCTGTGTCTCTGCTCAGTTTGTGTGCAAAGAATGTTGTGGCTGGAATATCAGGAATCCTGTAGGTCAGGATTAAAGGGCAATTGTCAGGGTTACCAGAGGCAGCCTATATTGCCTGTCTATACTCTGCAGAGCTTTCTGGTAATTCGGTGTAATGAGGTCTGACACCTCCACAGCTCTTAAATAACACTTAGCGCCTAAACCACAGCCGTGTTTCATATATTCGGATCCCAATGCAAACGTTAAAACAAAGTAGGAACCTCTGAGGAGTTTGAGTGGTGATGCGATTAAATGAAATGAGTTTACAACAAATATAGTTTGTAATCCATAAATGTAAACATTTCAATATAGGTCCTATAAAATGGATTGATTTTTAAAAATAAGTTCTGCTCAATGCATGAATTGTAACATTTATTTGTTTTTTTCTAAACTGTGTGTTTCCTCCAACAAATTAATATCATACCAACAACTTTAATATCACACCAACAGCTAAAACACAGCTGAGCTCCTATGTGCTTAGTTGGTGAATTGTCAGACCCCTTCTCACATTGAATGAAACCACCTTGGTGTGTGAGTTTCCTTATGTCAGGACTGCTAAGGAAAGGTATTAAAAGTTTTAAGCCTTTCTAGAATAAAACTGGTCAGCATTCACATCAAAGTGAAATTACATTGTTCAAATTTTTTTTCCCCTGTGATAGCAAACAAACTTTTAGGAACGGAGAGAAAGCACTGTGAGGAGATATAATCTCCTAATTTCAGTGCTCAGGACTTTTTCAGTCAAGCTAATCAATCTGAATCACTGATGTTTGAAAACTTGGATTGAAGGGGAGAAAAAAGAGTGAAAACAAGCAAGTAAATAAACAAACAAAAAACCTCTGCAATGCGGCAATTACAAAAATTCTAGAGGAAACAGAGTTCAAAAGGAAAAGAAGGGATTCCCAAATTCCTTGTTGGAGCATATGAGCCTGAGTTAGGAGGCGCAAAGATAAACATTTCAGAGGAGGAAGGAGCAGGGGATTCTGCCTGCTGTGGGGCTGTGATTTAGATGTTGGAGCTGGAGAAAGCTTCCAGGGAACAGAGGGTCATTGTGCCTGGAATGCAAAGGCATCCGCAGCTTTGCGGCGAGAAATGCCCGGGAGCCGCTGGAGCTCGCTGAGAGCCGCGCCTGGAGCTCCGGGGAGGGGGAGCGGGGATGGGAGGAGGGAAAATGGGGTTCACCCGTTCCCGCCCCAGCTCACGGAGCCAACGGGCAGGACTCAGGAAACATCTCGAAGCTGAGGGTTTAAAACAAGGCTTAAGGGGAAAATCGGCAAACTTCAGGAGATGAACTGAAGAGTTGCTACAGGCGAGAAAAGAGGCGCTTAGCTATGGACTGAAATTTGAACAGCCAAGTGTGCGTCCGAGCGAAGTTAGAACAGCAGCCAGGAGTCGGGAATAGGGTTTGCACAGAGAGGTGGGGACGCAGAACAGCTCGGGAAAATAAGGAGCGAGTTAAATGAAGAAAACTGAAGTGAATAAATGTAGAAAAATGTTGCCTGCCTGGTATATGAAAGCTTAATAAATAGATAACCACCCGTGTTTTGTCCCAACCATCAAGTGACGCACGTGGTGACTTGGCGGTGAGCGTTTTCTACAGCACACGAGTGGAAGGAAGTCCCGCAGTTGCAGGGGGCGGAAGGAGGCGGGGGGAGAGGTGCGGGATCCACACCCGCGCCGGCGGCTCGGCTTCGTGCTGTGTGTGCAGAAACCGCCCGGGGCCGAGGGGCGGGCGGGGANACCGAGCTCCCGGCGGCTGCTCCCGTGTTACTCTGGGGACCCGGTGCGCCCCGGCCGGGCTCGCCGTGCCTGCGGGGACAGTTCGGTTTATCGCAGACGCCCCGGCGATGAAAGGCGCATCAGGCGGGCGCTGTCACACCGGGCCGGAGAAGCGGGGCCGGCTCTGCCCGAGGCCGGGGCTGCCCGCGGTTCCCGTGGCCCGGGGGGCGCGGGGGGAGCCGGCGGCTCTGCGGGAGCGGCTCCGGGCTCAGCCGCAGCGGGACAGAGCCGGAGCAGAGTGATTTGGGTCTCATTCACCGAGCCACCCTGAGTTCAGCCAGCACGGAGTCGTGTTTGCCTTCGCTTCCCCTCCTGCCCGCGCTCCGTGAGTGGTTTAGAGTCTACCAGGGCGCTCTGAGCCTCCGCAATTCATATTTACATGGTGGGCAAAGACGGGTGGGATGCTTTTAAAAATTACTCAGTTCAAAGGTAGTGGCTGGTCTTTGCCTGTCTGTCAGATCTGAGAGGAGTGAGTGGATTTTCATGGAGGAATTTCATGGAAATTAAATCTCTACTGGAGTGATCCATTCAACTCCTAAAGCTTCAGCCTAGTTTTGTATCCTGGATGAATGCCCTGCTGAATAGCTTGGTGGGGATGCAAAAAGCCACCTTAAACTAGGGATTTTTCTTCTGCTAAATTGACTTCAAAGTAGTAATTAAACAATAGCTAGCTTAGAAAAAAATCAAGTTATAAGAAGCTATAGGACGAAATTACCCTATAACTGGAGGCTGCATTTTTATGGGAGGGGGGCAGACGATGGGGTGCTTAAAATGGAAAACTAACTGGTTAGAGGCAATTTGAGAGAAATAAAAATGGATGCAAGAAAATAAAATGAATTGCACTGATTCAAACTTGTTGTTGGTTTGTTAATTTCTTTTTATTACAGCTGTACTATAGTCGAGTCTGGAGCTCGGTAAGTGGAGGAATTGTGGAATTGTTTGGGATATTTTAAGCAGAATCATCCAGTTCAGGGGTGACAGGCTGAAGCAGCTTTCTGTGGCCTTTGTCCCATCCTGTGTTTGAGGCTTGTCTTCTCCAGGCTGCTCTACATCGGGCTGAGCCTGCACAGCTCAGTATTCATCTCTGCTTTTGTAAAGCAAAAACGGCGTTTGTGGCCAAGGGTAATCTTGCTGCCAATCTTCTCCCTCTTCCTCTGTCTCCCAAACCCACAATCACAACTGCATTCATCTCTTTCTATGATGATTTAGAAACACATTTGACTTGAGCTAAAACAAATGAAAACTAATCTCCTGCCTGACTCCCGTGCTGAACTCTCCCTAATTTTCTCCTCTCCTGCAGTAAAAACTTCTTCACTTCCCATTTGCTGATTTTAGTCCTTGGGATCCTTGCTCTCACATGCAGAATGTTGCCCAGCATTGCACCTTCTTCCATCACGCCTGTTCTGGAAGGAGGAACCTGAAAGTTTATTACATAATTTAATCCTAAATTTCTTTTGCGTGGTTGGTTTGGTGCCTTTCCTGGGTTTAAATGCTTTTGGGGCTTTATTCCCACAATTTTGTTGTACAGACGTTGTCACCAAATGAGCTACAGAAAGAAGGGGAGATAAACACAAATTCAGCACTACAACAGCTGCCAGATTTTCCATGTGTTTAAGGTGAGGCTTACTATTTTAAAGTGAAAAGTCCAACACTGCACTTAATCTGATTAGCACATTTTTTTCATACTCCCGGGATATTTCTGAGAGTTAATGCTCAGGTTCAGGCTACGGAAGCATGGCAATGTACACTGGCAGAATCCGAGCCATGGGTATTTAAAATACTGTCCCTCTCTTGACTTCTGACAGGTGAAACCATGGTAAATGGTACTCCAGGTAATGACTTTATAGTCTTATTAAAGCTTACTGCAGTCCTTGGGCTAGACTATCAAGTTTAAGTATTCCCAGTGTCCCAATGTTGTACTGTTACTGTGATAGTTACTGTAAGAAGAAAGCTCTTAAAATATAATTTGCTATTGTTACATTGCTTTTCAAATACATTTCACAGTCTATTTGCACTGAGAATTGCTTTTTGTTTTTTAATCTTAAATGTAATAAATTGCTGATAACTGCAGTGCATTTCCATGAAGTGATGAGCTGAAAACTGGCAAGAACTCTTTGATGTGATACCTAAAATCCTCATGAGTTTTAGCCCACACAGAGATACTTTTATTGTTACAAGCCTTTGCTATACCTGTCAGAAGGCTGGTTTCCTGCCAGGCAGTAGCTCTTGTGATAACTAAATTTTATCCTCTCCACGATGATACAAGAGTATGAAGGCAACACGCATTGCCAAAAGTACTGGAGATGGGAAAGCACTTTGGACAACACTGAGCTGCCTCTGTGCTGCTGGCCAGGTAGCAGATAGCAATGCACAAAAACTTTGCAGCAGCACTAATGTAATTTGCTGGAAAGTCCACAATTTCAGTTCAGAAACCCATGGAAGTTGCCATAAAACACAATGGCAGTTGTGTGTGTTTTGTTTACAGCCTTTCTGCCCGGCTGTTCCCCACCGTTCAGACAATGTTGCTGCAGTGTAAAGCAAGAGAGCTCTGCAGGGTGGTGTTATCAGCTGAGCTCAAAGCCGGCGGCTCTGGGGCAAGATCTGGCAACAAGTCAGTCGTGTGTGGGTGCTGTGTGAGAGGCAGTGAGGTGCTGATTGCTGATATTTGATGAATTATCAGTCATCTCTCCTTCCTCACAGGGAGAGCACAGGGCTCTCAGAAAGTTACCTTGTGGGGCCAGGTGGGTTTCCAGACTGGCCTGGGCCATACACCAGAATTGTCCTATTGTGCTTTGAAAAACAGCCGGAAAAAATGCCTTCACAAAGTTGTGTCAGTCCCAGCTGGGGCTGTGTTGACAATGGAAGTGGATTTCCTCCCCAGCCATTGTCATTCCCAGGCTCAGGCAGAGCTGCTGGCCTAAAATCAGTCAGAACAGGTTGCTGAGCTGGTTATAAATACAAAGATACAGGTAAAATAAATATATAATAAAAATCAAGATACTTGCATCTCCTCTGGGAGTCAGAGTAATCCAAATTCTTTGTGACAAAGGGTATAAACTCCACATAGGCAAGAGTCAAGTCCCAAATCACATATACAAATTATCCACCCTTTTTTGAGGGAGCCTGACCAAAACTGTGGGCTGTTCTCTGAATGTCTTCATTCTGAATGTCACTCTAATGCCCGTGTCTTACACACGCTTTGCATCTTCTCTTGTCTCATGCAGGTGTTCCCAGAGACAGTCTGCAATGCCTCTGCCAGTACTCACAAATCAATGTTTTCAGAAACATCTGACAGTGATCCCCAACTCATAAAGATTTTAACGGTATTTGTTCATCCCGAAAGTTTAGGAACTGCTGGTCTAAAATATCTTTGTTGTCTGACTATAAAGAAGATATTCTGGATCAAAAAAACACTGATGTGTGTTAAATCCATAGCTGTGAAATCCTCTCCTAGGTGGAGAACTGGTACAACTGAAATTGGTTTCTTTTTAAGGAAGTGCTGATGGTTTTAAAAATATATTGAATTCAAATGAGGAGAAGATGTTTTGCTGTAAGCCACAGATGGCTTGAAACAATAGCTCTGACAGTGGTTCCAAAAACCATCCAGTGCTCCTGGCTTGTTTAATTCAGAAACTTAAAGATGGTTATTTAAATGAGAGTATCATTAGCTATTTATATTTTAGCAGAAAAAAAATCTTTTAAAAATACTAGAATCCAAATGGTTCTAATGTCCTTCACTGATATTTAAATTTATCTTCTCTATACCTCTAGCCTCAATGGTTTGCATGTTCCAGTTACTGACTATAACCACAAACATCTGTTTTGTGTTTAAAACAAGGCAGAATCTGTATTAATTACATCTCAAATCAAAACAAGTACAACTTGTATTAATTCTTTTCAGATTTGTTTGGAATTGTTCTATTACTTTTGGAAATAAAAGAATACAAAATCCAATGTCCTTGATATTAGCAGTGAAATCCACCTGGTTAAGCCTACACACAGCATTCACGTTTATCTCAGTTCTGTCCTTTTCCAAAATAATCTGAACCTCATAAATGAATTCCACCTCATAAATGGTGGTAAATTCTTACTTCTTGTTGCCATTTTATCTTTATCCCAGAGAGCAGCGTGTGGCACTTAGAAGATGCCGCTCTTGAGGTGACAGAACACTAAACCAGTGTCTTCATGGACACACAGCACAGTGCACATGAGATACTTTGTCCAGCTGATGTGCTCTTGTACTTGTGTGCTTCAAGCTCAATAAAATGAATTTGAGTGAGTGAGTGAGGAACCTCTGTATTTTGTAATTGTGGAAGATGAAAGAGCTGCTTCAGGACTGGGAACACTGTACCTTATACACATTTTTATGCTAAAATAATCAGTAGTAGTAATTAGGGTTTCAGTCACCGTTGGCAACATTTGTTCTTTTGAAGGGGATTTATGGGGACTTGTTTTGCTTCGTTTCAGATTTAACATCTGGACATTTTGTAGCTGCTTTGAGAATGAAAGGAAATAAGATGAACAATCTTGTACAAAACCAAGCAAATGCAATTAAGTATCTAATACATATTGGTTTAGAATTAATCCAGAGTTTAAAACCAAGCTGCTGTTTGTACAGTGAAATCAGAGAAGAGACTTGTTTGCCTGCAGTGTTTTGGGGTGGAGCTCAAAGCTTTCTGGCACACGTTTCCTTGGCACAGGCTTTTGATGTCCACATTTGACTCCAACTGGGACACATGGTCAACTTTACTCATTATCATTTTTAAACTACATTTGAATGGCCATAAATAAAGTTACAAGAAGTTTTATTGGTTTGTTTGGGTTTTTGTTTTTCCTTCTGATAAGCTATAAATGGGAGTACCTGCAGGATGGCTGAGCCATTCAGTGTTCTGTTTTCCCAGAACACCTTACACCCACCATCAATTTTCTTATTTTCATTTCTCTCCTTGCAATCAGCTTTTTGTGAATGTCCTTAAAGCCAGGTTGGTAGAGCTTGTTTTGGAATCTTATCCCATACACAAGTTGCCTTTGTTCATAAGGTGTAAAACACTGTCCAAATAGAGAGAATGTGAGGGATGTTTGAGTGAGTAGCTGGTTTTCGGTTGTGCTGTTTGTTCTTGGCAGCTGCAGAGGTCTCATCCCGTTCAACTTCAGCCACATCTTGTACGTAAACCAAGACTGCAGAAAGGGCAAGATTTATCTGACTGCTGCTGTTTGGATGGTGCTTGAATCGCTTCACAGAAATACAGCAGCTACAGAGATATTTTTTTAGAGGATCCAGCCTGTGCCTAAAATGGTTTTTCTTAAATATTCCCCCGCCCTCCCCGGGTGTTCTTACAGACCTTATATAATGTTTGGGGTTTGCTTTAATCAGGCACTGCTTTGTGGGAAATGAATTAATATTAATTCCCCAGAATTTTAACTAAAATAATTAGCTGCACTCAGTGAAGTCACAGTAAACTGGACTGCACTACAGCTGGGCTACAGAAAATCAGCAAAGCTGATCATGTCTCTGATGAGTGATAAATGGTTTCTATGTAAGTCTGAGGTCTGTAAAGTAACTGGGTTAATGCTGAGTCTGTGACTAAATTACAATCTCCACTTTCTAATTTCAGTCTTTTTAGATTCTTTATTATGACATTTCTTGTTCTCTTGAGATGGATGAAAGTAAATAATTGAGTTTGTGGGTAAGGAGCTTGCCAAACCCAAGGCACTGAGAAGTTCTGAAAGCTTCTGCAGTCATTAATGCCTGTGAGCTCCTTGCCAACATGGTCAAAATAGTTTACCATAAAGTTTGGATCTCCTTGTGTTGTTATTTTCCCCATGAAACCAACTGGCTCATCATAACCCAGTATTAGGAATTCAAATTAAATCTGTGATGCTGCTGCACATGACCATTATTCCTAGGATCTTTGGCTGTAAAACATCACGATGGCAAAACATGAAGTCAGCTGGATGTGCTGTTTCTGAAACTCATTAATTCTTCTGCCTTGCTGAGCCTCTTGTTGAAAATGAGTGTGTAAGAACTCGGTATTCCTGTGAGGTGCAGCATCCCTAGAGAGCTCTTAGATGCTGTGCTCTAAGGAGTAAAGCTACTGGCTATGTTCATTTTGAGTTCCTTTAGAAATAAAGGAAAATACTCTCATGCTTGGAAAATCAGGAATAAAATAGGACTAAATATCATTTCCTGATAAAGCACATCAACCGTAGCCTTCACCTCTAGCTCGTGCTCCACACCTTTGGTTCTCAGCCTTGTACTTGAATGCAAAATCTATAGGATTCTCCCCAGAAAGCTTTTCCTGCCTGAGCAGCACCTGGCACTGTGCTGACTTCAACCACAGCCAAATCAAACAATGAGCACCACCATCCTTAATGTTGCGTTTTCAAACGCTACCCTCTAAAGCTCCTTGTGTCAAAGGACGACAAAATATTGCCAGAGTGGAACAAAAGAAATTGTCTTCAGAAGGAAGCACAAGCACTGGAAATGTTGTTTCCAGGCAAAACCCAAAGCAATTGTTTCATGGCTTTATTTCCCTCCCCAACAGCTGATATTCAATAAACACCCACTGATAAATAAACACCAAACACCAAAGAGAAAGGAGAGGTTTTCCTCAAGACATGCAGTGGCATCTGGAACTAAATGAAGAAAATCTTTATTAATAAAGTGATTAATAAGATATAATGAACACAATAACAAGATGGCAGAATAATTTCTGCAGGGAACACGGCTGAGGAGCCGGGGCTGAGGGAGCCGGGGGCTCCAGGAGGCTCCGCGGGAGCTCAGCGCTCCCTGACAGGAGAGTGTAGCGAGGTGGGGCCGGTCCCGTCTGCCGTGTCTGCAGGGAGAGGGACAGAGGAAACGGCCTGGAGCTGCCACAGCAGAGATTCAGATTAGAAAAAAGAAATCCACTGTTCAGGTGGTCAGGTATTGGAATAGGCTGCACGGGGAGGCGGTGGAGGCACCGTACCTGGAGGGGTTTGAGGAGTCTGGATCTGGCGCTGAGTGATGTGGTTAGGATCATGGAATTGTCAAACCTGGAAGAGTCTTCAAGATCAAGTCCAGCCATCCACTGGGGCTGCCGTGCAACCCCAAAACCACTAAACCACATCACCGGCACTGCCACTGCACCTCCTGAACCAAAGGTGCAATTAAGAGGCGCCTAGATCGGGCGGTGAAAGGTGTGGTTTAGGGGTTGTACTGGCAGTGCTGGATGCACGGCTGGACTTGATGATCTCGAATGTCTTCTTCCAACCTTGACATTTCCATTTCCATTTCCATTCACCATTTCAATTTCCATTCCATGCCACTCTACTCCACTCCGGGCCCAGAGCGCCGTGAGGGACGGCGGGGGGCGGAGGGGGGCAGGAGGGGGCACCGTGAGGGAGCGCGCGCGCGAGGCCGCTCCCCCGTCCC
>VXBU01002212.1:1293018-1320868 GCA_013400315.1 Bombycilla garrulus
CTACATTTTTTGAGAAACAATGAGTTTGGAAACCCATCTGATATCTGTATTTTCTCTAAAAATTACTGATTGAAGTGGAGAAAAACCCCAACCGTAAATTTTAGGATGTTCAAAAGATACGATGGTCCATAAAACCAAAGTTTGCGTAGAAGTTATACATTCCCTTCTTGGAAGAATCTGCCTTATATTTGTAGTTAAGTATTCACAATATTAACATCTGAAATATTTTGTCAGGTTACAGCTGATTTTTGTTACAGCTAATGTTCCTAAATATTCATTATTTTGAACTAGCAAATAGAGTTTAACTTTTGAAAAAAGAGACACCTAATAGTAAGTGAAAAGGGTTGGGATGAGTTCACTTACAGTTAAGTTCCTGACTCACATTTATTGTAAAAAGAAGTTTTATGTATCATTCATGAAAGCTGTGTAGCTTTGCAGAAAAGAATAGTGAAATGCCACAAATGTAGATATATTGTGTGGTCTGTTAAAATTCCAAACTAGTTGTGCTGTTGTGTATTTATTAAGCTACTTTTCTTTTTTTCTACTGTATCTGAATTTGGGTAAGCAAACACTTGGTAGTTTACTTCTGCATTGCTTTCAACTAAAATGTCATCAATTTTAACTAATGAGGAATATACAACTGTTTAGTGAAGATTAAACTTCATAAATTATTTCAGTCTCTATGCCAAATGTATTTTTAAGGTAATATATTGCTTTTCATGCTATGGGTAGTAGACTTATTAATGGTAAAGGTTCGGATGTTATTTCAATGTTCAGAAAGATTCTGAAGGCAGCAGAAAATGGATTTTTTTTAGTCTATTTACGTAATTGTTGTGTGCCTACATATAAAACTCTAATTTTACTGTTACTGGGTTTAAACAAGAAAAATAATATGTATATTATTAGTTCTCCAAAGAGAAGGGGCCAGGTTATCTTGTAGCACTTTGTTTTGGGGGTTGCTTTGTGTGTTTGCAGACACAGAATATGAAAGACATTTTGAGCCCAGAGAAATTAATCTCTTTAACTGATATTTTAAAATAATCTTTTATACTTACTCACAAATGTCTTAGTAGTGTAAAAATGCCTCTAATTCTGCATGGAGCTCAAAACCAATGGATTACTTTTTCTGCTTGGGATTCCTTGCAGGATCTGAACTTGTGCTTTTCTTTAAGACTTTTCAGAAACCATTATCTCAAATTTTACAGTGTCATTTTCTAACAGCAAAGGCTTTTAAATTTTATATAGCTATATTGGGAAAAATAGTGGGTTTTTAAATTAAATGTTGATGATGGTAGTTTATTAAAGCATTAATCTATACTCATATAAAGAGCCTCTTAGATTGAGAGTAGGAGAGAAGAAATACACAATGTCACTCAGAGCAGCTGAGGTCATGGAACCTGATAGTATGTTATTTAGCAGTTTGCACACATTTTTTTAATTTAAAATATTTACTTCTGTCATGTTTTACACTTCTAGAAATAGATTTGCACTTTTAGAATGATGTGTAGCTGTACTTCACATTCCTGTTTCCAGTTCTTTATTTAATATTTGATTGAAATTCCACCCAGTGCTCTTTCCCAAAGAATATGTTTTCTTTTTGGTCCATACAGTTTTGGAAAATTTACCCTTAAAATAATTATTATTTACAGTTGTGGATTTGATAATGCAAGAAGCTGGGGCTCTATTGTGACAGACCTCCTTTAATCAAAGAAAGTATCAATATCAGGCATGTGCCTGATACAATGCTATAACTAATTTCCATGGCAATGGTATTTTGCTACATTGAACACTAATTAACTTCAGCAGACAGAAAGTACAGGGTGATTTTCAGAATTTCAGAACAGACTTGGGAGGTTTTTTTCCTTGATACTTAAATGCTGAAGTTTGCTCAGTGAAATGACAACTGGAGGGTGTTGGATGGTGAGATGAAGCTTTATTTATGTATTTTGTTTGTTTCTTGATGAAAATGTGAATGTCAAGGAGGCATTTAAATGTGAAAGAATGGTGGTGTGTGAAACCAGATAAAGGACTTGGCAGAGAAGAGTGACTAATAGGCAGAGAAACTAGATGTTGACATAGTCGCCTTTTTTTATAAAATCTTGTTTTAGTTTCATTTTCATTAATCTTTTCTCAGCAGTGTTTTCCTAACAGAACAATTAAAGCTTATCTGTGGTTCTGTCACCCATTAGGGGTGCATGTAGGTGCTGGAACCATCAGTCGTTTTTAATGGAAACTTAACTGCTCCTTCTCTGCATTGTTTTTTGGTTGGGGATTTCTTATCTTTCATTTATTGCTTTTTTTTTTTTCTTGGTCAGTTTAGAACATCTGTGGGTTCTGATGCTTGGTTCTCTGTGTCCAGATTTAATAGTTCCAGTCCAAGTTTTTTTATTTCGTCACTTAGTAGATGTTCAAAGAGTTTTTAGGAGTATTTGTCCAGAACAGTTTGTTTTTTGTGGGCAGCTGTGAGATTTTTCCTTCCCTTCCCTAGGAAATGGATGCTTCTGGGGGCATACTTGCTCAGGTCTGAGATGTGGCTCATGTACCTTTAGTAGAAGTTCTAGTTTAAAAAGACTGTTAAACACTTAATAACAGTTAAAGAAAATCTCTTGAGACTGCATGAAAATGTTGTTGAAGGACCTTTGTTGGAATTAAGTTACCTGCTAAGACTTAATAAAAAGGATCTCATAGATGCTTTTTATTGCTGTTATGAAATTCAGGTGGTGTGAGGAATCATCAGACTTGGTATCTACTCATCAAGACAAAATTAATGAGTGATGGGAATTAATTTTTCTTCACTTGACAGGAATTGATGAATTACCTTCTGCTTTCTTTGAATATAAAAATGTGAAACATGGCAGCAGAGTACTGTGCTCTTGAATTCATTATCTGTTTCAACAGATTGTTTGGTTTATATAATTTATCTATATGGCCTGGCTTTTAGGTGACATAGAATAGGAAAATTGCATTTCTCCTATATTTCCTTTGTGAATTCAGAATGATTTTTCTGTCTTTGTTCCAATTAACTGGAAAAAGGACCTCTAGGTGTCTGCCTTGCTGCTTACAAATTTAACAGAATAACTGAACTTCAGTTAACACTTCATTCACAATTTTAGGCAAGCTGTCTAAGTTTTCAGTACCTAATAGGTTACAGGAATTGGTGCCAATGCTTTCAAATGATCACAGCTAACCATTGGTTGAATTGCTGTTCAGTTTGATACAATTGCATTTATTCTCTTTGAAGAATGAAGTATTGTTGAACTAATGTTTTGGAACTGTTTGTTGGAATTTATTCCAATGTACTGGAAATAATTGTTGCAAAATTGAAAAACTGGCCTCTCTCAGTTCCCTGCAGGTGGGGCTGCCCTGGCTCATGTGTTGAATTTAAAACAAATTCAGCTGATGAGGAATAGTTTAATAGAAACTAAGATAAGAATGTAATTTCATCTGTTACACAGTGGTAAGACAGGGACTAACAAAGAGCTGCGTGACTTCTCTTGTTAATGTTTAAAGCAGATGCTTGAGAGCTGTGGGGTCAGAAAATAAAATGTCTGTAATTTCTGTTGTAGCTGTGCTCAAAGCCTCAGGGAATTATGTTTCCACAGTGGAAATAAGGACATTCCCTGTCTTAGCATCCTTTCCATGTCATTCTAAAGATCAGACATGGACTCTGTGCTTCTCACACTGCTCAGTAAATCGAGTCAGGATGATATTTCTCTGAGACCTGTTTAAAGACACTGCAACCTGTGGTGCACTGAGTGCTTTCCCAAAGTGCTGTGAAAACCAGAGACTGGCAGGAAAAACATCTGCAGCTTCTTGGCATTCTAGTTAGGTAACGTTTCTGCTTCCTCTTTGGATTCTTGAAGCAGTGTTTGCTCCCCGTTGCATTTTCTGTAGCACTGGCCCTAGCACAGCTTTCCCTCATGTTTGCAGTACCAGAGTCAGGTGGAATTGTTTCTGTAATGTTGCAGTTTGGGGTCGTTTGGATTTTGATGGTGAGGAAGTCTCCTCGGGCTGTGCTAGCTCAGCCTGCTTGGTGTCCCTGTCCTGGAGAAGGCTCTGGGTGTGGCACCAAGTGTGCAATGGTGTTCCCACAGCAGCAGTTGGTCCCAGCAGTCAATTAGCAGTGTCCCATTACAGACTAATGAGTTGTGCAGCAGCACTGAACCAGGGTTTTCTTCTGGTGTGGAAAACCACGTGGCTAATGGAGAAGGGAAGATGTGAAACCATTCATGTGGTGAGTGGTTTGTCCTGTCTGAGGAGCTGTCCTGTGGTGTTCTAATTCTCCCTCCCATCTAGGCAAGATGTTACACAGAGAAGCTTGGTCAGCTACTCAACAAATTCATCAGACCAGGGGTCAGAACCTTTATGATTTATATAAGCCAAGTGCATCATCTCTCTTCAGTCTTTGCCAGTGTTCCTTTGCTTGAAAATGCATTTAAATTGGGTGGTTAATAAGGACTATTTAATTTTTTTTCTATGCTAAATGTACCTAATTATAGAACTAAGCTCAAGTACCTCATAACAAATAACTTTTGGACAAGAGTTATCAGTTCCTTGAAGTATCTGGGTCTTTTGGAAAATATATTAGTGGCAGGACCTAGGGGGTAATTTAATTTTTTCCTCTCCACTCTTACTTTGATTTAGATATGTTTCATGTAACTTATTCTTTTTCCATTGAAAAAGATAACCCAAAAAATATATTCAGCATTTTGGTCGTTAATTTCACATCATCTGCTGATAAAAACTACTGTTGTTTCATTATTAGCTTACCTGACTTCATATTTGCTTGCAAGGGGGTTTATGCAAATCCCTGGTTCTTATTATTGCTTATAGGTGCATCCACATTTTAGTATTAACTACTGGGCCAATAAAGCTCTTTATGATTTGTTTTTGGTTTTGGGGGTTTTTTTTGGATGTTTCTTTCCAATTTAAAATTATTATGTTGGCTCATATGGTTTATTGGGTTTCAGCCGTAGTTTATGGAGATTTTACTCTAGCGTGCTGAAGTACTTCTTTCTTTCTCTGTTAGATTCCATTTCTTGTCTAAAAATCTAATAAAATTGATTTTGTTTCTTGAATTTTTAGTTTCTCTTTTATCCCAAATGCACTGTAAAACTTTACCTGCATATGTGGGATTTCACATTTATATAGCAGCATGTCTCAGCCACCTCGACATTCTGTATTTTGGATTGGATTCTTTTTATGTCCAGTCCTACTTGCAAATATATTTTGCCAGTAATTTTAGTTTTTATCTTCCTCAAACAAACTCAGCCTCCTTTATTTCTGGCTCTTTTACTCTGTTGTTTTAGGTAATGTAGGATGTCAATAGAGCAATATTTATTGCACACATCCTCCTTTTACATCTCAGGGGATTACCGTTTTTTCACTTAATTCTTTATTACTTTGCTTTAACCTGGCTTTTAGAAAAGGGTGATTCCGTGTGTATTTCAAGCTGATGAACTATGGATCAGTGATATCTCAGCCTCTTCTCTGACAAGCCTTATTTTAAACAGCAAAACATCTTGATCCTTTTTCCTTCTAGTCATGATCAAAGGAGAATTTTTAGATTTCTGTCTGAAGCTGAATCTCCCTGTTAACAGTTGATGTAATACAGCATTTTGCCAGGCTTCTTCTGTGGTACTTTGTACTGCTCATGGGTTTCTAAAATGCAGATCAGGGGCTTGTTGCTGCTCATCTGAATTTGCTATATCGTGTTCCTAGGTTCTTTTTAAAATGTAGATTGTTTCCTCTTGATTTCTACCCTTACCCCCCCTTCTAGGCCATGTTGTGCATTGGGCTCTTTTCAGATCTGGCATTTAGGGACTGCTGAGGGAAGCTCATAGAAACCTCCTTACAACACTTCAGATAAAGTTACATTGAGAAAATTGCCACGATTTTAAGAATCAATGCAGTAATGGGATATGGGATGGGGGGAAGTTGAAGAGGGAATTCTAGGGAATCTCAGGGGATTCAGAGGATGGGCGATATCCATGATAAAAGATCACGTGGTCAGGGAGGAGTTGAACAACTTTTTGTGTTTTCCTTAGTTCAAGCTGACATGAGAAGTTGGAAACACCCAACCATCAGATGCCAGGGACACAGGGTAAGCTGGCAGTGGGCTTGAGGGGAGGGATAGGGCACCCACCAAGCTGTGAATTAAACATGAAGACCTTCCAGGGCAGACGTGTTTGACAGCTGGGCACGGTCTCCCTGTTCTATTCTGCGAGTACAAGGTGCTGTAAAAACAAGAGGAGCTTTAATGTTTGGAGGTGTCAGTCTTGAAGGACAGCTGTGGTAGAGCAGATCCTCACATCTTGGAGCTCTTGCTCTGTAGGTCCACGTCACTTGAAGCAGGAGATGTAAATCTTCAAGGAATTGTATTTCAGTGGAGGGGTCCTGTAGCACCTGGATTTTAGTGATGTCTGAACTTCTCTGAAAGTCGTAGTTTTGAGCACAGAAGAGGGGTTCTCCTTTGAGGAAAGCTGTGCATTCTTCAAGGTTTTTTTTATCTTACACTGAAACTGTCTTTTAAAAATACAGCATTTTTACTTTTTATATCTTAAATATTCTAATAATTATAGACTAAAAAATAGCACTTAAGAACTTACTCTGTTAGACTGACACTTGTAAGAAATTTCTTCAAATAAATTTGTTTTCGTAAGGTGTGCTTGGTTTTTAGCAATACTAACTCATTTCTAGTTTTGTAAGTGGGACTGTAAAGAGTTCAAGACTTCAATGTTATTGTAGAAAATAAGGATGGGCTGGGGTGGAAAGCATTTTGGCTGACAAAATTGACAAGCAGCTTTGGAAAAAATAAGGCATGGCAGTGAATGGACTATGTATTGCTTCATCAAATACAGTAGGGAAGTCCATTGAATTGTTTTGGAAGGAATATTTTTAACTTCCTATTGATGTCGTTTAAAGGGTCATGGATTCAATAGTCACATTTTTGTGACTGTTTTTCTAGAATAACTGTCTATGATTTCTGTAAGTGTAAAAATAGAGAGAGATATTCACTAATTTCTTTGAATAATCAGTGGAGAGTTCATATGATGAACAAGATAAAAGGGAATTATCTTTGAAAGAAATTTTCAGATTGTAATAAAATTTGCTATATGCGGTCTAAGAGGTCAGTATCTAAATTGCATAATCTTGCTTGGGGAATTTAGCAAGTGGTGACAAATGAAAAATAATGTTAGATAGAAAATATGGAGAAGAAAATGTAAAACGTATTGTTTCATTACATAATCTGTGTCATGTATTTAGTTTTTTCAGAGTAAAATGGTGCTTTTGACATGTAATTAGAAAAGAGTAGTTTATATATTAAGGTATAGGGATGTTGTAGACAGACTGATGGTCTTAGTAGCAACTTGGGCAAATCTGTATATAGCTGAATAATCTGTAAGTTTAAACCAAAATAATTTGCAGTTCTATATAAATTTCAGTATAACCTGTTGTGATGCCTTTGGATGAGTTTTCTGTGTTTCCTGAATAATTGAGCAGAAGCTGCAGCTTTCTTGGGGAGTAGTGACAGATACAATAGATGGAGCTGAACTGGATGCACTTGTGTGCCAGGCTGGGCCAGGGCTTCAGTTGTCTTCTGCTCCCACTTGGTGGCTGTGGAATATGTCCAGCACTTCAGGTTTTGGGCAGTTGAGTCTCTGTTATCATGACATAGAAATGTGATCTGATTTTTTTTTTTGTAATAATAGGTATGAAAGATGAGTGTTGGCAAGGCAGCATTTAGTCTCCAGCTAAGATGTTCTCTCTGGATACTAAAATATGGCAATATGCATCAAGTGAATGTTTAGAGTCTTCTGATTACCCTTTCCTTCTGTTTGGGGGCTCATACTGATATTTGTGGCTTGGATTTGAAAAAAAAAGTCCTTCAGTGGGGTCTGTGTGTGTTCTTTAAACAAGTCTGCTGAAATACGTTTGTGGTTCGACAGGAGTGGGTGCTACATATTAAAATCAAAAAAGGAGGATGCTCCTGTGAGTAGGAAAGTTGTTAGTGACTGAAGAGAGCTGGTTGTTGGATATAGTTACCAGATGCAATTTAACCAGGACATACTGGGGGCAGTGTTAATCTTACAGAATTGATGTGTATCCTCTGTAGAGCTGTGAGCTGTGCAAAGGACAGTGTGCCCAAAGGCTGGGCTCAGCTCAGTGCAGCATTCACAGCTCAGCTGACATTTGCAAAGGAACTTGTCAGGCCTCTTTGGTGTGTTTGTATTAAAAAAAAGTGTTCTTATATTCTTAATGGTCTGTAAATACTTGATATGAGATGTGATCAGGAGGGATGATTTCCTCTAAACTGGATGCTACTTTTAGCTGCAGATCTAAAAATATTCTGTGGTGACATTAAATTGTAGATTTGTTTCACTGAAGGCAAAATACTTTTCAGTTTTGGAGCTTGATGTTAATGTTATAACCCAATGGATGATTTTTTTCTGAAGTCAACAGGCATTAATTAATAAAGCAAGGAGAGAGGTATTAATTTGGTACACTGGCATACTATCAAGAACAATTTACATTTGATTTATGCATCTTAAAGTAATAAATTATTAGCATACTTCATGGGTGACAACACTTTCCAGTTTCAGTGTAGTTTAAATTAATGTTATTTTCAGTGAAGGTGAAGATGTGTATCTGAGGACACATTTTAGGTCTGAAAGTAGCAGTTGTAAGAAACACTAAACCTTCTTATATTATAAAGATGTGAAGCTGTGTGACATATGAAAAGTAATGTTTTCAGGATCTGTAGTTGCATGTTTGTAATAAATGGGGAAAAGGTGCTGGTTTTATTTCTGACCAAAATTCAGAAAATACAAGTTGTAGTTTTTCTTGTCTGATTTTGGTGGGTTGGTTTGGGTTTTTTTTCTTAGTTTGTTTTTTATAAAATTGTGAAGAATCTTATTTAATGATGTTTTTTGACTTCTAAAGCAGATTTAGAAGAAAATATCAATGAACATGAATTGGAGCCTTCACCTCCCAAAGGAAAAAGGAGGGGTCGTAAGGGAAAGCCGAGGAAAACAAATTTAAAAGGGCAATCAGAAGACACTAGATCTACGTCCTCACATGGCACAGATGAAATAGAAAGCAGTTCCTATGTAAGCAGTAAATATGCTAAACTTCTTAGGACACAGAATTGCATATTTCTTCTCTGAAATATAAGTTTTATTAAAATTTGCATTTGTCTGAGCCTCCAGCTGGTGGCCACAGGCTTTTGAAATTGCAACCTTATTTGTATCCCAGCAGTATATTTTAGTGAAATGTTTTTCTTTCAGAGAGACAGGTCTCCCCACAGAAGCAGCCCCAGTGATACAAAACCTAAATGTGGATTCTGTCATGCAGGTGAAGAAGAAAATGAAGCTAGAGGAAAGCTTCATATATTTAATGCCAAAAAGGCTGCAGCACACTATAAGTGCATGGTGAGTAACAGTATTGTTGTTAACCAGTCTATCCTGTGAATTTTGTCTGAATTGCTATTTTTGATTTTAATACAGTACCCTCACATGTAATTATGGTGAGTATTGTCTGTATGCTGATGATCTCCTTATGCACTGAAGTGTTGCAAAGTGAGCAATTCATTTATTTTCACTGCAGGCAATATGAATAAAAGTTGGCTTCATGCTAAGAGATGGAATTAGCTCAGGGAGACTCTTTAGCTTATTAAAAATGCTCCCTTAGCGTCTAAATGCATATGAAGTATTTAAAAAGGAAAACAGAAAACAGTTTTAACTAAAAGAATCCTTTCCAAGGGTAGAACAGCTTCACAGGCACAATCTGAGAAGAATCCATGAACGTGGTTAATCTTCTGATCTGTGGATTCAGGCTGTGGAACTTAAGTAGAGTGTGGGATATGGAAGTTCCAGAAAGCCCTTGCCTTTAGATGGTCACATTTATAGAACTGTCAGCCTGAACAGGATCTGACTGCAATGAACATGAGCAGCCAGTTCCATCTTTCATCTCATGCTTCTATGAGTGAGGTAGGGCTTTGGGTAACAAACTTCCCTGGCTCGTGTTGTACCTCAGAATGAATCAATAGTCTGGGCAACATGTGGAGTTACTCATTGGCTTTCTGTACCCGGCCTCACTAAACAGAGCTGGTGTGTGCCAGCAGCTTCTAGTCCTACTCTAGCAAAGCTCTTTGTTACTTTGTCTACCTGAACTTCAGTTTCAAGGCAGTTAAAGCTGAAATACCAGGATGATGATGGAAGGGATGATACTTCTGTCCTCCATTTTCGTCCCTCAGGACTTCACAGCTGTGTTGAACCTGAATTACATGTATGTCACAGGGAAGGAAATGAAATATTGCTAAAAAGTTGAGTAGTGTAATTGATAACATTGCCCATTTTCTACTTTATTTTGTCATCCTATGATCATTTTTCATCTATTCCTGTGTCTTTTAAAATATATTTCTCCAAGGCAACAACAACTCTAATTAAAGCAGTGAGGTGGGGATCAGGAGTACTTTAATTGCTCAGCATAGGGTTTTGTTGGTAAAGTATATGCTGTCTGAGATCACAAAACAGGATGTTCAGTGCTCAGTTATTCCTGTAAAGAAAAAAAATTTCCAATCATGTTGGTGACCTGACATTACTTTGATTTACTTGTTTTACAGTTGTTCTCTTCTGGCACTGTCCAGCTAACAACAACTTCAAGGGCAGAATTTGGTGATTTTGATATCAAAACTGTACTTCAAGAAATCAAGAGAGGAAAAAGAATGGTATGTACCTGCAGAATGTGGTGAATGGGATTCTGCTAAGGTCTGTATAGTTCTGCCTGCTTCCTTTTATGGAGCAATCTTTTCCATCTCTTTCTAAACACAAAATTAAAATATATTGTTACTTGTGGGAAGAGCAGCCAGATAGGAATCACATTAATATGGTGTTTGGGCATGTGGTATTTGGGATTCTTTATGGCAATGTATGTAATTGTTATTATCGTAGAATCATATGATGCATATCAGCCATGCTGTAACTATAAGGAGTAACAGCTTTGGACCTGTGTTACTAAAAACACACTGTGTGAAGCTGCTCATAAAATCAGAGATTATGCAGTTCTTGCAGTGAATATATTCTCTAACATTGGAAACAAACCACTGTTTCCAACTGTTTTGGTGTTTTAGTAGGGAAACATATTAAGATCTCAGAGATGGGGATGCTGGTTAAACATCACACTGTATTTTACTAAAACTCAGGATGTTTTTAAAGTGCTAAGAAATTTATGGGCGATCAGAGAAGGAATAAAAACTAGCAAAATTGTTCCTTGAAAAAATAATTTGACTCTTTACATATTAGCATACTAACTTCAGCAGCAATAAAATGGCCCTGGAAATACACGAACATGTTTTGCAATCATGTAGCAATGTTCTGTGCAACAAACAGATAAATCCTAGTGTTCATATTTTAATGGTTTGGTATCTTACATCTTCTGGTTTACCATGTCTTTGATTAACTTTTCATTGGAAGGATGATCTGCCAGAGGGATTACTCTGTTCCAGAATATTATCTATAAATGTGAGGAACACTAAACTGAATACTAAGAGACAAAAGACTGAGATGCTGAACATTGCTGTTCTCTTATTTCCCCTGCACAGAAATGCACACTCTGCAGCCAGCCTGGTGCTACTATTGGGTGTGAAATCAAAGCCTGCATAAAAACATACCATTACCACTGTGGAGTAGAAGACAAAGCTAAATACATTGAGAATATGTCACGAGGAATTTATAAGTAAGGACCTGTGTAATTGTTGAATCTATTACGAAAGTAAAGATATTTCATGATACTTTTTCTGCTTAACTTGGCTAGTCAGTATGTTCTTAAAGAGGATGTATTTAACTTAAATGGTATTTTTAAGTAGTCATTGACTTTACAAAACATTTCAGTTACTCTACTAATTTTAAATTTCTGTAGTGTTGTAAATAGGAGAAATGAAAAAATTATTTGGCTTGTATTGTATTTTCCTTCTCCAGTAATCTATAATTTTGATTTTAAAAAATGATGTTATGATTGCTCCATATTGATTTGTCTGTAGCTTCCTTGTGGGGCTTTTTGGACCCCACAGCTTTGGATCCTTCCTGCAGAGCTGTGGCTTGGCTGCAGCTGAGCTGCCGCGCTGTGCCCACGAGAGGGCATTCGCCGAGCAGCACGGTGGCACTCACGCAAAGCTGGCATTGCTCACAGTTTTCTTGGCTGCTCTTGAACCTTGTTTTCCTTCTCAGTTTAACTGATGCTTGACTGAAAGCTGTGAGTGACTTGAGAGTTTGCAACTGACTTGTAGTACATCTCAAAACTAATTGAGAGATAAGTCAGGTTTTGATGGATATTTTCAGTGTAAATCCTCACTCTTCCTTTTATTGTGCCAGACTCTATTGTAAAAACCATAGTGGAAATGATGAAAGAGATGAAGAGGATGAAGAAAGAGAAAGCAAAAGCCGTGGCAAATCAGGCACTGACCATAATGACATTCCTCAGCAGCAGCTCAATGGAAACTAGGTATGGAAGTTACTCCTGACAGATCTGTTACCAAGACTGAAACGCAATATACAATTAATGTAGTTTACTGCAGTGAAGTATTTACATCTAGTGTATGCAGAGTACTTTTTATTGGCATACTGTAGAAGAATGGGGAGGATTTGTTGTTTTTTAAATCCGGCTGACTTTGTAACAGTGTAAGAAGGGAGGCCCTCATTTCTATTGCTAAATGTAGATGTAATGTCAGAGCTGTGAAATGCTTTTCTGTATGATTTTTAATTTACTATTGTTTTCATCATTTTTTAAACAGGTTCAAGGGACAGAGTTATAGAACTGGGAATGGCTAAGACATCATAACTACTAATTCTTTTAAATTGTTTTCTAAAAATCAGAAAAGGGTTAGTAACTTTTTACTACCCCACTCTGTTAGAAATTTCATTGAACTGCCTGAAACGTTCATGTGTGTGAGCCTTCAGTAAGTGGCAGAGTTTTACATGTCAATATTATGTAGTTTGTAGTCTGCAGTGTCTGGAAAAAAATGAAACACTATATAAATGATATGTAATATGTACAGTGTCAAAAGTTAAGGCAGACATTGAAATGAAGTAAGATCTATATTTCTGGACTGAATAAAAACTTTAAGATTTGGAATGTGTAAGTTGTTTAGTGGATTCACGCAACGAGGGAAGGTCTTAGCTAGTTTAATTAACAACTTGGACAAGTCCGTGGTGGCAACGAGCTGGTACTTTGTGAATTTTGCATTTTCTTCCTGCGCAAGTTCCGGAGGCTGCACATGGCAGAGCCGCGCTGTTTTTGCTTGGGGAGCACCAGTAGGAAAGGACTCGGTGTACACGAAGCACGCTTGAACATTTCAGGTTGTTCCTGTTGTGATTGCTCATCCCGCCTGGCATTGTTCGTGGGAGATTTACTTGAGCAGCTGTTGGTTCTGAGCTGTGAGCTTTAGAACTCATGCCAAAGGGCTGTAGTTCATTCTTTCCCCAAAACCCCACCTCCTTCTGTGTCCTGATTTACAAAGAACACTTCACCAAGTGTGATTAAAACCCTGCTATACAAATGTTTGGACTTTGCAGCCCAATCTCTTTTACTTCAGAGAGTTACAACTCTTAACTCACTATGGAATTTAGCCACCATATCTGACGTCCATACCTCAGGTGTTCTCTGTTGTGTGGAACACTTCATGTTTTTTCAAGAATGTGCATAAAGGTCCCATATTCTGTGAGAAGAATGAGGAAACAACCTTTTTTGCTAGATTGGTATTTATTTTTTAATCATGTGACCACTATATGGGAAACGTCACGTATCATCCTTATTGTTTTAGTGTTGTTTTTTATTTCCCTTTCTCTGTCAAGTCAATAATCACATCATGGAATTCTACTTGCTAAAATTTGATGTTCCTTGAGGGAACGATCAGATCTAGGCTATACCAAACCTAACAGAACAGTCCTCTGACTGCTTTCAAAACACCTTCTCATTTCTAATGGCTACTGGCTTCTTCAATTGGTCTGTTAAAGCACATCCATTTTTACTTAAATAAAACCAAAAAGCTGAATCTAGTCCACGTTTGTCTGTTGCTACCACATCACCTTATTGTTTGTTTAGGGTTTTGACTTGTTTCACTCTGAACTCCCAACAAAACTTCTGGATTTGAAGGAAGGAAACAAGAAAAAGACACTGATTTGACTATAAACTGCTACAGTTCTTCTGTGATTGGTATTGCAAAAACGGTTCATTTGTAACATGAGTTTCTGTAGCATTTTTTACTTGTATTTTTAAAAGATTTAACGTGTGTCATTTGTCTTCTTATGCATTCCCTTAATGTCTTGAGGGACTCAATTACTGTATATTGGAGTTTCTAACATTTTACCTGTTAGAATTCAAACAATTCTGTTTGCTTTCCTGGAGAATAATCCCGTTTGGAAAGAAATATTGCTGTGTACAGAAAATATTCAGTTACTGCTCTAAACATGATGCCATTGATCATTTTTATTTTGTATTTGTAACTTTCAAAATTAAAAGCGTGACTTGAATTGCAATGACAGATCGATTATTGAAATTGTCTATCAAGGTGTTTTGTTTCTCCTAGAATATGAACATTTTTTAACCACTCAGAACAGTTTTAGAATGCAAAATAGCATCCTTCAATATTTAAATTACTTCAGTTTGTGCCTCGGACATGGCCCTCCCATGGAAAAAAGGCACTTTGTTTGCAGCTACTGTATTTAACTAAATTTGCATGGGGTAGATCTGCCAGCATACTGACTGTACTTGAGACTGAGCTCTAATTCATTGTGTCAGTGGCTTAGTATAATATTCAGTCCAATAACCACACCTGTTATGGATAAATGACCCCATTCCATACCTTGAAGAACCAGAACAGCACTTTACCTTCGGGTAGCAGAAAAGCGAGTGGCTGCTTTCCCTGTTCCCCTGTGTGCTGAAATGGCCTGGTGAAACTGTCATCAATTCAGAATTCATGGAAGCAAAGTCAAAAGCAAAAACCTTTTCTTGCAAGCCTCAAACTGTCATAACTGACTTTAACTCATGTATGCTGGGTAAAAGTGCCTTACGATGTAAAAATTGTATTTATATGTTCCCAAGTAGCATCACCTGCTGGGGAGTAATTCTGTCGTGGTGTTAATATTTAGAAAAAATGTACCTCAGCAGTGTATTTACTGTACATCTCTTACGTCCTTAATTGTAGTTTTAAAAAGCATGACAATGTATCATAGTATACAACATTTACATCGTTTTTTTAAAAGACAAAATACTGCCATTACTGTCTTTTTATGTGTATTTTAGCTTGGAATTTCAGACAGTCCGTCTGAATTTTGGGGGGTTTGTTTTGGTTTGCAGGGTTGGTTTTTTGTTTTGTTTTTATTTTTTTTTTTGTACAGCAATGTAATTTTTGGAAGCATATATTGAAGATTTTTCTGGAGCATCTACTGCCTTCCCAGAAATGTTAGAAATAACGGAAGTGCTCTATAGGTGAACTAGGTATGTTTAAATTAGCTAGTTAAATTAATACAGTCAATTCATTACTGAGATTTTTTTTTTTTTACTAGGCACCTTCTGCTTTCATCTCACAATCAGAATTCAACATCATGAATTCAACAAAACTTGTCTTAAAAAACTGGTTTCACTTTAATTGTGGCTTTTTTTCAATTTTATTATTGTTACTTTTTGCCTTTGAGCGCTTCTTTTGCTCACAAGAGGATTGTGTGCTGTTTAAAATGCCTGAAACCCTCTGAGAAGGGAGGTTTCTCCCCAGCTCCCTGCACCTCTCCATTCCGAGATCTCCCTGACTCACTGTGTCTCTGTGGTCTCACAGCTGCGTGGTTGTGCTGTTCCCAGAAAGGACTGTGCCAAGGAAGGACAGGCATCCCCAGGATCCTGCTCACATATCTCCAGGTGCAATGCCAGAGCCCCAGGTCAGACCCCAAGGTGGGCAGGGGGAAAGGCTGGTTCAGTGTCAGTGCAGCTCCCAGCGTGAGGTGGGCAGAGGCTCTGCTCCTTCAGCAGGGGTTGATCTACAGGAGGTTGTGTGCTAAGGCTCCAGTAGGAGTCACACCTACACTCCACAAAGTCTCAGCTTTAGGTACAAAGAGCTGTGCTGATCTACAGTGGTTTGAATCTGCCAAATCTGGCCCTAAAATGTAGTGTAACAGAAGAGAGTTTGCCTCTTACTCCTGCCTATAGGAAAAAGAACTTCGTGCTAAAACAGAGTGAAAAATGAAGAGGTGATAATCTGTTTGAAATATCAGACTTCTCTGGCAGGTGATAATCAGTGCGTTCCAAAAATACTAATTCGCTGAATCAGATTGACAAGAAAATTAATCCTCATTAGATTAAATTAATCCGAAGAGAACTGAAAGTGCATGATAGCAATTAGTAACTCTTCTTCCATGTCACCAGAGTCAGATTCCACTATATTAGTGATGGAGGTGAAAAAACAGAACACAGCCCTTGATTTAGATACTTGGTGAAGCAGTTCCTATACATGCATATGTATGCACAGCCCTTAGTCAGCAGTGACATCTCAGCCCTTAACAAATCCTGGAGAGCTGTTGCTTGTCAGAAAGCACTCAGGTTAGGCCAACGTTTGCAGCTTTTGCTCTAGCATATATTTACATTAGGTGTAAAGACAAGGAATGTATGGAAGAGGGTAAATGCATTCCTATCTACAATGTTATGTATATTTTGTTCCTGTTATATTGGCTTTACTTCCAAAGTTGTAGTTTGCAGTATTAGTTTCTTTTTATTGGTATCCTTGCATATATATATTCAATAAATGAGTTATGAATTTCATGTTTGCATATCTGTCCTTTTTCTAAAAGTATTAACTTTTGAAACTGTCATTTTATTGCATAAATGCAGTATTTCCTATTGAGGTTACAGGCCCAGGAAACAGTACCAGGAGAGAAGTGAGAAGGCATCATGCTTACAGTGTGGCACTTGGTGGTAACTCTGCGAGTCTCTGTTCCTAACTCTGCGCTGGGTAAGCTGCTTTGGATTTACCACTGCTTAATGCAAAGTGACTGACTTGCTGGAGGCTCCCTTTCTCACCTTTCAAGAACATTTTTTTTTCCCCAAGAATGAATTAATTTAGAAGACTAAGAGACCATGGAATTGCAGAGTGTGTCTTGGTTTCAGCTGGGATAGAGTTCATTTTCTTCTAGTAGCTGGTACAGGGCTGTGTTTTGGATTTGTGTAAGAATACAGTTGATAACACACTGACGATTTCATTGTTGCTAAGTAGTGTTTATACTAAGTCAAGGACTTTTCAGCTTCTCATGGCTAAAGGATACAAGAAGTTGGGAAGGCACAGAGCCAGGACAGCTGACCCAAAGGGATATTCCCTACCATATGGTGTCACAAACTGGGGGAAAAGCTGGCTGGGGCTGCTGCTCGGGAACTGGCCAAACATCTGTCAGCAAGTGGTGACAGCTGGATTGTGCATCACCTACCTGATTCGTGTATTCTAATCTTTTTATCATCATCATCATCACCATTACTACTTTAAATTTTTCTGCCCCATTAAACTGTCCTTATCTCAACCCATATATTTTCTCCCTTTAACTCTTGCAGTTCTCTCCCCAGTCCTGCTGGGAAGAGCAGTGGGTGAGTGGCTCTGAGGGGCTGAGTTACCAGCTGGGGTTCCATGACAGTGCAGGTTAAGCACACTGCACACATGCAGCTGCATCCAGGATGCACTTTGGAACCACAGAAATGCAGCATAAGAGATTAACAAACCAAAGGATCCCTTGGAAATCACTGGATTTGTCCAAATACGTAACAGACCAAGACAGTGATACCTGTCAGCAATTTTAAAGTATCAAGAAATCTACTGGGAAAACTCCATAGGAGAAAGAGCACTATTGCTCTATTGATGAAGATTTTATAATTATGTCATCACCTTAAACAAGGAGTTGATTTAATGAGCATAGTGGGTAATTACTGGGAACCTGAGAACAGTCATATCCTGTCTGCACGGACTTGGGTGTCAGGAAAAAATCGTTGAGCATCATGTTCAATTAAGAGTTGCCAAATGATCAGGTCTTGTTGATGAAGTCATAGAATCATAGAATATCCTGAGCTGGAAGGGACCCACAAGTATCATCAAGTCCAGCTCCTGGCCTTGCACAGGACAACCCCAGAGTGTAATTTTTTATGCTGTGATCCACAGCCATCTTTGCAAAGGTTTCTTGAAAATGCTATTCAAGACTTCTAGTACCAAAGCTGATGTTGGGAGTAGTTTCATCACATGGTTTCTGGTGCTGTGGAAATTATTATTGGATGCATGTTTACTTCATTTGCTGATTTTTTTTTTTTTTTTGTGGTTTAATCCAGTCACGTGAGATCTTTGAGGAATATTGTGGAATAGCCTTCTCTGTTTCAGGGATGGGATTTCTCACTGGAACGGCTGGAAGGGGGACCCGTGGGCACAGGAGGAAAAGATTTTCATTGTTCTTGTGTTGTGTGATGCTGGAGCAGAGCAGTGAATGCTTTGAGGGCTCTCAGGTCCTCACTTAAACGAGCTCTGCTTAATCTGCCCTGTGTGAGGGATTGCAGCACAAGCACAATAACTGTATTTGTCCTTCTGCCTAAGTTGGACACCCCATATGGTAAATTACTTTCCAGCATTAGAGACCAAGGGGTTGCTGTAACCTCTGAAGGCTCAGCTTGTCTCTGCTTCCTTCTGCCTTCTCAGAACTCAGGGTCAATAGTTTAAACTGGAAAATTAATGAAAAAGGGAAACTTATCAGTGAGTGTCTAAAAGAAAGATCAAGTTTTGTTACTCTGCACCAAGTTAACAGGCTTGAGCAGAGGAGAAACAGTGAGCACAGCTTTATTTTAAGTGACTCTAATGACTTTATGTAAGATAGCAGGGAAATGTGGTCTGACACCAATTTAAAAGTGAGCTGATAAAAACTGTTTGGAAAACCCTACTCAGAGCAATTATTAAAAATTCACACTGCAGGGATGTATTGAGGGGGATTCTCTGCAGTTCTTCCCTGATTCGAGATTACTTGGTATTTTCATTAACATCTTGGATGGCATATGCTGATTAAATTGCAGTGAGCACCAGACTTGAGCTAACTACTACTGACTGAGCAGCAGACAAGTGCAATTAAAAGTGAACTTGATAAATTCAAAAGAGTTAGCATGTGATGCAGTAAGTCCAGCAATGGTTTTGACAAATGCGTGTTTGTAGACTTCAGCAGAAGCCACGATCAGCTGAAGTACAGGATGGGACAGGACAGGCTGCTATGGTAGCAGTTGTGCAGAATAGTTCTCCTGAGGTTGTGGCCAGTCAGCATCTGAACATGATTCAACAGCATCCTGTTCCTGAAAAAAAACCCAGTGTTGTTATGGAATGTCTGAACAGGAATGTAATCTGTTAGATACATGGCGTGGTCCCTCTTCCTTCGTGTGGTAGCAGAAAGCCTTTCTTGGAACTTGGTGTCAAGCTGTGGGCACTGCGCTTCCTGGAAAATGGGGATCAGCTGGAGATGACTGGAGAAAAGCAGTGGTGACAGGATGGATGATTGGGCTGCTTTCAAGGTGATGGGAGAGATGTTTTTAAATCACTTAAAGGTAGGTGCAAAGAAGAAATGAACGCTTTCTCCCAGTGCTGCGGGTAGGGCAAGGAAAAGAGATTTTATTGCAGCAGGAGATACTGGGCTGAGACATCCAAATGGGGGTTGGCCTTGACAGCAGCAACAGCAAAGCTCTGGAATACCTTTCTTGGGTAAGCTGGGGAATCTCTGGAAATAGGGGTTTTACAGGAGGAGTCTGGGCATGGTACAGGGCTTGAGCAGACGAGGGTTGGAGGTGCAGGGGATCAGGGCAGTGCAGAGCTCCCAGTTCACAGCCAGGCCTGCTCGAGCAAACACGGCACTGGCAGAGCTCTGGAGCACAGCCCTGGGGCTCACAGCCTTGTGTTTCCTTCTTTTAAAATAGCACTTGTGGTAATAACATCTGTGGGCACACTGGCAGTGTGGCCCACGTCTGCAGAGTTGGTACAAACTTCCCAACACCGCCCAGTGCAAGGCACTCTCCATGCTTCCATTGCAAATTTTTGGGAGTACTTCAGCTTTCACAATGTATGCATCCCACACCTTAAATGTACATTTTTGTTGTGCAAGAATAAGCGAAGTAACAGCAGTACCTCATATGAATGTAGGATTAGTGGACACAAACCACGTAATTGTGCGTGTATGTGCACTGGGGTGATACAGAGTTTGGAGTGGCTGCTCTCTTACCCAATTACTATGGCAGGAATCTTAAACCTTGATCTGAATTTTTGCCAGAGATGGTATCTTACTTTGTTTAAACTGGGTTCTCTGCTTTTATTTTTCCTAAAACAACATTCCAGCTGAGAAGAAAGCAACCAGGGCTAGTGCTGCCCAGCTTTTCAGACCCTGGGTAGATGTGCAGGTTGCTTGGCACACATGCAAGACCAAATTTTACTCAGCTGGCCAAAAGAAATTCCATATTCCTGTGCAAAGACTCCCATCAGGCTCTGCCTGCCAGTGAAGAGCATTTTAGAGGCTTGGGACAGGGGGAGGAAGAAACTCCCTCCCAAACCATACACTAAAAATAGGTTGATGCTGTGCAAACAGCTTTGCTGTGAACTTCCTTCTGGCAGGCAGCCATGCAGCTGCTTGAGAGTTTTAAGCCCGAATACCTCTCCAAAACAGAAAGTCACTGAAGTTAAGCACAGTTAGCAATGCCTTTAATCTTCCTATTCCCTGCTGTGTTGTCTCAATTTCAGCTTCTTCCACTGAGCAGGTAGCTTATTCAGGATCTAAGGTCAGGAGTTTTTTTAACCTGAACCATGGTTGAGACTGGCGCTGTCAATCCCTGGAGTCTGCAAAGTTCAAAGCAGGGAGGAGGCCTCTGATCTAAAATTGAAATGCTCAGGTGACACATCCAAAAAGTGCTTTCCTGCAGAGTAAGAAGTGTAGTAGGTGGGCTGCAGAAGGTTTTAAAATCCTCCAAATTGCTGTTAACATCCTTAAATCCCACTGTGGTGATATGGAATTGGAAAGTTGGTTCCTTAAATAAGACTACTTTAAAAAGAATAAACACAAGGCTCTGGGCAATTGGACTGAATGACAGCAGTGATTCATTCAGGCATTGAAACCTATGAGCTATTTGAGTTTGCCAGATTTTCCAGTGGTTTTACTGCTTATTAGTGCCAACATTTTGCCCTAAAATAAATCACATCACATCACATTCTTCTGTACATTTTGACTATGAAGGCTGATGTTTCAGTTTCAGTATCAATCTTCCTTCATTTCAATAGTTGCTGATTGTTTAGACATAACAAGATTCACATTTTCCTTTATCACGATTTTATAGGAAAAACATTTTCCAAGACTAATTAAATCTCTGGGTCATTTTCAGCTATGAAAATGATCAAGAGGCACTGATAACACAGTAATTTTGCATAGGTTGTTTTTTTTCCTCTCTATTTTGTATTCTCAAATACTCACTTTTTATTTTAATCCTCTGTATCCAATTATCTGGTTTGTGCGGCAATTAAACAGAAGATCGGTGTCATTGTGTTTTACATTCTCTTTAAACTCTCATCAAGAGCAGGACCACACTAGTCCAAGTTTGTAATTTAAGATGCATTTGGCTGAGGTTCAAAGAGACAGGAGCTCCAGTCTGTCTCACTTCCCCTTGGAAAGCCTTTCTGATGCTGCCAAACAATATTTACACCAGCAGGGAACTGAGTTTTGGAAAACTTTTCCAGGCTCTGAAGAAACCAGGCAACCTGAGACTTTGATAAGCCGTGGTAAATTTAAAAACTCTGGATGCTATCACTGTGTAAAACTTGTATTAGCCCATCAGATATCACAGATTTACAATTTGAGGAATGGATTTCAGTTAAGAGATAAGAACAGAGGTTTGGCAGAAAAAGTGTTATTTGGAGCAATATTCTCCTATTGTCAGCTCTGTTGAACACTTTATGATATCTTACATTTCTGCAGCCACAGGTGCAGGTGCTCTGTTCTGCAAGCCTGTGAACATCCAGTTCACTAAGTCGGGTCAGCAGTCTGACAGCTTTAAAAAGCATCAAGCCTATTTCTTATTCTGGGACCTTCAGCTTTCTAGCAGTCTGGAGGGAGGGTTCAGGTGAGGTCCTGTTTTCTCTGTCCCAGAAAAAAGGTTTTCTCACAGTGCTATGGGGTCTGGCAGTCCTTTGAGAGCAGTTCTCCCCCTTCCCACCCCTGTTTCATGGGACTTTTTGAGGATAGATTTCTGAAGGTGTTTTCCACTGACCCAGGCAGGTTCTGCATGGGTAGCAGACAGCAGGAATTCTAGCTCCTGCTGCCTGGTCATTTAGCTTGGGACTCTAAAAATTCATTTATTTTCCCTTAGTTCTAAAAGCACTCTTAACTGAACTATTGGACTCCGTCCTTGCCAGGCACCTCATCCAGTCTTGCACAAATCCAGATTCAGATCAAGTTTTACTCCTAGAACAGCATTTCATATTTGAGGATCTGAATTACAATCTTGCCAGCTCGTACCACACAACTCAAGATTTGCAAAAGAGAGGGGAGTCCTGAAGTGCAGCACCTTCCTGGCCTGGTGTTTGTGTCTCATCTCCGCTTCCCTTGTAATCTGCCCAGAGAAGATTTCTGAGATACTTGAACGGCTGCCAGGATCTGTGTGGGAGGCAGGGGCCTTGGCATGTGAGCCCTGACACCTGATGCTTGGTGTGCATTGAGGCAGTGCCAGCTGGATCCGCCAGCCCTGCTGAGTGCAGCCCTTCTGTCTCGTCAGCGAGTTACCTGATCAGGCTGCTGGCTGTGCTCTGTGCTGCTCTTCCTCTTCCTTCTCCTTCTCCCCTGGTACTCAAATAGCATTGCCACCACCTTCTCTCTTCTGTCCTCATGCCTGTTGGCCCCTGTGTCCATGCTGCTGTTAGCAGGCTCCAGGTTTGGGGTTTTTTAAAGCAATCCTTGCACCTGGCTCACCTGTGAGGCTGTACAGACACCTCTTCTCAGACACACGACACAGCGAGTGCTTTACAGCTTTTTAAAAATGCTCCTGCAGTTTGCAGGCAGCTCCTGCACTCAGGTGCCTGATGGAAGCAGATTAACTTGTTCACTCCTCTGAAAACAACTGAGCAAGGGGGAGAATCCCATAACTCTCCTCCCTCAATCGCCCTTCCCTAGAGGGAGGACCTGCCAGCACCAACCTCCTGCATTTGGAATAGTCCAGCCTTCCCTCAGGCTTCCGTGGAAGTGTGTGCAAATGAGCTTCCAGTGCAGGTATCCCAGGTTGAAGTCCTTGTTCCCTTGATTTCTTGCTTCATGCCTCCACCTAAGGAGTGACTGAAAAAAACTGAGGCTGTGTTTGCCAAGTTGTTGCTAAAATAAACTGCCGGACTAAGAGCAAGAGCCCTTCCCGTGCACAGCCCATCTCCCAGAAATCCTTCTACTCCTGTGTAGCCCTGGGAGTTTGCTGCACGTGCATGTTGCAATGTGGACATCTGTCCTCTCCTGTGATCCCAGAGACCATTTAATTTTGAGACAACCAGCAGGGTAACGTGGCTGCTATTAGACACATTAATTTTGGTTGAGTTTACACTGAAATGTCCCACACAGAATCTTTTGGGTCACCCAGGTATCTTGTTGGTGTATGTACTGCTGAATGAGGGGAACAGAAAAGGTTCCCTTGGAGAAAATGTACCTGTCACTAGTAGAGCAAAGAAAGGAATCTGACTGCTGTAACTTCATGGTCCTGCTCTTTATTCTGCTTTGCTGTTGCAAGGAATTGCTGGGCCCTCGAGTGACTCCTTGAGGGTGGGAAGGGCTGTGCTGCAGTCAGTGAAGGTGTGGGAGGAGTGGAAGCAGGTCAGCCTGAGCTGTACAGTGTCCTCGCACGGGTTTGCAGCACCACGTGGCAGTGGCTGATAAACACTGGTGTCCCCCTCGTGTGGCAGCAGGGATGGTGCTCATACAGCACAGGGTTGGTGCTGCAGCTCTGAAAGTGGCTCTGCAGCTGGTGCTGAGCTGTGGTTGTATTTAAGAACTTTCTTATCTTTGTCAGCAGCTCCATCAGAACACACCATCCAGTGAGTCAAGCTGAGCTTGGAAAACAGCCATTTCCAACAAGAAAAAAGAAAAATACCTTCCTGGTAGTTTCATTGCTCAGGTTTCAACCCTTGTGTCGGGACAGGTTCAAACAAACACAATGGCCTTTGGGTGGGTCTCTGGATTTCAGGTGCGCCTTCCTCTCCATCCAAGCCATTTCTCACAGCTCTCCTGTGCCAGGGAACAAGGTCTCTGGAGAGCAGGGAAAGGAGCGAGCCCAGACCCCAGAGCTGTTGTGACAGAGCCGCCGCCTGTCTGCTCCTGCTGAGCCGCGGCCGTCGGGACGATTCCTATCGGATGTTTGCAAACCAAACCTGATAAATGCCATAAATACCGGCCCAAAGAGCGGCGGGGTCTGCAGCAATCCAGGCTGCATTTCTCAGGATGGTTCACCTTTTTGATCAGCCACTGCTGAGTGTTTTGTACTAATTTTTGTGTCACTGACCAGTCCTGGCACTAGTGAATAAAGACCAAAAGTCTGTAATTCCTCTAACCTCCATCCTGGGCTGTGAAAACCTTTTTAGTGAAAAAGGGAAGTTACCTACAGCTCCAGAGAAGTACATCAGTTGAGAGATTCTGCTTATCTTAGTTTTGGTAAGCAAATTGTCATTTATTATCTGGGCAGGGAGAGAAAATACTTGATAAACTCTCACCATCCAGGATATCCCAGTCTTGAAACCAATAAGTAGATAGGGACCACTTCCCAAAATCCATGGAGTCTGTCATCACTGAGAATCACTGTGATGACAAATTTTCACAGGAATCAACAAGACGGAGAACAAGAACATGATTTTAAAAGGTATTTTGCAACGAGCAACATCTATTCCCTATTTCTTAGGAAGGGTGTGTCTCTTTAAATTATGTTTTGGTACATCTGGCTTTCTCTCCCATTGGAAACATTTGGCTAGAAAATTAATTATATGCTATTTAAACTGCTAGTCAGAGTGGAAGGATTTCTTTGCAGCCATGAAGAAGATGGGATGCTTGTGCACTAAATCCACATGCTAGTGAATGCTCTCTATATAATTTAATCAGATATTTCTTTTTGGTTTTCCTCTTGATTAAAAATGGTGGTGCTCTTCTCAGGACTGGGTTAATGTCCCTGGAATTCTCCATTTCCCCCATTCTGTCTGCACAGACAAATTTCTGGTCACAAGGGAGTCTTGCTGGTCTAGTTAATCTGCTGAAAATTGGTTGTACTCTTTGCTTTTTTTAGGAGATTTGTTTTGTGAAACAAAACCAGCAGATAAATTCTGCTGATTCCCTGTGAGTCACCCAGCAGCAATGGCAAAGCCGTGAGGGAAAAATGGGGAGAAGGGGGGAGGGTTGGTGAATGGGCACTGACCTGAAGATCTGACCCCGTGCACCATTTCAGGTGGTTCCTAAAGATGAATACTCAGTTGCTACCTCCAGGTACCTCTCCAGTGGGGACATGTGGTTACCAAGAAAGGTTTTTAAAAGTCTGTTAACAAAATTATTTACAACTGGTGCTCACACAGGCCATGGTTCATTGGGCCTGAGCACTGAGATATGCCTGGCTGGCAACAGAGGACAAAATAATTATGAAATTAAGAGTCTACTCAGAGACAAAACACTCTGCACGTTTATTACATTATTTTGCTTTGTAAAAAGCTGTGCATACCAGAGAAATCAAAACTTTAGCTTTCCCACCTTATGCAGCATGTAGACAGAAAATGTGCAGCTCCCAGGTACCTCTGAACCCCCTCCCTCACCCTGCCCTGCAAGCCTCAGTGGCCTTGTAGCCAGCAAGAGCAATACTGGTCGTGTACTAAATCTGGTGCTGATCTCAGCTGACCAACTTCTTGTAATATCAGCAAATACTTCTGCTTTTGTAAATCTGTTTTTCCCTCCATAATGGGGTGCCAGCACGACCAGAAATGCTTTGGGTCCAGGAATGTGCTGCTTGGCAAGAGGAACAAAGAAATTGCTCATCCAGAAGGGCAAAGCAGGACTAATAGTTTTGTTTGCTGGGGAGAAACCACATGGAAGTCAAGCCAACAATTCCTGCGTGCCATCAGAAAGGTGCTGTTGGATGCTGCTTTTAATGGCATTGATATTAGTCATTAATGAGAAACGTCTTCAGTAACTAAAATACGATCAGATCCTGCAGTTCTTCTGAGGCTGCAGAGTCGCTCCACAGATACTGCCCCCTAATGTCAGGCTCTCCCTGAACTTGACAGGGCAGCTGTTCTTCCTGGCCTTCTGGAAACAGTCCAGCTATGACACGTTCATGATATCCCTTAGCTGCAGGGCGTGTTTCATTCTGCTGCTCCAAGCAACTCGATAAAGGCTCCTTCCACCCACTCCAGTTAACCCACCCAGACTGTAACAATACAGCACTCACGAAGGATCGTGCCCATTTGCTTAGTAAAAATTTGCTTAAATTGGTTGTTTCACACAAAGGAACACTTGATTTCATTGTGTTTAGTGAGCCAAGAGCAAAATAATGATAGATGCATATCAGAGCATTGCTATAGTTCTTTATGAGTAAAGTTATTTTTAAGAATCATCATCTTTTTCTTGACACCAAGATTTTATGCAGCATAAAATAAAACTTGGTTTCCACTCCTTAGAAAAAGAGGGGGAAGTCTTCAGCTGCTACATAATATAAGAAATCATGAATTTCCATTTTCACTGTTGTATTGTCCTTAATTGTCCTTACTGTCCACACCTACGGGAAAAGTTGACACTTTTTTTTCTTTCTCTCATTTGAGACCACTGGAACTGTCCATGCTTTCTTATTATTTTACCTCTGTCTGTGGAGCCCCTCCATGGACGTGAACACCTGATGGATGTGTATCCCTAGTTCTGGAATGACAGCAGTTACCCACCCTGTTCCCCCTGGACATAGGAGTCACAGAGGCACAGAATCAATTAGATTGGAAAAAAACCCCGAGATCATCAAGTCCGACGTATGGCCCAACACGACCTAGTGAAACACACAAGAGCACCGAGTGCCACGTTCAGTCTTTCCTTAAAAACCTCCAGGAATGGGGACTCCACTGTCTCCCTGGGCTGCCTGTTCCGACGTCTAATCACCCCTTCTGTGAAGAAATTTCTCCTAATGTCCAACCTAAACCTGTTCTTAAGACCTTATCCCCTTGTCCTGTTGCTGTTTCTCTGGGAGAAGAGCCCGACACCCACCTGCCTCCCATCCGGGAGTTGTACAGAGTGAGATGCTCCCTGAGCATCCTTTCTCCAGGCCAAACACCCCCAGCTCCCTCGAGAGCCCCTCATCAAACTTGTGCTCAAGACCCTTCCCCAGCTCCGCTGCCCTTCTCTGGACTCGTTCCAGCACCTCAGTGTCCTTCCTGAATCGAGGGGCCCAGAACTGGACACAGCACTGTCACCTTCCCATGTCATCCTGAGGGGACGGGGAACGCACACCGTGCAGTGGGAGGGGAGGGTCAACTCTCAACACTAAGAATGAGGATGTGGGACAGCGCGGGGACACCGGCACCCTGCTGGGATGGGGAAAGCCCCACCGAGGGAACAGCTCTGGTGATGCGTCCCCTGTCCCCGGCTCTCGCACTGTTCCCCGCGCCCGCGGCCGCTGCACAGCGACGCTGAGAGCGGCTCCGCCGCGGCCATGTTGAGGGCGGGGAGCGCGGAGGGCGCGGAGGCGGCGCCGGGGCCGCTGCGGGCGCGGCGCCTCCTGCTCCCACCGCCCGCTGCTGCCGCTGCTGCTGCTGCTGCTGCTGCCAGCGCCCGCTCCT
>VXBU01002212.1:1320941-1349808 GCA_013400315.1 Bombycilla garrulus
GGCGGGGCCGCGCTCCATGGCGACCCCCAGCCCTTGCATCGTGGTGAGTGCGGGGGCTACCGCCCGCGGGACGGGGGATGCTGTCCCCCGCCTGTCCCCCGGAATACGGTGGTCCGTGAGGGAACGCGGCGGGTAGCATGGCGCGGCGTGGCGTGTCGTATCGTGTGTTGTGGCGTGGCGTGTCGCGTCCCTGGGCGCCGAGAGCCGCCGCCCCGCGAAGTCACCTTGACGGCAGCCCCGGCCTCCCGGCGCTGGGCCCGGGGCTCCTGTCCCTGCCCTCCCTGCCCCCGGCCGGGCGCGTCCCTTCCCGGAGCGGCCGCGGGTCCCTCGGGGTGGGATCCGCGGGGATCCGGAGCCCGAGGGCAGCGGGCAAAGCCGGCGTTGGCGCCGCCGGAGCGAAGGTGGAAGAACTTCCCCCGCTGTGGCACAACTTCCTATTCCTATTGCTGTTCGAGGCGTGCGGGAGGCTCCGGCCGGGGGAACCCCACGTGTGTGAGCTGGGTCTGGTTTTGCAGGAGCGGCATCCTTTATATTTTTGCGTAATTGCCGCATCTGTTAAGGCGCTTGATGCTCGTTTTTCTTTATCGTTTTAAATCAAGTGCCAGTGCTGATGAAGTGCGTGCGGTGTCTGCTGGCCGAGAGCTGTGACGGCCGTGAGGTTGCGACAGTAAATCCCTGCAGTCCATGAAAAACCTGATAAAACCTGTAGGAAGGGCCCATTCTCTGCCAGATGCAGAACGGAAGGTTTAATAGACATGCCGAATATAACGATGGGTCTGAGCAGAGAAAAACCCCATGAGTTTTGGGAAGGACCTGCCTTATTTTTTGAAATAAGTCCCTATGGACTGCAGGGACCATGAGTTCGAGCTGTGTGTGTGTAGCATTTTGGATGGGAGGGTTAAATAATAATGAAATTCCCCGGATTAAATACTCATTAAAGATTAATCAACAAAAACCCTATGTAAACAGTTGTCAGACCACTGGCCAGGTAAGTGTTTCCACAGGCACTAAAATAAGATTTGGGTCATACAGGGGTACTAGTGGTAAAAATTGATGCTTAAAATAACTGCCCTGGTGAACTGTCAGCATTAACCTTATGTTTCTCCTCTGAAATTGTTTTTCACATAGTAGTGTTCAGCTACATAACCAGATAGGGAAGTAATTAAAAAAACCACATCATTTTCAAACTGCAGCAGGGTTAGGGTTCAAGGAAGACTCTATTTGATGTGACAGTGTGCCCTGAACCTCAGCAGTGTTTAGCATCATTATGTATGTATGCTAATCCCTTGTCCTAATTAATATGCACTTGCCAGTGTTGCAGGCTGTTTCATACAGGGAGTTTGCCCATGTGGAACAGGTTGTTGAAAGCTTTATTTTCAGATTCTAAATGATCTTGAACCTCACTGTTTTGGAAACGGTGGTCAGAGCAGAGTTGTTTTACAGCAGCATAACTTGTCATGCTCTCGTAGCTCTCTTGTCTTGTCCTGCAAACTGGCTTGTATGTTTTGTTGTGATCCAGTGTTGTGGAGATTTGGAAGGTATCCATGTCAGAACCTCTGCTGCTTAATTGCAGATGCAGGTTTTGCATTACACTAGGAAAATTAAAGGGGTTAAACAGCTTGATTATTTTTGTAGTGGAATATAGAGTTTCACTGAGGTGTAGTGACTCCACTTCCCTGCTCTCCACTGGAAGAGGATGTTGTAGGACTTTCTTTCACACACTGCATTGCGTAATAATTCAGATATTTCAAATAACCCTTGTGAGCTCTTAGATTACACTTTACTTGGTGCTCAGTGTGACTGATGTTTTTAGAGAGGGGGAAAGTAAGGTGGTTCTGATGAGTGTTGTGGGTTTGATAGGTTTTACTCATGGGTTTGATAGTTTTTACTGAATAAAGCAAAGGATTTGAAGTTTCTCAGCACAGATTTTTCTACAAGGCTTTGCAGTAATCTCACTTTATTTCCTTTTCAGATTGGCGATGATGAACAAGGTTACGACCTGGATTTGTTCTGCATACCTAAACATTATGCAGATGATTTGGAAAAAGTCTATATTCCTCATGGGCTCATCATGGACAGGTTTGTTTCACTTCAGACGGTACACTGATTATATGAAACTGGAATAAACAACTTCCAGTGATAATTTTGCTGCTTGGAGACTGTCTAGATTACATTTAATTAGAGACTCAAGTGTACATTTAATCTGTTTGGTGGTTTTTTTGGCTTCTAAGAGTTTGTACATTTGCAATCATGCTATTCTTTGAAAATTGGTCATAATTCTCAAGTGAAATTTTGTAGTATGTTGCAACTTAGGACTTTCTTTGCAGTGTTTCTTTGATGTTTTACCTTCCTAAAATATAATTAGAAGATGTTTTGCTGTGTCAGTTCAGTCTGAAAATATAGTGTCTTGAATTTCCATAAGATATTAATAAAAGTAAACTATTAATCACATAATTTTAGACTCTCTCATGTTGATGTGGTAGATAAATAACGTCCAGCTTTCTCCTGCCTTCCGAGAAAGACGTTATTCTCTGCAAATATCAGTCTGTCACTTCTGTGGTTGCTGAAATCTGTGATGTGCTGTTCAAGTTTTATCTTGTGTGATCAGAAATGTGTTCATAAGCCTACAAGACATTTTTGTTTTACTTTGTGTTTGAAAGTTGCTAATGAACATCAAATTCAGTGAATTTAAGCCTTTTATGAGAGGTGCTGGATGGGTTTTCCAGGGGATCTTGTGACTAGGAATGCATTTACATTTTGCACGGTTTTCTTTGACTAGATACAATGAACATCTCTATATAAAAAAAAAGTTTCTTTTGAAATATTAAAACTTTACACTGGAAGTCCATATAGAGGAAAAAATTGGACAAAGTACACATCATTAAGGAATTGATGTAAAGTTTATAATGGTTGGCTTTCTTTGAGAAGCCTGCTGTCAGCTGGCACACAGTAAATGCAGGCCACGCTTTCTAAAATAAATGGCAAAATAAATTTAGAAACAGTTATTGCGAAAAAGCGGTGCAGTGTTCTCTTGCTCTGCCTTCTTGGTATTGTATTCTGCTTTCAGGACAAATTTCTGGCATTCTGATTTGGCAAATAAACATAAACGCTTCAGTTTACAATTTGAGAATTTTCTTGCTCGTCAGCTGGTGAGGGTTACTGCCTTTGGGGTTATGTAAGCTTACATTGCTCTTTGCATGGAAGCTGAACTGTCTCTGGAAAGAGAAAACACACCTTCATGTCAGATATCTGACCCTGAAACAGTTTCAGCGTGTAAAGGTTTGCTTTGGCTGCCTGTGACCTAGGAAAACAAGTGCATTTGACAACACTACTGTTGGATTAACCTTGAAAAGCAAATTTTGTTGACCAGTAACATGTAAAAGTAACCAAAATAGCAGGCAAATATTTTCAAGCAAAATGTGTTTCTAAATTCGGTGTGTGTGTGTTTGCTGCTGCTGGGATGAACAAATGAAATGTTATGACAGTTCACTCTTCCTTGGTTTTGTTTAGGACGGAGAGACTGGCACGAGAAATTATGAAAGGCATGGGAGGACACCACATTGTGGCACTCTGTGTACTCAAGGGTGGCTATAAATTTTTTGCTGATTTATTAGACTACATCAAAGCCCTGAACAGAAACAGTGACAAATCAATCCCCATGACAGTCGACTTCATTAGGTTGAAGAGTTATTGTGTAAGTATCTATGCAGTACTGTGAAATTTTTAGCTAAGTTGACTACAAATTATTAACAGAGGTGGTTTAATATTGTTTCTGCCCTAATATGCTAATATTAAACAAATAATTAAGAGAATTAAGAGTCACAAGCCAGTTTACTCTTTCTCTACATTTTTATGTAATGTGTTTTCTTTTAGACCTTGATATCTCCTCACCCCAGTAAAATCGTTATGCTGGGGACAATGACCCTTTAATGACCTTTACTTTTTCAGCAATTTTCTCTCTGCCCTCTACCCCATCTCTAAAGCTGTGGCTCTGGACCGGTACAGAGAATTCTCCTGCAACTGTTATTGCAAAAATTTAATTCTGGGAGTTTTGATATGGCCCAGACATCATTCTTGGACAGGATGACTTGAAAGCTGCAGAAGTGGTTCCCTATCTCATTTTTGTTTGTATGACCCAAACAATGAACAAAATTAGTTCTATTTGGCTATGAGGAAACACTGGCTACATAAACCTAGATTTGTGATTAATAGCCTCTGAATGTGGCATTACCTTTTCAAGACAAGGCATGGGTCACCTTGGATTTAGATTTTTAGGGAAAGAATTTCTTTTAATTCTGAATGCAAGTATTCAACTTTGTAGGGAAACAGAACAAGGTGACTTTTAGGTTTTACAGAAGGAGGCATAGGGTTATGTTGTGCATGTCAGGGGAAGAAGCATGTGTTTGTCAGCACTGTATGATTTCCAGCTTACTGACAGCCAAGTCTCATGTTTTTTGGGATTTCAGAAATCTATTTTTTTTCCCTAAGACCCATCTGTAAGATGGAAATAATGACTTTTTTTTTGTTTGAGTTTAGAGTGTTTGAATACATTGTTTCGCAATGTTACGCTGTTTGTTCTGGATCAGCAGCTTTGCATTGAAGTCAGGGTTACTTGTCACAGCTGTAGACCAGTCCCTATTCCAGCAGAAAAACACAGATAACTGAATTGAAAAAATCACTTTCATTCTTTGTTTCATTAAACTGTGAAACCCAAGATGGAATTATTTACAGACTCCGGCCTGTTGCAGGACTTGATAAATCCATGATTGCTCTCGAGCTCTCCATTAAAGTGTCATGCCAAAGCCAAGAGCTGCCTGGGGCTTTGGTCCAGTCCTTTTGCAGGACAAGCAGCCCTGGCTGCCCGAGGCACACACACAGCTGCCTGTCCAGGGGTTACCTGGAGACCACACTCAGCTTTGCAGAGCACGAGGCACTAATTTAGTTATGTGCTTTAATGAGAGTAGGGCAGAAGGGCTCGTGCCAGCCTTTGGTTGTATCTCACAAAGCACTTTGTGCTTGTGCACTGTGTTAAATCACTGAGGGAGAGCAGTCTGAGCCTTTTTCTTCTGTTCCTCCCAAAAGGGGAGGCTCCTGCCTCCAGCCAACTTCTGCCAAAGCCCCCACATTCCCACGTATTCTGCTGCAGAAAACTGAACGTTTCTATTACAAAATAGTAGATTAAAGAATAGGAAATTATGACTTCCACCTGTTTTTTCCTTGGAGAGGAAATTTTGTATCTTCTACTTTTTCCACTTGGGAACACTTCCAGTAACTTACTTACCTTGTTTACTTATCTTATTTAAATAATCAGTACAAAGACTACATCCATCACGCTCTCTACTTTCTAACTCAGAAAAAAATACTGGAGAAATAGTTTGAAACACCTGAAAAAAGTCTCTGCTAAAAAGCAGTGCTGACTTTTTACTGGTGTCCCAGCTGTGTTTTGGTTCATTTCTTTACTACAGCTGTTTTTGTTTATTCCCCCTCAGAACTACAGTGCCTTGATATTAATAGGGGAGTGAGCAGCAAAGTCAGTCTTGTGGAGATTACAATCCTGGTTTTTTGCTGTAGAAACAAGTAGATGAGGAGAAAAGCAGAGAAATGTAGACAGAAAACTGTTGAAGCCAAATACTTTCCTTGAGGTGTTGGCTTGAGGGTTTTTGATTTTGTCAGCCAGTTCTATAAAATAATGTTTTCTTGTTCTGGGTGAGTGAGGAGCTGCTGTTATCTGATGCCTCCACTACATTGTTCATGAGCATTTATTTTCTGTAAACTCTCTTAGGTGGCTATTAATATCCAAATTTAGGTCCTTTAGATTGCATAACTTGATAGACTGGGTAAGATTATCCTGTCATGGACATGTATGTAACAGCTTGACTGCGTCTTCCATCAGTAATAGTGTCAGAGTGCTAAATCTGCTCTGTAGTTTTGATCTGTGCTTTGCTACAGGAAGGGATCTGTGTTCAGTGGTGTGAAAATCATCACAAACTGTAATGGACAGTTGGAAGTGGAGTTTTCAACTCTCTTGTGGCTGTCTCTGGGTGTGATTACTGGGTCATGCTGCCTGCCTTTACAGACTGGATAAAAGATGTTAAAAATATCCTGATCGCATAAATGAAGCAAATAACTTTTGTAATGGTTCTGTAATTGATGTAATTGAAGGTCTATTCTCGTTTCAAACTGATCATTTAATATTTACAAGCATTTTTTTTTTTTTGTGTTGCAATGCAAAGTTCATACTGTACTACACCCAAAATAATTCTCCAAGAATACTGACATGATCAAGCTATGATTAAACTTTACTTGTAACTCCAGTTTTCCAAGTCCTTACAGATGAATTTTAATGATCTGGCAAGCTGTTAAGAAATGGAAAGATAGTGTTTGTGATCAGATCCGGCTCTCAGTATTCTTGACAAACAGTTTATTCTGTTTGTGTTACAAGAAGAATGGCTTTTCACCAATCTCCTGCATTTAAGCATGGAAATGAGCAAATGTTGCTCATGTAATCATGAAGGGCAGCCAAAAGACAGTGGATGTGTTGCACTGTCACTGGTGAAAATGGGATTTTCAGTGGGGTATGTGGTAAACTCTTGTTAGGCTGGGCACAGTAATATTCTGAAAGGTCTCTGCAAACCAAACCTTACAGCAGATACTGTAAGGAACTTAAAATGCCACTTTAAAAGGAATCTTGGAGTCACTTGAGTGAGGAGTTACAATCTTGTAAAACATCGTTGTTTCCAGCAGTGGCAACAGGGAGGAAGTGAAAACAGATCTAAACAGTAAAACTTTTACGTGTTAAACTATGAAGCATTAAAGTCTTACCAGTACTGAACTCAGAAATAAGGCTCCTGAAGATAATTAAAACATTGCTTAATGATTAAACAAAGTTCTTGCCAGTGGAAATCTGGTTACAACCAATGTCAAAAATCTTTAACTTTTTTTTCACCCTTTCATTGCTCAGGAACTTAGCACCTGCATATGACATCTAATATGAATTGTGAGACACTGTCAAGGTTTAAAGTCAATTGAGTGAGTTTAATAAACTGCAGAGATTTGTGAGACACTCCTAGCAGCTGTTTTTAACTTTCCTATTTAACAGTTCATTTCCATTTTTATCACAGTTTAGATTTACTGAAGCAAAATGCAGTGTAGTGATGCTGTATCAGTGTTGCTGTTCAATTGTATAAGAACAAATTTGATTTGTTACCAGTATTTGCTGTAAGCTAAGCATAAGCTTTTCTGGCTATTTTTGCAGTTTATTGTTCTAACCAGCAATCAGTGCCTTGTTTGGTGGCTATTCTTGTTATGATTGCCTATTCTTATTCAGAGTAAGACTTTCTAAAGCAATAAAGTTTAAAATGTAAATTACCAGCTATATAGCATCCTGTAGCTTGGAAACCAGAAGTGCTTTTTGTCCTGTTTCTATATCTGTAGAGAGTGCACAGTAAATCCTTGCTTTTTAGATACATATGTGTAAATAATGGTCACAGATGAGAGATCTTGCCTGTGCTGATGCTAATCTCTCGTCAAACAGTCTTTAATCTGAAATACCATATTTGAAGTTGATCACTTGTAGTCTCTTCGTTCATAGAGAGGTGCTGTTGCTGCCATGCTTCTGAAAGCTTTAACATTTACTAGTTGTGTAAGAAGAAAAGCAGTTTAATTATTGTCATGCTAATGTTCACCCTCCTCTTTCTTAGAATGATCAGTCGACTGGAGATATCAAAGTCATTGGGGGAGATGACCTCTCCACCTTGACTGGAAAGGTACAGCTGTCTGTGTGTCTGTTGGTGTTCCACTGAAGGAGTGCTGGGAATTCATTCTGTTGGAATGAGGTGTAGCCCTCGTCAGGAACACGGCTCCCTAAGATAGGCAGTGACAAGAGGTGGAAACGGGAGAATGTAAATTGGGAATCTGCTTTTCTGCAGTGATTCTATGGAGATTGTTGAGCCAGATGTCAGTGGTCGAGGCACCACTTCTGCTGCTCATGCAGAACACATCACCTTCCCCTTCTCCTCACACATAGGTGATTTTTAAGACATGTATGTCAATGTGAAGGATGTAGGTATGACAGAATTGTACATGTCTCTGCACTAGGAGACTCTTCTCTAGAAGAACAGGATTTGTACAGACTGTTTTGATCTCTTTTGCATGTGTCGGGAATTTTCAAAATCTGAATAATACAACGACTGTACTTAACACGAGCTATGGAGAAGAATCTCAGCTAATTCTTATGAGAGCATCAGAAATGTTAAACTACAAAGCAGTTGCTGTTATACATGTAAACACATATGAATGGTGGTACAAATATTTAACTGCACTGAAAATGAGTTACAAAGAAATTGCATGTTGTGTAGATACTAACAGATTTCTTTTTCTTTTTCTTCCTACCAGAATGTTTTGATCGTAGAAGTAAGTACTGTGTTCCACTTGGAAGTTCTAATGTGTGACAGGTAAAAGAGTTCTAATAGAAGTTGTTCCTAAGGGAGAAAACCTACAGTTTCTGGTTCCAAGGCTTCCAGCTTCTGATTTCAGGCCTGAATTTTGCCTCTGAATTTGAACTAAGCTGTGTTTTGAATTCTCAAATTGCACTCAATTGCTATATTTAACCAGGAAAACATCCATCTAAAATGGTTTGTAGCCTAAAAAAACGTGATACTAAGCAGTTTATTGTTCTGGGTTCATCACAGTAAGCTAGGAAACTAAACTGCAGAGCTAGAAAGAGATTCCTGGTATGAGTATCCTAAAATATGTGAAAGACAGATCTAAGACCAGTGTCCTTGTGTGTAGTTTGTTTAGAGAATAGTGACACAGAGAATGCTAATTCTTAACTGGCATTTTGCCATTGCTCAATTCCCATTCCTCTGTCTTGACTCGTCCCGTTCTCTGTCATGGTTTTCTGGGTGATACCAGGTTCAGTACAGCTCAGTGTGATTGCCTGGTAGGTGCTGTTGCTTAATTCTTGCTTTTATACCTCTGTCTTGATGAACACCATTGCTGATGTGCAGCCAATATCACTTTTCTTGAGTACAATTGACAATTTCAGGATAGGGAAGCAGCAGCAGAGACAGGAAAAACAAGTGTGCAATCTAATAATGTGTTAAGACTCCAAATAATGGAAATGGCATGTTTGTAAGCAAAGAAACAACTATGACAGCTGATTCATCAGGCAAAAGAAAGGATGTTTCCTCTTATAAAATGTGTTTCTATGTATTATTTTCCTAATTTGAGAAGGTTATATTATTCCACAGGAAGCACATGCAGTTCCAAAACTCCTGCCAAAATAGTATATATACAGCAGTCATTGTGTGATCAGTGGTGTCCTTTGAAGTATATTTTGCTTCAGATAGTCAGATGTGTTTAATTATGTATCTGCTTCATTTCAGATGAATGTAATCCCCAGATTTGGTTAGTTTCTTATTTGTTCAGTGAATCATCTGTCCAGTGACTCGTTTTACACACTCAGATATGAACTAGTACTGATCACCATTTTAACTGTCAAATGATAAAATGCACACCTATTGTAAATTTAATGTCTTGAGAGCTAGGCTTTTCTTTACTGCATCCCTTTAATATCCAAAAAAAGTCTGTACAAAATAGAGATTCATCTCCAATAAACAGCTCATCACACAACAGAAAATCAGCATTAGGTTCTGCTTTTCTCTTAGTGCATGGAAGTAGCTGTTTATTTACCAACTTTGATTTTTATCTTTATATCTGTACATCTTCAGCTTCTCTGGAGTTTAATGATTAAAAGCATTGAGTGTTAATGGTAATGCTGACAGGGGCTCTGTTGAGTTTGTTGTTTGATTTTTCTTTTAATTGGAAGTCATGGGAGAATCAGCTGAAACCAGGATATTGCTGTTTCTTTGTTGTCTGCCTCCTTCACTTCAAACAGATTTGATTTTAGGCCAGGGCAAGGACTGTCCCTCTAAAGATGGTGTGATTTTGAGTCCAAATGAGGAGGTCATTTCTGCTGCTTCAATTTCAAGCCATTTATTCTCTTTTTATTTTCTGTTCATATGTGCAATGACTGGGATTAAAACTCCATATCAAAATTTATTTTAGTGTGTTTAAAACTTCAGAACTGCACTCAGACTTCCCTGTGCAATTTCTTCAGGTATTTCTTGGCTCTACAAAGTAAATTGTACTCCTTTTCCTTTAACTGCAATGATGGGTTGTTCTGCCTGTTTTCCCTTCTTGCTTTTCTTCCAGTTGAATACTCTGTAACTGAGCTCAGCAGCGAGACTAACGTTACTCTTATCACAGTCGAATTAAGCATTATCTCATTGCTGCAAGCAGCACAAGCCATAAAATATCCAGAAGGAGCCAAGAAGGTCATTGCAGTAACTGCTTGTTCAGCAACTGCCGTGGTTATCCACAACAATTAAGCACCCTTGTTAATGTGTGTGTTCTCTTCACCCAGTGTGGTTGCATAAACCCAGTGTTGTGTTTCGTGCCTCCTGGATCTGGTTGTGAGCATTTTTGCAGGCTGGAGTTTGCCATATTTTCATGCTGCTGTGGATGAGCAATTTTGTTGGTAGAAATTTGAATGTGCTTCTCTGACATATTCTGTTTAATATTCTGTCTTACGTGGGTGTTTTTATTTTCAGGATATAATTGATACTGGTAAAACAATGAAAACGTTGCTGTCTCTGCTTAAACAGTACAATCCAAAGATGGTGAAAGTAGCCAGGTAAATGTTTGATGATTATTTGTGCTGGTTTTCACCTTAAGAAGTTTTAAAAAAACCCAAACCGACAAGTGAAAACAAATGTAGAACACATTTCCATGGAAGAAAAGCAGGAGGGAACATTCCTGCAGGAGTCATATGTGATGTGATCTCTAAGTCACTACTTGTTTAAACTCCTAAAGCACTTTCATATATATATATGTTAAGGATATTGGAAACACTGTTCTTTCCAGTTTTATTGCTGGAAGAATTCCTGTGTTTCAGAAGGGCATAACTTGTGTGTGCCTGGAACACCTCTTGCCTATCATATTATGGTTAGGTTTGTGAACTTCAGCTTTTACCACTGAAGTCCAAGTTTAGCAGTAGCTAGAAGCATTTAAATCCTTTGGTCTTAAAAGAAATGCCCTCTCAAGTTAATAGAGGTATTTTCAACACAAATTTAGTTCATAAATGTAGACTCTATCTAGAAGGGGGAATAAGAAAAATCAGTGGTTGTCACCTGTATATAGTGTCTCTCCAAAGATGTTTCTGCTCTCTGCACCTTCACTGTACTGCAGTGGTGTACCTGTACAATGGAGATGTTTTTTTCTATTTTTCCTTCTTTAATTGTGGAATTTAATTAGTTTGCACATTAAAATGAGTGAGTGTGTAGTGTGCATAGTGCAGCTGAGCTTTAGGGGTCATTCTGTGAGAGTCACCCAGCCATATGCTACACCTTTAATCAATTCATCTCAAAACATTTCATAATTAAACAACTTGTAGCCAAAAAGCAATGTTGAGGATGGTATTATATTATTAACCAATATCAACATTCCTCCTACTTGTTTTTAAATTGCATCTGTTGTGCTGCTATGCTGTGGTTGTGTATTTTTTAATAAAAGCATAGTGATTGCTGGGGATTAGAGATAAAGCAGAGCTGGGTGTAATATCTAATCACTTGTGTTGCCATAACAATGTCAAAGCAGTTAGATTTACCAGAACAGCTCTTCTTGCTGATAATCTGGAGGTGACCTGCTGAAGGTGAGGCCATTGTGGATTTCTCCCTGGCCAGTTTTTAAATATGTGTCACTGAAAAGTGTTGTAACACTACAATGTAAAAATATAATGTAATTAATATAACATAACATAACAGCAAAGACCAATTTCCTGTTTTTTAAACCTGTTGCAGTAATTTAGGTCTGCCCAGAGAAAGACCTGACCAGGGAAACATGACCATTCTAGATAGTCTTATGTTCTTAGTTGCTTCACTTCTCTCTCTTCTATTTCTTTTCTTCTTTGTAAATTTTTTTGTTGACGTTGCAGTTCTTGCAGTTGTTGATTGGGTTGGGGTTTTTGAGTTTTTGTTTGGTTTAGTTTGTGGGGTTTTTTTTGTTATTTTTTGTTTTTTTTTTTTTTTAAGTTTTCTATTTATTTTCCTTCAGACAATTAAGTAGTTGTAGTAGGGAGATGTGAACTAATGCTAGTACTATTTTGGAGTTTGTTTGATCAAATCCTACACCTATTCTCAGAAATTAAGTCTCCCAATTAGAAGTTTCAGAAACTACAATCAAAACTATGAGTGTGGCAAAAGAAGCCACATCTTCAGGGGCGATCCAGGAGGGAAGGGGGGTCTGTGCTTAGGGTACAGAGTTATGCTGGTCCAGTTTGCATTCAGCCATCAACCACCTTTTCTTTTCCTCCCTAAGGCTCTGTTTCCCAGACAGACAAATGTCAGGCCTGTGGGATTGTCTTATAAGAGGTAGAAGTGCTTTACTGAATAATGAACAAATCAAACTAAGCTAGCAGGGCATTTCTCTCCACCACAGTACCCCCAGCTCTGGATCTCCACACTTTTTACACCTCTGAGCATTAATTGTAGTATCTGCTGATCATCAGAATCAATTACATTTTCTTTATGGGGTAATTAGTACTTCCAGTGAAAACCAGTTAAGGACAAGTTGTGCAAGTGCAATTGAGGTTGCATTCAAGCAGCTGAACTTTTGCTTCATTAAACTTAGGCTTTTGTTGGGCTTTTTTCTTGGGCCACATCCCAGATTGTTGCCTCTTTACCTACAAGATAAATTGCACCTGAAGTTCCTACCATACATAAAATCCCAATAAGTGACTTTTAACAGTGAAAATCTATCAGATCAGTGTCTCCCAGCCTTTTCCTTGCATGCCTGCTAGCCTTTAGGCTGTGAACCATTCATGATTCTAGGAAGTTTTGATTTTGTCATTATGATCTTTTGTACCTGCAAGTAAAGTAATGGTTTAAAATACGTGTAATTATGCTGTCAGCTATGCACACTTGGGCCTAACTCAGTTTCTCTGTCATCAAAACAGTCTCATATATTTGTGCGTGGTGCTTTCCAAGTTTCAGTTGTACATTAATTTTATTTGACAGTTTGTTGGTGAAAAGAACTCCTCGAAGTGTGGGATATCGGCCAGACTGTAAGTGACTTTTGACAATCATTTTTAATTATTAAAAGAATGTCTGTGTACTGTGTACCTTTCGCTCAAAGTCCAAGGATGTTCCAAATAGGTTTTCACTAATTATTCTTGATAAAGTTTGCTCTTGTTAGATTATTTAAATATTTGGAATGTATTTTGAGACAATCAGGATTTGTGACATTCACAATATTTTATTATACTGAAAATCAAACTTTGATCATTTGATCTGGGTTACACCTTTGCTATGTGCGAATTCTCTCAGCTTGCATGTAGTCAAACGCTTCAGTCAGTGGAATCTGCTGGATTCCCCTTTTGACACTTTTGAGAGTGATTTGTGTGCCTTAGCCTTGCCCCCTCCTGCCATTTGGCTGTCCCCAAGAATGTGGGAGGACCACATGGTGTAGCAGATAAAAGTTTACAGTGATAAAATTCCTAAATTGGCACTGGTTGTGTCTGGGCATCTGAATTACTCCCTTCTTGTCCTCTCCTGTCTGTCCCAAGACCTTTAGTGAAGGAACAGCATCCACAGCAGACAGAGGTAAGAGAGTGAGAGGAGAGCTCCTCCTGCTTTGGCAGGGCTGTGTGTTTTCACCGTGTTCCAGAGGCCAAATTCCTGTTACTTTCATTATGGAAGTGAAGTGAATTGAGCAGCAGAGTCACATCCTGTTCCTCCTCCTTTCCAAGGTTGTACAATGCTGTGTAAGTGAAGCTTTTCAATACCTCAAGGCTTCACTGAAGTGTTCCCCTCATCAAGGACGCCCCTCATTCCTGGGATCTCATTATAGGCTTAGCTGGGGGAATGGTGCCTTGTTTTGCCATCTGTCCCCAGAGACAACCTGTGCAGAGCAGGACGTGTGAGCTCTGAAGGAGACAAGGCAGCAGTGGCTGGGCCTCACTTTTATCCCTGTATTGTGAGGCCCAGTAAGTGCTAAACAGGACCTTAGTTTTTCCAAAAGTGTCCACAGCCTTTTATTTGAATTGCGGAGTTTGTTTCCCTGTTTTCCTCATAGTAGCCAGGGAGAGAAAAAAAATACAGCTTTCCTGCTCAGGAATCTTTCATTTTAGCATGAGGGGGAAAAGCCCTTTGGAAATTTTATATTTTAGATACTTTAATTTTTTTTGGTCATTTTATAGTGTGTGTAGACAGGGTGGACTGGTACTGCCTGATAGAGTGTCCTGCTGGAGCTGTTCACACAATCTGGAATGGCTGATGTCCTGTTTTAAGGCACATTTTTTTGGGAGCTAAAAATCACAACCGAACACAAAAAGCACCAACAAACCAAAGCCAAAAGCAACCCCAAAGCAGCCAACCCACACCTGTTTCTGAAACCTGCAAATGACCCTTCCTGCAGCCCTGTCTGGAGTGCAGGTCCAGCTCCCAGGGGCCTGTCTCTGGAATCGTGCTGTGAGGGGCACTTGTGCTGTGCTCTCGAGTCCATGCTGCTGCACCGGTGTGTCAGGCATCTGGGAAGTGCCAGGAAGGATTGGCACTTCTGTACGTATTTGCAAAGTCAAAGGACATTTTCAAGGAATTTTACATTCTCATAATAATATCCTGTCAGTAAATTTAAGAGCTTCCATTCATTTCTTGCAGAACTAGCACCAGGCAGCTGTGTGGGAACCAATAAATACATCTATTTTAATTTCCTTTAGTTGGTAAATCAACAAAGTAAGTTAAAATTGTAAAATGGCTGAAATATTAATCTCAGGGTACTTGAGTGGAAGAAATAAAATGAGTTACAATCTATATCTATAAAATTCCATATTGTGTCTCTAGAAAGGTCTAGTGAACTCCAGGAAGTTTTTTTTTCTAACACACTGGTGACTTACGGTCTTTTTCAGTTGTTGGATTTGAAGTGCCAGACAAATTTGTTGTGGGATACGCCCTAGATTACAATGAATACTTCAGAGATTTGAACGTAAGTAATTTTTCCCGTATGTTTTTCTCCATTTAAAACTGGGGAGGAGGAAGGAAGGGAAATCTCCTTACATCATTCTCCCTGCTCTGTAAATCATGCCTCATGTTCCAGTGATGAGAGCAAGCCTGAGAGCAGCAGGGCAGTGTTTGGGGCTCTGATGAAACTAAAAAATTTATTTTGCTGCATGAGAGCGGAGGCTGCACAACTGTCAGCTTTGAAATAACGTGAAGTTTGTGTGAAGTTTCTTGTCCCACCAGATGTCTGCAACAAATAAGAGCATTTGCCTTGTTATTTCAGAGTTAAAGAGAGACCTGGGAAGAAGTTATAAAGGGCTCACATTTTATTATTTTTATCCTTAACTCTTCATCTGGGTCTCACCAGACTCAACAGACACTGGGTGGGACAATTAAGAGAGGAGAAAAGAAGGCAATGTGGGGATTTTTGGACCAAAAAAAGGCCTAAGTTTTTCTGCATAAACAGTGTCAGAAGATTCTTCCTCCTGAAGTGTGTACAGCACACTTGTGTTGCTTTCAGAAGCTTGTTATTGATGTCAAACCTTGGTCTCTTAGGTTCCTTTCCTAACAGGAGCTCTTTATTTTATTTTGTTTCAGCATATCTGTGTGATCAGCGAGACGGGGAAGCAGAAGTACAAAGCATGAAAGCAGAGTTCAAGTGACAACAGAGCTTTGAAATGTTTTGTTTACTGAGTCCAATCTTTCACAGGCTTCAGCTCTGGTACACCAGCCACACTTGTAGAATGCCCCAGCCCCATTGCCATACGCTTACTGTAATTTATTGCATGTACAATATAAGAGCTTGTCTTGTTCATTTATATTTTAGAAATGTAAACAATTAGTGCAGTTCTGCACTCCTTATTTTGATTTGCACTATGACTCTACCGCCTATCGCTGCCCCTGGTTGGGTTGTGCTGTTTGTGAGCTCCAGAGTCTAACTCTTGCAGTGGTAAATGGCTTAAACCTCATCAACCCAGAACTGAAATAGTTCGAGTACTGTAAATGTAAAACATTTTATGATAGGGAAGTCTATTGGTAATATTTTTAAAATCTGTAATTTAAGTTTTATATTTTAATGCGCAGATGTGATTGTGATTAATGGATAGTTGCACCTTTGGGTGTTATAAAGCATGAGGAGCAGCCAGTTACAGTATCTGTAATCTCCAAGGGACTCATCCAGATCTCCTGGAGTTGCCTTTTTGCTGTAAAGGAAGTTTGGGTGAAAAGTGTGTTTTTTCTTTTTTTTTTTTTTTTTAAGATGGAATGACAAAACAGAATGTTTAAAAAATCTAGTTTTAGTTGAGCTGCCTATTTCTGTTGGATTTTTTTTCTTTAAAAATATCCATAAATCTGTGGAATTGCCTTTTAAATTTAAGCAATTTTAATATATTTGTGGGAAAAAAAGTATTGCAATGTTTACTTTATAAGATCTACAAAGCAAAGTACTTTAAATAAAGGCTGTCTCTTTAAAATAAGCCCCACACATCTATCCCACTCATTCTGTATATTCAAGTGCTCCTGAAATTTTCTTCTCAATAATATTTTTGTGAGTGCTTGTGACAGTGAAGGCACACCCTACATTTGTTACCTTTGTAGAGCTTTTGGTTAATGTAATCCTGTGTAAGAGAGAGGTGATAAAAGTGCTGTGGGAAGATACTGAAACAACTGCATATTCTCTAACCAAACCAGATTCCAGAGAGAACAGTAGAAGCAACATTCCTTTCTTCTGTCTGGGCAAAAATGAGGAGTGGAGGTTCTCTGTCCATTAAACATATCCATATGGAAAAAAAACCCCCACAAAAAACCACAACCATTTTGTAAGCAATCATTTTGGTTTGTTTCATTAGCACTTGTGTTCATGTGGAGCCCAGTTCTGAACGTGGCAGCCCAGCTCACACCTGTGCTTGTGCTGTGCTTTTTGCTTCTTGTACTTTTGTCCTTCTGCATGTGGATTCTCCCACCACATCCTCGGATTTAATGCTGCTCAGTGCCTAATGCACAATGGAGGTTTTGAAAGATTTTTCTGTGGTTTTGGAGTTCGAGTCTGTACTTTTCCAAGAACTGCACACTACTGCCCATCCACGGCCTGCTCAGTTACAGCTGACCTAATATTAATGATGTTAATAGCAGACCTAAAATATGAATTCACACAATGTAATTCACATCAAATGACCACATTTCTGGGAGACCCATTTGTAAATTGGAATTCTCTTTAACAAATATTAGAACACTGATCATAATTATACTGTAGGTTATTCTTTCAAAGAGCTTTTCTTCCAATGCACTACACATTCTGATTGTATTTCGGGATTTGTCCTAAATCACCTTTGTGTATCTGTCTGTTCAAGAACCTGTGACTGGTTGCAGAAATATGCAGTGCATCTGCAAGAAGAGGAAATACTCCGTCTCCTGAAAGGTTTTCCTGTCGTGGTTAAGACAATTACTCACATGATGTGATTTGGGACAGAGGAGGGGTTGAGTTAGACATAACAAGGGGTTTATCTTTCAGACGGGAGCTGAAGTGGGGAATTCCTGGTCTGGTGGGGGCAGGGGTTGGAACTGCACGGACTGTGAGGTACAGGAGGGCTTTGGGAAGATGCTGTTGAGCCACACTGGCCCCAGCAGTGCAGGTCTGCCTTCCCCCTCACCACCTGTGTCTGATGGAAAGGTCTGTACTGAAAATCTCACGGAATGCTCCTCCATTTCAGCTGCTGTGCAACAGACACGGGGGATTTTCACTTCACATAGGTGCTTGTCAAATGTTCATCACCACAGAGAGATTCCTTTTTCAAAAGCTTTTGTTGGTCTGAAAATTGTTTGATAAAAGGTTACCCCCTCCCTCACCCTTGCTAGAATAGTTCTGTCTACTGCAGCCTTTCACAGCCACCTGTGTGTGCACAACAGGAAGATAAATCCTCACTCGAAAAACGTTGAAACTGCAATTGTTACTTTTTATTTGGTAATTTTGGTTAAAATACTGGGGGTTTAGTCACACCTTTGCAAGTTAAACACCAGCTTTATACAACCCAGACATGTATTGTTAAAGCATTATGAGAGCACGAGGAATATCTTGTATTCTAACATTTATGTGGCATTTGAAATTCATTATAGTTCCACATTTTATGAATCACAAATGTATGCTGGAAAAATAATTTCGAATATTTATAGGCTTTGCTACGCTGTCTCTCCCTGTGACATCTGGCATTTCTGTACATTTTGGTAGCTGAGACAGAAATGCGATGAAAAGTCTCTCTGTGAACTGAGCTGGCACTTCACTCGGGGCTTTTTTTTGCAATCCTGGTTTTGAAAATTGAGGCAAATAAGTATCTTTGAGCTGCCTTGTAATTGTATATCCTGACTGATTAAATGGTGCTGTTTCATTGTCTGTTATGCTGCGACAATCCTGTCAAGCACACGCTAATCCAGCAGCGAGGAGCTGACAGTGCTTACAGGGAGATGGTTCCGAGTCATTAAAGGACTGTCTGCCCTGCCCAGCTGCCTTTAATTCCTGTGCAGGTTGCACCTTGCAAGATCAGATCTCCCCTCTTGGCAAGCACCTTTATACGCTGAGACATCACTGTGGTCTGGTTTTTCCTTTTTTTTTTTTNTATTTAATTACCCAAGCAGATGTAGTTTGATGAGTATTCTGATGGGGAAAACACTTCCCAGCTCTGTAAAGATGCCAGTACCCAGCAAGCTCGTGGTACTGCAGGCACCAAGGTGAAGAGGGTAGGGCTGGAAAAGCATAAAGATTCAGTACAGTCTAAGAACTGTGAGGATTTTCATCTCTAGAGGGGCTGAGAGGGATCATGCTGGCAACTGAAAGGCTGTTGCAGGGGACACATTTGACAGGGGACGGGGCTGTGTGTTGGGGACACATTTGACTGTCTGCAAATGCCCTTCTGTGTGTGGGCTCTGCTCCAGTAAAGCACCAACTGATGATTTGAATCTTCATCTTGGAAGGTGGAAATCCTTGTGGAACCAGGCAGGAGAGACATGCCAGTGAAGGTGAATAAATCAAGGCACAGGCAGATTAACCTGTTCCAGGAAGAGGCCGGTATTTATCTAACAATCATTAGTGACATCTTTATTTTGTCCCCACTGTAACCAAAAAGGGAACCAAACCTCGTGTGTCTCCTACATTCCTCCAGGTGAACTGTAGCAAATCATGGTACCTGTAAGATGCAGCTTTGGGAGTTAGAGGAGTGTGAGGGGATTGCCAGACGGTCTGTGCCCTCTCACGAGTTGTGATTCTGCACCCCAGCCTTTCACAATCAGGAAAATACCCCAGTAGATGCAGTCTGTCTGTATAAATAAGGAATCAGCTATTTCCAGCTCCACCCCCAGCTCTCTTAGGTGACTTCTTGGGTAGCTCATCCGTGCCCGATTTACAATCCTGAAATCTCAGCGGCACCAGCGGGAATGCCACAGGATTGTTTTCTGAAGAGACTTAGGCAAAACGTACTTCTCCCACGATAGTCTGCTCCCCGTGGCCGTGAAATAACCCTGTTTAGCTCGCCTGTTCCAGCCCTGGCACGGAAAGCCCCGTGTTTCCCCGTGGACTGTGCCCGAGGGGAAGGGGCGTGGGGCTGGGTTTGCCCCTGGAGCCCCCGGATCCGCAGGGAATTCCGCCTGTGCCGCTGTGAGCGGGGGCTGAGGGCAGGGCTGGCAGGAGCACGAGGGGTTGGAGCGGATAAAATCCTTCTCCCCGGGAACAGACCGCGGGATGCACGGAACGCGCTGCCTCTCCTGCGCAGCCGGGAAGCGCCAGAGCAGCGCCACTGATGCTTCACTTGCCCGTTTCCCATCTGAGGAACTGGGACGTGACTAAGCCAACCCTACGGCAGGGAGGAGCAGGGTAATGGGGTGTGCGTGTCTGTGTGTTCTAAATGAGCTTCGAAATGTTCATCCATGTGCCTTTATCAGATCTTTCCTCCCCTGTTTCTTTTCAGGACAATTTTTTCTCCTCCATTCACAAAACGCAAAATACCCTGTAACAATCAGAGAATACAAAATATAGGGTAGAAATATCTTCTGTGGTGTAAAATTGAAATTAGAAAACTACCCTGTGCTTTCTAGTATAGCAGAATCACAACTCCCTTCTTGCTGAGCTGCATTTTCCACACCTCCAGTCCCCTCCCGCCCATCAGACCTTACCTGGCAGTGCTGCACACTCATTTCTTTTCACTATGAGGAGGAATCTATTTTCTCTCACAGACTATACGGTATGAGAACTCACCCGGGATAGTTTATAAATGAATATATGCTCTGCTTGAATCACAGTTTGAGCAACCTTCAGTATCCTGTTACTCGAACAGCAACAAGGATGGGTTTACATGAAAAATTGCGGTGAGCAACGAATTACACATTGCCTCAGAAAATAAAATACTTGAATTTGTGTTTTTCTTCCATTTGGCGAGTTTGTTGCCAGGATCCATAGTGTCATCAGGGTGTCAGAGCCATCACTGCATTGGTCATCACTGTCACTTTAGCAAACCCTCACAGGAGAGGTGAGCTGGCTTCTGTTTTGCCATGTAGCTGATAACTGCCACATCTAATTTAACCCAAGACTTTCTTCTTTGTGCAGTTTTGTGCTGAGGGCAGCTGCACAGCTCAGTAGCCAGCCGGGGTCTCCTACCCCACAAAGAGAGAGTGAGACACATGAAAGGGCTCTGTAGTGAAAGAGCAGGACCTGAAATCATTAACATCAGGCACTGGGAGCTGCTGTTGTGCAAGGCACTGCACAAACACCTGCCAGAGCCAGCGCCGGCTCCGAACATGCTGGATGGGAGCTGAGGAAAAGCAGATGAGGTGGGTGGGCAAGAAGTGCAAGAAAAGTAAGATAGTGCTGGATACCACAATAAGCTGCCAACCTTTGCCAAAAATTCCTTCTGCATCAAAGGAGGTGAACAGAAAAACGCTGAAGGTAGATAAGGTGGCTTTTTGGGTTGCTTTTCCAGTGTTTACAGGAATCTGCAACACCTTGTTTCACTCCCACACCACCTCTAATGGAGGTACCTGGTACTGTGAGCAGAACAACATAACCTCAGTCTTAGTACATGGGAGAGTTTCGGTTTGGGGAAAATTAAAAAAAAAAAAAATTGGTGCAGAAACACATGAATTAGAGACTTGTTTAATGACTCTCTTCTATGCCCAGCAGCCACGCAGTGGTGTGATGATGTGCTGCACGAATTCACCTACCACAGGGAACTGCTGCCTTCCAGCTTGTTTATAAAATCACAGCAAAAACTGAGGGAACTCAAAAGACTTTTCCTCTACAGTGGTCGCATGCATGCCTGCCTGATGCAGCAAATTTCACATTTAAACAAACAACCACCTATTGCCTTATCCTACACAAACAGAATTTACCCAGGCTGCCTTGCCTGGGCTACTGCCTCTCTGCAGATGACTCAGAGAGTTGCAGTGTGGGTCTGTGGGGAACTGGTCAGCCCGGGGATGCTCTGCAAAGGCATTTAGTGCTTTTTTTCCCCAAGTGGTTGGTGTTTAAATGCAGTAGGGAAGTCAACTTGCACTTGTGGCGAAGGCAAACTTCTACATCTCAGGGAAAAAAATTGTCAGGAGTTTCCCTAGTTTCCCAGAGAGAAAAGCACAGCTGGATGTTTGCCCCTCTGCCCCCTGGACTTTCTGCATTAATGACTGGCAAGATCCCGAAGTGTCTGGAGCAGCACAGGGACACACGAGCTCCTGGGGGCGAGGCAGCGGTGGAGCTACGTTCTGTCCCGGCAGCTGACAGCCCCTGCCCGGCAATGGCCCATCCATCACCGCCACAGCCAGAGCCACCCTGCACTGCCACCTCCACGGCTGCACTTCTGTCCTCTGCAATCCTATTGCCTTCATTTAGCCTCTATGGTTTATTTGTGCCTGCTGCTCTACAAACCCTGTGCTGCTTTTACTCTCCCATTTTGATCCTGAAAGCAGTTTTAGCAGGAGTCTTCAGTTTGTGAACACGGTGAAAATGTCTTTCCCTAGCTGAGTAAAATCAAACTGACCACAACAGAAACGGCCCGAATAAAGTAAAAGAAATTTTAAATCGTACACTCCCCCTATAACTATCAGTAGAAACTTTTATTTTAAAAAAAAGTGATGCAAAATTTATATAAATGTACAGACAGTTAGCAACTTTATTGACCAATTTCCCTGTTAACCAAGCCACTCAAGTTATTTTCCTGAGGGAAAGCATTATGGGACATAGCAATTAATGGCTGGACTTGTTCAGAGTGGGAATGAAGCATTCTGCAGACACAAGTGGAAGAATACCAATGTTTGGTTTAGAACGCAGCCATTGTGCGCCCAAACATTGTGCATTTGCCTCCTTTGAGGGCAGAGGCTTTTAAAAGCTGTTCCTGCCCCCTGACAGCCCCCCTACACCTCCCCATGCCAGAGACATTTGTGTTCCAGGGGTGCCTCGTGCCGATGATCCAGCAGCGCTGACGCTCCCTGCACAGAGCACGAGGGGGGAAGTGAAGCTGTAAATCAGCAAGAGGATTTCCCCCTGCCCTACAACTATTGGCTGTGATTTGGTAATTCCTGAAAATAGCTGGAAAAACAAATGTTCTGGAACCCACAACCACCAGGAGGTTGCTGGACTGGGGCCATTCATGATACACCATCACTGGCAGGACTGACAAGCTCGTTCACACCACAGCAGATGAATCTTGACCAGGCAGGCACCACCCCAGCCCTTCCCAGGAGCGTCCCTGACTCCGTGGTGGCCCTTGTGTCTATTCCAGCAGGGTTTGGAAGCTTCAAGCGGTGCAATGTTAAGGAAAAACCTTTCCCCATGGGGCTGGGATAGATCTGGAGGAGCTCACTGCTGCAGTGGCGGTCCAAACTCTTTCCACCACGGCCCAAGTGGTGCCAGATGCGGCTGGCCACCGGCAGCTCCACTATGCCAGCTGTATCTGGGCTGGAGCAGCTGCAGAAATTTGGGGAAAGACGATGCCTCCTGCAGCAGGGCTTCCCCAGGAGCACCCAGGCACAGTGAGTGTCCCTCCCTCTCACCCAGCTGAAGCTCTGGTCCCCACCAGCCCTTACGGCCCCACTGTGTCCCCTAGGCCCCCTCCCCACGTTGTGACAGGGCGCAGCCAGGGGCCAGCAGTGCCCCTGTGCAGCCCCAGGTGCTCCCTCCTCCCCGGAGCCCAGGGAAGGGCTCACCCCCATCTGCTGGGCAGTGGGCAGTGCTCCCTGCCCCTCCACTCCTGGGCTGGGTACCACCAGCAGTGCAGGGCTGCAGCCTCCACCCCTTCCCCATTCACGACACCAAGCCCTCGCCGGTTGCTGTCTCCAGGGTGGTTTATTGGGGTTGATTGGAGCCAGGAGTCCCTGGCAGCGTGGGCTTTTTCCTGGAGGTGCCAGGGAGGGACCCCAAGGGCAGAGCCCCGGCTCCTGCGGCAGGGACCGATTTCCAGCCTCACTAAAGCAGCAATGCAATACTGGAGAGCAACAGGCAATCCCAAACTCCAGTATTTACATGCTGCTAGAGCACTGCTGACAGCTCTCCACGGCCTCCACACCCCCCCTCTCTGCCCCTAACACAGGGCAAGGGCCCCCTGGCCGATCCTTTGGCAGGGAAAGGACCGAAGAGCGAGAGCTGAGGGGTGGATAGAGCATAGCATGTGGTCATGCCCGTGTGGGAGAACGAAAAGGAGCTACAAGTCCTTCCTGCCTGCGGGGCCAGACACACGAGCTCACGGGGTATTTGTAGCTGCAAAGGATGTGCACAGTACAAGCACCAAGAGAACGTGTCTACACATACCTGAGCTAAGGAGATACATGGGAATGTGTTAGCTTCCACAGCTATGATAACCAGAAGCTCACTTTCTTGTCTTATCCTTGAGGTAATGAGGCAGCCCAGAATGGTCTGTATCTCCTTGTCCCTACAAACCATGATGTGCTGCTACATCTCCTCAAAGCCCATTGAATGTTGACATTCCAAATGGTATTTTGAATATATATATGTAATTTTTTTAAAACCATGATATCAAGAACTGAAGAACACTCTACAATGAAGACACTTAACATGCATGCATTACCACCACAGCACAGGGCTTTTTTTCTTCACAGGTGCTATCAGACAGTCTGTAACTATAAGAGAACAAGCAGTTATACAGTGCAAACAAACCAGTTTCAGAAACAAGGTCAGAAATTAACTGTTCCCTCCAGCCCCAAACCACACTTAGTATTGGGTCCCAGCAAATAAGAGACTTTCAGAGCCAGCAGATCTGTTGCTTTTGCTACTGTGAAGAGCCTGCAGAACTTCCCAGCCCTTCCCACTGGCCTGTGGGGAAATATTACCTTGCACTTTCCTCTTAGGTGACGCTGAACATCAAGGATTTTCCAAAAGTGACAATGTTAATTATTTCAGATAAATAAATCCAGATTCCAACAGCTGAAACCTGTTAAATTTTCCTTAAATTACTTTTACTCAGCTCAATTTGACTTTTGAGATATGTTAAAAAAACCCTTATTTTTAAAAAGATTAAATGATGCTTATTCACCATGTAAATGGCCAGACCTTATAGGACCAGCAATTAAAGATCTCTGGAACTTCATCACATTCCCTGCCTTTATCAGAGCAGAAAGCAGCAGAGCAGGGCAGGGAGGGGCTGCAGCCCTGCAGAAGGCAGCTGCCAGTGGCACTGACACACCAGCCTCCCTGGGCTGCACGGGAGCCATGCAACCAGACTGATATTTTTTTTTTTCCCTTTCCCCCTCCCCCCCCCCCCCCCAGTTATGTGACAACTTCCTTCAATTCATTTTCTTAAAAAGCAGCATCACAAAAAAACATGAACAACGTCAGCAACGACGCCTTGGGTTCGAATTCTTGTGCCATCCCCTCGTGCCCAACGTGCCACCGAGTCCCTGCCTCTTTAGCAAACTCAAAAATGGGAATTCCAAAAGCTCTTGTGACCCATGCCAAGTGATATCAAATTTGAAATCAAATATTTGCCAACAAAAAAGCAGTATATTTTCACCACTTCAGTGTCCTCAGCACTGACAGCACCAGGGCCAACTCCCTAATGAGCAGCTGCTACTTGCTGCAAAGCAAACACGTAGCCAGTGTTAAGCCTGTATGAGCCAAATCAAAGCACCCCCCCACATAATATTACCATTAATTACTTCTGTAACCATGTTTTACTTGACTGTACCTGTGCAATCTTATTTCTTTCATCTCTTCAAATGAATCCAAAAGAAAAAAGCAAACAGCAAACACATTCGAATTTAGAATCCATTTTGATGGTGCTTGAGGTTCATTTTAATTAATGTTTTTGTATTTATATAAACCAGAGTTTTGCCTAATTCAACAACAAGGGCAGGAGCTCTCTTCAGTAAGGACTTTTCAAAGTAAGGGTTCAATACACCTCCACCAGCTTTATAGCACAGAGGGAAAATCAACAGTCACACCAAGTATTAGGCAACTGGAAATTTGGGATAGGCAGTGAAATACGTATCTGAGAAAATATGCACGTTTATGACACAACAGCATCAATATTTTATGCAACAGAAAGTTCCATGTTTGACTTAGCCCATCTCATACTTCAGCTTCTTTAAAACTTAGTTTGTGCTCTGGAAACTCAACTTTAAATCAGAAATTGGCAGCTGAACAGGGTAATTTGAGTTGATCTGAATGTCTCCAAGGTATTACCTGCAGTACCCAGGTAGGGATATGTGTGTCAGAGGGACCTGCAGGTATTTTGGAGCAGGTGGGACATGAACTTACCTTCCCAACTCACCTCTGACCACAGGCACATCAGCTCCTGCACGGACTCTCTGGACACAACCAGCTCGCTGCTTCAGCGGGAGCTACAAAGCAACAACAGAAAGGGTTTGAGAGGCACTGGCAGACAAGGAGCAACCCCAGGAGGGGGGACAAGGGCTGTTGGGCAGGTCCCCTTCCAAGGCACACACACAGACAGGTGCAAGAATTTTTAAAATTAAGAGAAGGAAAAAAAACCCAACAAGTTTCTAGCTCCAGATAGGGCAGACTATGCAGCAGAGTAACTACACCCCTCCTCTCTCCCCATCCTCCCTATGCCTGCAGCTGGGGCTGTTGGCACCACTGGCTCAGCGTGACTCTGGGCAGTGGTACCCAAGGCACACTGGAAACTCCAAATCATAACCCAGGGGCTGTACAGCAAGGAGGGATGAGCCAGAAAAACCAGGGGCAGCTCTGGGCAGGTGGGAAGGCCGCTGAGCACAACCATGGCCAAGCATGGCTCCCTCCCTGAAGCAGCAGCAAGAACAACTCCACTGGTCCCAGAAGCACCTTCAAGTTCCAAGCAGCACCCCACTACAGCCAGGAACAGGGGTGTCCTGCTCACTGGTAACCCCAAAAATGAGAGGAACTGCCCCAAAAGCTCCTCCTCAATGCAAAAGCACTGCTACAGCCCCTCTGCTGCCAGGAGCTCCACTCCCATGCAGTGTGTGCACCAGCTCTTTCTAGAAATAGAAACTTCTACCTGTCATCTACGTAAGCCAGCCACCTACAGAGGTTTAATTAAATCCCCCAAATAACTGGGGAATTTGAACATGCAGAAAACCATTAATGCAATTCACAAAACAATGCAACTTCTCCTTGCCAAAGTATATTGGGCAATTAAGTAAAAAACACATTCCCCCCAGCTCCAATCTCAAACACACACACAAAAACCGAAACAAATTCCCCCTGAAATACTGGATTCCCTTAAAATACAACCTTATCCCTCCTCATTGACACTAATCAGAAAAAAAAGAGAAGGGGAAAAATGTGAGAAGGAGCACCATGGGAAAGGAAAGGAAATAAATACACGAGCCCATGACAGGACAGATTTGCATACAGAGCCTTTACTGACCCACACACTTCAGGGCTAGGTGAGCTCAAAGACAAGTAAATATTAAGCATTTCCTATATATAGAAAAAAAATAGGAACAGAAACCCCAGCTCTGCTATCCAACGGTTTTCTAGGAGACATGCACAAACAAATCCTGAAGTCATTGTTCTCATTTGAAACAACTGGGGGAAAAAAGGGGCATTTACTATTTTACAAAAAGACTAAAGTAAATCATCTCATTACAGCTGAAGGTCCCAGGCACTCATTAGCAAGGCAAAATTACAGTGACAAAACAAAAATAAGGGTGTGAGTAACACCACCAGAACACTTCATATCTGCCTGGCTCTGAAAAATCCCAACACTTTCGTTGCTGCCTCCTTTTGAACAATGAGGTTTTAACAAAAGTCACGTCCGAATATTTACAGATGTGGCCAATAGCTGGGACCAGCCCCGGTGCTTGATGGACAGCCACCACATGGCTCCAGCTCTACAGCTCCCGGCAGGAATTGCCTCCAGAGCTGCCCGAGGGCTGCGGGAGAAGTGGCTGAGCAGGAGCGCGAGCAGTCGGACGTGGGAACCGCGCACAGCCAAGTTACTTTCATTTGCGCGGCACCCACAGCGCATCTCCCCATCACCCAGAATCGCTGCTCTGAGCCACGGCTCGCTCCTGGGGGCACAAAATACACACAGAAAATTTATCTCCTCCCTGTTCTTGTCGAAGCTGTACGAGAGCGGGTCGCTCCTCACGCGCTTCATCAAAAATAATTTTTTTTCCTGGCTAATTTGCCCATAAAAGGGCCAGGGAGGGAGCCGACAGCTGGTGCAAACCCCAGCACGGCTCACCTTCCCCGCTCTTAAACTACACGCGCTCTTAGGTGGGGCCGAACACCCAAAACCAAACTGCAGCTACAAAGGGCAGATTCAAATAACGCAAAAATTGAATTCGTTAACTTCACTGTTACCAGCAGGATCAGCTGTGTTCACCGAGGTGAGGGTGTTAGTGGGAGCGGGAGCTACTGGTGCTCAGAAAGGCCTGCAGGACAAGACTTCAACTTACAGCACTCCAGAAAACCAGTAAAATCCACTGTAAAATTCCAGGATCCACAGTTTTTTCTCAACACCGCTGAGGAGAAGAAAAGTATGATGCTTTTTGTTACTTGCAAGTTTTAGCACTGTCATCTCATTCAGTTCTAAAGAAGGGTCAGATCTGGAAGCCCTATTCCTATAAAGTTGGTTTTTTTTTTGTTAAGAACAGAAAAAATAATAAAAAACCTATTTCTTTTTTGGTCAAATGAACAATAATTCAAACCATAACAAGTACACCAACTTTTCTTTTTCCGTTTTTAGATTTGGGTCAGTTTGCCTGAAGCATTACTTAAAGCTTTCCTCTTGTATTTCATAAACGTTTACGGCATTAGCAGCTCAGTTTTACTGTATTTCCCACCAAAGTCGATTAACTAAATACAGATTTTCGCAGTTGCCCGTGAGTTCTTTGGATTTCTTCAGAACAGAAGATGATGAAACTTGGCAGATGGTCCCTCACCTACACTTAACACGCATACGACACACAAGCAGAATTTCTGGTTTTTGGGGGGAGCAATTAACGATTTAACCTTGGAAAATTCACTGTCCAAACGTGAAAAAATTGTCTTTATATACCTGATGCACATACGAGAAAAATATTGCATGTAGGATCCATTGCAGAGGGAAAAGTCCCAGTGCTCTGCATGTTGCTCCATCACTGCCGCTCCCAGAGCGCTGCGAGGCTGCCCTGGGAAGCTGGCCCTTGCCAGGATATTCAAATTTCCTGTACAAAGCGAGCAACCAGCGAGGGGAAAAGCGAAAAAAAAGCAAAAGCTGGCTGCCAATTGGATTTTCTTTGATATTTAAAATTATTTCGGCAAATTATTCCTTGGTTACACGAGCATTTTTTTTTAAAACGTATAGAACTATTTTCTACGTACGGGGGCGCGCAGACTC
>VXBU01002212.1:1350486-1401342 GCA_013400315.1 Bombycilla garrulus
CGAAAGCCGCGTGCAGAGAAAAAAAAACTCAGTTAGGGAAAAAGTAAACAGATGTATGTAAAACACGAGAGCTGCACGGGAGTGGTGGTGACGCTCAGCTTCGCCCTTCGTGCGAACCGGTTCGTTCCGCTGCTTCTTCCATCGAGGGTTTATAGCCTCGAATAACGCAGACGGAAAAGGATGATGCTTTTCCAGCCCTGCCTGGGTAAATGTTGATATCTTGTTACTCAGTGTGTGCCTCTGTCCGTGCACTCACACGACATCAGAGTGAGATTTAAAGTCATTCTCTTTTTTTCCTCCCAGTACTAAGTTCTCGACAAACATCAATTCTCAGTCTGCGTTTCTCCGACCTGCAGACTTTCCCACATCCAGCCGGCACAGCCTTATAACCTGCCCGGAGTCACACAGGAACAATGGGAGCAGGATTTCGGAGCCCACAGCGCACATCCTGGGTGTGGGATGGCACCACGACATGCTCGCAGAGAGGATGGGCTCTTTGGAGACATGGTTTTCTTTTAAATGTGAAGAATCAGAACTCGGGAGAATGGTGATTTGTGCCTGGCATGCTGAGGCCTGGGAAAAGTGATGCTGAGGCAAAATGTTCCCTTCCAAAAGGAGAACCCAGATCTGGTGGTCAGAAACTTGAAGGTTTGTCACATTCGTCATTGGAAGTAGTTAAAGCTGCCAAGTCTCTTGTTGGCGAGGTGGGTTTGAATTTTTCCTGCAGTTTTTATTTCTACCCCCATCACAAACAGCAAAAAACCCCCCAAACCCTGTTGCTAAATAATTGCTCTGTTCTCACAGGTGAGCAGCAAAGCTCAATTAATTCTGCTTTGTGAAGTGCTTCTGATCCTCTGATGGAAACATGTAGGGGCAAAACACTTTTATTTTGCAACTTGCAAAGGCTGATAAGAGCAATGAAAACGGAAAAGCCTCACCACTGAAGGGGATTACAGCCCCACGCTTTTTCCACTCGAGATCTTAGAGATGAGCTGATGGCTGCTGTTTTTCATTTAGAAGGGTTTTTCCCCCTCTTTTGAAAGAAATGCAATCACTACCAAGTATTCTAGAGGGACTTCATCTTTAAACAAATAATGTTTTTCTTGTTGGGTGTGCACTATTATTTTCTTAATTATTCCTGGATTTCTGCCTGTTCCACCAAGAGTTTTCTCAGATGGCAGAAACAATTGGTCCTTTTTTATTACGCTAATAGCAAAAAGTATCCCTAATAAAAAGACTCTGTACATCCCATAAACTCAAATGGGACACATTTTGCCAACAATCACACCTCTTCATTGAGGCATCTTATATGCTGCTTTTTTTTTTTTTAACTTTTTTTCCACATTACTATTGTTTACTACTCGGCCTCACTGGCTGGCTAAGTCTTGGTGCCAAAATGAAACTAATCGAGTCATTTATTTAGCACCAGAGTCCTCCCACTCACCCTTAGCATGAATGTTGAGATCTCAGCAGATGTGGTAGGGAATGAATGGGCAAAGAGATTCACCTACATTCACCTACATAGAATCACATCTACTTGTGGGTGGCCTCTAATTAATTTGGCTTTGAGGCTCTGCTGCAAGGTAGATGGGTTAGGAAGTCTGGCCAGGAGTCATCTGGTTGAATCATACCTATTCTATGGAGAACTTCATTGTGTAGCTACGTCTGACTCCCACCCTTGTGAGAACTAATTAAAAAAAAAAAAAAATAAAAAAAGCGGCCCACACTTATTGGAAGTCAAATATAAATGTCAGCGTTTCGGATGAAATGGTATCTTGGGAGGCTCCTGCACATTTAATCAGCTGGTTGCGCCATGTATATCGTGGCCTCAAAAGCTGCAGTGAGAACCACGAAAGGCACTGGCTTAACATCAGCAAAAGTGTTTGCCAAGCTTGGATTATGTCACTGCTTTATGATCTTGCTTTGTAAAGGGAGAATACTCTTGGGGAGAAAGGACTCGGCATGCCGGATCTACAGCAAGAGCAAGGAATGAATGCTGCTCACAGAGGCCGGGGGGAGGGCGAGGAATTGTTTGCTGGGGTAATTTTGCAGATGGATGCTGTACGGTTGCTGCTGCCAAGCAGAGATGCGCCCCACGGATCACTGGGGCTGAAAGCAAAAAGCCCAAAATACCCCAGCAGAGCTGTTTGCTCTCGCCCTCCCACGGGCACACCTGTGGGGCCCTGCCCGGGTCCTGCTGGTCACTGTCCTCTGGCTCTCGGGGCATCACCACCCCAGGGAATGTGGAGGTGCTCTGAGGCTCCCTGGCTTTCCCTTGCCTCGGGATGCAGACACCCAGCCAGGCTGGGGTCTCTCACACGCTCAGAATGTGATGCTCTTGCGGAGGTGGCAGCTATGGAACTGGTTAAAAAAATAAACATCCCACACCACACATCTGAAATGTGGCCTGCTGAGATGCTTCTGTCACAGGGGTGAGCTGTGGCCACTCCTTCTGTGCTGCAGGCTGGTGGTAAAGGCAGGAAACTCTTTGAGGAGACCAGTTCTGTTTGCCCAGCACCGGCCCAAATGCTGGGCTTGCATCTGCTTCTGCGAGTGCAAGGAGAATAAAGAAAAAACCAGAGGGCTGTTGGTGGGACAAGTGACATTGGAGGGGACAAAGAGCTGAAGAGAAACACCTTTCCAAAAGCAGCCCCTGGGGTCCGAGAGCTGTGCTGCTCATGCTGCCCTTGCTGTGTTGCAGCACGAGCCTTGTGCAGCCCCCAGTCCCTGCCTGCCTTGCTGCCAGAGCATCCTGCCCAGCCTGGAAACTTTCCACTGCTACTGGGCTAATAAATTGTGCTGCTTCTGGAGGAGTGTCTGGCCAGCCCTAACTACATCCTAACACTGGGCTTAGCATGGGAAAGGGGTTCCCTGTGTCTGCAGAGGCTGTGTAGGGCACAGGGAGTGCAGGTGGGCAGCCTGGGGTGCCTGGGACGGTGGAAAGGACCAGGTGTGGGTACACATGGCCACGGCACCTTGTGTTTCCCAATGAACAGAACGCGGTTCCTGGTGTGCAGAGTGGGGGACCAGGGTCTTTTATTTATTGTATTACCCCTCCAGCACAGTAAACTGCCCATCTTGAGCCCTGACTTCTGCACTAATCCTTCCTCCAGCCTTTCAGCCCCTTGTGACCAGACCGAACAGTGGGTTAGTGCTTGGTTTCTTTCCATGTCTCCTTCATCTGCCCTTGTGCACCAGCCCTGGCGTTCTGCAATTCCCCCAGCTCTGCGTGTGGAGTGACAGCCGTGGCCTTGGCTTCCTGGGCACCCTCAGTGCTTGCAGCCGCCTCAGCCACTCTGCAGTGTGGAAAATGGGTGTGGTGGCCGTGCCCGTGGGTTTTTGGCAGCATCTCCCGCCTTCCCTTGGCTCAAAGAGTGCCCGGAGCATAGCACTGTCTGGACAGGGATTTCACCGCCTGCCGTCCAGCCTGCCAGCACAGCCTTGTCATTGCGATTTGTCACACGTATCTGGTGTGTGCCGGGGATCTCGCTGGGGGCCCGTTTGCCAGGCCGCTCATGGAATCGCCCTTGTCTGCGGCGAGACGTGGCTGGGCCCATACGCGGCTGTGCCGAGGCCTGCGCTCTGCCCTCCAGGTGTGAACCTGACATTCCCTACCATCAGCCTTCTTCCTTTCACTAGAGAGGGGTTATTTTTGTAGAAAATATCTGGTTTTTATTGAAACACTAATTTTAAAGGATCTTTTTGTTGCTTGGAGTTGGAAACCTTCAGCAGAGGCGCCAGTTCCCCAGTCCTCCCCTCCCTTGCCTTTGCAGTTATTTGCTGTATTTATTTACTGCAAAATTTGCTGTATTGCCTGACATTTTTTGGTTATCAAAATATTTTGATTATGTGCAGGGGAGGGGGCGGGTTGATAGCACGGCCGACATCTCGATAGAAAACTGCCTGTAAAACATTCTAGCTAAATTCAGGGCGGAGAAAAGTGAGATATTCCAGCCTGTCCCAGGCAAGCCCTTGGCACTGCTGCTGTGACCTGGCTGTTCAGAGCCTGGGGTCAGCTCAGACCCATTTCCCTGTACATTTCTGGCCCTTTTGTGAGCTCTCCCCATGGATGCATCAACTACACCAAGCACAGAAAGGAGGGCAGGGGAGAAGATGCTGCTGCAGGATCACATCCCAGAATCACTGCACAGGTTTTGCCATGGAGCCTGAGAGGGGACAGAGGCAGGATACAAAAAGCAGAGCTCGAAGGGGTGGGAGGGAAGTTGCACATCAAGGTCACTCCCGAAAGGGCTGAAGCACTTCCCACTTTTTTCTCTCTGGCAGAATTGTTGTCTTCGTGAGATGACCACCAGCCCATTGGCTGTGGAGATGTCTGCTGACTCTGTCCTTGAGCAAACACCATCAGCAGAAGACATCCCAACTCGTGAGTGAAGAGCTGCTTACATCTTGAAAGCAATTTTTGCATTTTGATTTGAAATAGCACCGAGAAATTATCTGTTACACCAGCCCTCTAGTTTCTGCATGGGAAAGTGTTTACAACTTTGAAGATCAATATTTATTGGCACACAATAATTTTGTCTGTTCCTGTGATTGTTCTGTATCTAAACAAGCTTCTCTGACTTCCCCAAAGCCAGCATGCTTAAAACTTTTTCTGACTTGTGTTACCAAACCTGCAATTTGTCATTGATACAGTATTCTGTCAGAAATGCAGTGCTGTGGGCATGTCCATATAAATATTGTTCTCTCTTGGCAAAGCCAAATGTCATGATAGGGTAATGTGTTATTTAATACAGAGCTGTAGATTAGACAAGGACATTTGCAATACAAACCAGTCCCAACATCAGACGGTTGTAAAAGTTATTGTTATGCTGATACTGTAGGAAACTGATATTTCTAGCTGAACATTTTATGTATTGTGCTCCGTGACCATCCCATGGACCTCTGCCATATGACACATTGTCTTAAATTATACTGTCCAAGAGCCATTTTGTACAATTCAAGGCAACAGCCCCAGGAGGACCCCTTAGACATGCAAGGAGTCTGAAATAGTAGGTTAGTGGTTGTCTTCACATGCCCTTGGCCCTCCTCCTAAAAAAGACGGTCTAGCTCCTGGCTTTTTACCTGGAAGGTGTATTAATTCCTAAAGGCTAACTCCTACAATAGTCCAAAGAAAACCCGAGCAGTGAAGCTGTGCTTTTCTGAGAGGTGTGCTGGGCTCATGCAGGGCAGGAACAAGAGTCCAAATGCTGGAGAGAGCCCAGCACACCAGTCCCAAGCTCTCTGACTGCTGGCATTTCCCTGTTTTCCCACCCTGGGATGGAATGGAAAGGCTTTGTGTCATGCAGCACTGTGGTTCTCCAGCCCAAGATCACTTGCTTTGGTGGCTCTTGGAGCCCCACCTAAAGCAAGTTTATCTCAGGGGGCTTTTGAGGGACCCAGCTCCCACAGAGATTTTGATTGCTTTTGAAAATCACGGGTTTTGTTGATGACGCTCCTGGGAACTGACATTTTTCTGAAGAGAAGTGTTTCTTTCTAATAAGGCATTTTTGAGCTGGGATAACCATTTTGTGCTGATCCCAGCTGCTTGTGCTGTGTTCCAGGAGGGGGGGAAAGAAATCATGGCTCTGGGTGTGCAGATTGGCTGTGCTCCAGTCATCCTATTAGCAGAGTTTTAACAGGAAGACAAGCATTGCTCCTGGGGATATACATTAATTAAGTTTCTATATGGCCAGGGCACAATATACCTTTACACAAGCTTTTTACCCTAAATTGCTCAGGTTTTTTTAATTACTCAATTACCTTGAGTTGCACCTGCTGTGCAACAGAGTGTTTTTCACTCTCAGGAGCAGGATGAAGAATTGTTGCTCATACCCTACCATCAATGCTGGCAGAGCTCGCAGGGAGGCACTTTGTTCACATCTTCCTTTCTTTTAAGTGCTTTTTATCTCATGGTGCCTCCAACTTGCATGGAAACTTTGGGGGTGAATCTGGAATTTAAAGCCATGCAGGATCCGACTTCCTCTGTAAAACTGCAGGTTTGCATCACGAATTAATTCAGCAACTCAAAGTGCAGAAGCAACATCAAAACAGGCTTCAAATTGTATTTCTCATATTGTCCTGGGTGCAAAGAGATGTTGCGTGAGCAGGAGACCAAAGCCTGCATGGAGAATGACTGCATAGTGCTTTGCAAATTCATATAAAATTGTGTCTTTTGGAACAGGATACTGGGCACTTAACTGCCACATCTGGCCCAATTCCAGTGAAATCTGTGAAGAGCTTTATGCTTGCCATTGAAAATGCAAACTGTAGCATTATTTGTAGAGAAAGGAGTAATATTTTTATATATGTATGCGTGTCTGTGTGTTTCACATCATCACTGGACACTGTCACTTGAAAGCTGCAGTCATCCCTGGGGCTTCCCGTGCCTTGGTGTGTCTGTACCTGTGACCTGCCCTGCCTTGTGTGACAGTGTGAGTGTTCTGAGCACTGTGTGCTGGAAGGATGCAACGGCCTGGGGAGATGAAGGAAAGTCCTGCCCTACACCCAAGGGGCAGCCAGCAGTGCCTTGTGACCCCCAGACACCGGGGCCCAGCACCACAGAAATCCCCTGCAGGGATGGCTGGAGGTGCTGGGAAAGGTGAGAGAGGAGAAAAAGTGTGAGAAAGGGAAGCGGCAGCAAAACCAGTCTAGCCCAAAAGGCAGAACGCCAAAATGGGACCACCCAGAATCCATCTAATTAGTGCTTTTCCTAAATTAGTGCTTCTCTCTGCTCGTCTTTCATTAATTTTTCTCCTTCATGAAATGTCAAGTCTAGTGGGTGTGATAAAGCTCTCATGGGGAGCAGGGGAGGCTGTGCAGGCAGTGAGTGCGCAGTGCCTCCAGGCTGCCCTCGGGATGGGGTGCAGGAACAGGCCCTGTGCCAGCCCCAAAGCCTGCCCTGCTGGGAATGCTGCTGGTGGGGGGAACTCAACCAGGTGTGCAGGGCCAGAGCAGAGCTCCCTGCAGAAATGCACACGTGCTCGCAAACACTGTGCATGGCAGAATCCCCATCCACCCTGAGAGCTGCACAGCTTGAAAAGTGTGTGCAATTATCTTTGCTCAACATTATTTATTTCAGTGGGTGCTGAAAACTGTGAAAAATAATTAGTGTCTTTTAATGGAGGGGGCACAGGGAGTGTCTTGTGGGGCAGTTCCTGTTGCTGTGCCCTGACTGCAGCCCAGGAGAGTGGTGGGAGACCCACGGCTGCATTGCAATCATCGGCCTGCAGGATCAGCTCAGCCCTTCCCAGGAAGCCCACCGCCCTGGCAGACACGTGCATTGCGTGGTCCTGAGTATCCCAGCTTCACAGGAGCACACCAAGGGGCAGGAGACACAGAAACCCAGCAGAGAAGGGCTCTGTAACCCACAGGGGAAAGACGAGGAGGAAAGCAAGGTTACCTCCCTTTTGTTTTGCAGACTGGTTTGTGATTTGGGAGAGTTGGTGATGAGACAGGCTATTGAAGCTGCTGCCTTTTTGTTTAGTATTTTGCACTGACTGCGTATAACCAAGTATTCTAATTAAAAAAATAATTATTTCTCAATTTTGCTTCTGGGGAAAAAAAAATTCTACATTTCTGTACTCCTTGCAGGAAAGAAATCCAATTTTGTTTGCAAGAAAGAGAAATTATATCCTCTTGGTGAAAATACCTAACTGTAAAAAGACAGAAGAAAAAGCCCAAATTAGTTTAATGATGTCAGTAAGTGATACCATGAATTGGGAAATCCATGAGTTTCACTGAAACCAGTCACGGTTTCCATCTCGCTCTGCCTCCCATCTGCTTCAAAACACTTAGTTCAGTCTTGAGCCTGGAGGAGTGCAGAGGTAGCTAAATATTTCCACATCTGGTCTGGGGAAGATTTGGAAAAATAATTTTGCTGCAGAATTAACAAGAGTAATGGAGTTTATGTGTGTCTCTCAGTATATAGCAATATATTGTAGAGTTTCTCCTCAAGCACATTTGTGCCAAACTGCCTCACTTGGTGTTACCCACTTACCTATTCCTTGGAGAGAAAAGTTTGCTGCCTTGCTGGGAGATAACAGGGCCATTCTCAACCATAGAAAAACTTTTACTCTTTCATTTTAGCAGCCTCTGGTTGGGAAGTTTTCACCATCTGAGCCCTGATCCTTCTATGCTTTCACTTACTTTGCCTTTGTGGTTTCATGCACTGAAAGGATATCAGCTGTCCGTGATACCAAGGAGAATTAACATGAGAGACAGCTACATGTGTTTAACTGTTTGTTTGCACCCAGAAAAATGCTCCCAGGAAGCAGAGGAATAATTTTTGAAAAATAAGAGATTTTTCCTGTGGAAAATATTTTGCCTAAAGGTCTGTACAAAGTGAAAGGGTCAGTGATGATGTTTCACCTGAAGAATGCCCCGTGCTGTAGAACACCAGTCGTGCCTGTCTGGTCCTCTGTGGCTCTGCAGCAGTCAGTCAGATGTGGAGTTTCACCTCCTCTGAGCCAAGGACCAACCTGCAAAATGCAGAAGCAGCTGGTTCCTTTTAACAGCACTGCTCAGGGTCACGGTGGGTGCCTGCACTGACCGTGACTGTTCCCTGCCAGTGGTGCCAACGCAGAGCAGGACACCCTAAAGGGACTTTGGGCATGAGGTTGTGGTTAGATGGGAGTAGCCTGTGATGTGCAGAAACCAACTGTGAGCTCTGCACAAGGAGAAATGTCTAAGGGGCATCATCCAGCACTTGCAGCTAGTGCTGGCAGAAGCACCAGCAGCTCCCCCTAAAAGGGCTTCAGCAGAGTGCCCTGTGGGCAGGCAGGTGCCTTGGGGCTGGGGAAAAGCAGCAGCTCATGGTGTTGGTCACCCCTGGGAACCAGCTGTGTCAGTGAAAGGCGCTGAGACCTTCTGAAACTTCTGCACAGGTTTTGTTTTCTCCAGCAGTCACAGTTTACAAACTGGAGCCAGCACTCACCTCCTCTCTGCCGCCTCTGCCGTCCCCCCGGGAGGGCGGTGGGCAGCGAGCCACCACGCTCAGGAAGAGCCTTTGTTGCAGGGCTCAGCCATTGAATTCAGGGACTTTCAGAGAACCCCACACTTATTTTAAAGATTTATTGTTTGCTCTGGAAAGCAGCTCTCAAACACCGAGTCTGCACCCCCTGAACAGCAGCATGTTGGGAGCTGTGGGGCTTCCTGTTGCCTGCAGAGAAGGATGGATCCAGACTGCATCGAGTTGCCTGGATTTTGGGGTGGTGGTGGAGAGGCCAGAGTGAAGCATGTGCCCAGCACAGCCTCCTCAGTCAGTGATGCACAGGGGGTCACTGTGGCTGCCAGAGTGCAGTGGCAGTGCTGGGCAGGAGGAGAAGGCTGTGTGAGAAGATAACAGCATTCTTTCTGTTGTTGTTCAATTTACATTCTCTTCCTTCCCCCTTGCTCTGGAGTTCCCTTTCATGCTGGGCTGCTCCTGGGGCACAGTGAGTTTTAGCTTACTTGGGTCAGGTATTTCCTCCTTTGCTAAGCAGTAACTCTTGTCTGAGTCCCAAGAACACCAGGAACGTGACCACAGCAGGGCAGTGAGTGGGGCAGCTGGACATCACTGCATGAACAGGGAAGAGGATGGGGACGCAGCACTTTGACCTGGGAGGGCTGGCTGTGCAGCAGCCTCCCGTGCTGGGTCACTCTCTCAGATGTCTGGCTGAGACGAGGCAGCCCGAGCCATAACCGAGTTATTATGGGGCCTTGGAGAAGGTGTCTTGGCAGCTGCCATTTGTGCTGTGCAGAGAGTAGCTCCCCCACCTCTGTCCCTCGTTGGCAATAACTGCTAGAAAGCGGCCTTAAAACAACAACCAGCTTTCTAATAAAGCTGGCAAGTAATGCTGAGACAGAAAGCGCAGGAGAACCCCATGCAGTCCTGGAGCAGAGCCTGCAAACCAGACCTTGCAGCACGATGTCCTGGATTTGGTGTGTTCTTGTCCCCTTAGCAGGCCGGTGTCTGTGCCGAGCTGCAGCCTTTGCTCCGTGCTGGTGTCCTCCGTCTCTGCTGGTGGCAGCTTGGTGGCCAGCGGCACCTGTGCAGTGTCAGAGCAGGGCATGTCTCCTCTGACAGTGGTGACACCAACAGTGCAAGCTGTGGAGGTGTTGGTGCAAAAAGCTACCCAGCGTGTTTGTACAAAACTGGTACAAAACTGATTGATAAATCCAGTGTCCTGTCTGTGTAACTTTAATGTAATACTATGATCGCAACAGCCCCAGTCCAGTCTTTGCCGTCTTCTTCATAGCCATGTCTTGCAGTATCAGTCCCGAGAGCGTGTTTTAAAGTTTTTATTTTGGACGTGCGGGCCCCGTCTGGATGCTGGCGTGTCCTGCTGGGAGCAGTCCCAGCAGCACCGTCTGTCCGGCTGGCACCGGGACCTCTCCTTCGCTGCGGACTGGTTCGGAGACACGCTCAGGGTACCGCTGGTCCTGGGCAGCACAGGGGGAAACGTGAGGGCTCGGAGCGCCGCGCACAGCGGAACCGGTGCGGAGCGGTGAGGGAACGGTGCGGGAGAGGTGCGGGAGAGGTGCGGAGCAGTGCGGGAGCTGTGCGAAGTGGTGTGGGAGCGGTGTGGGAGAGGTGCGGTGAGGTGCGGAGCGGTGCGGGAGAGGTACGGGAGAGGTGCAGGAGAGGTGCGGGAGCCGTGCGGAGCCGTGCGGGAACGGCGCCGTGCTGCGGACCAGCAGAGGGAGCACAAGAGTGCAGAACTCCCACCGGGAAGCCGGGGGGACGAGGGCTCCGGCTGCCCTGCTGTGCGCTGCTGCAGTGCGGGCCCCACGGCTGCTGTGCCTGGCGGCAGAGACCCTGCTGCCCCATCCCAGAGCCGCAGGGATCTCCGCAGGGAGCGGCGGGGAAAGGTCCGGGTGTCGCAGGCGCTTCATCAGCCCTGGCTCTCTATCAGCACCCCCCGAGCCGCTTTATCCGGTGAGAGATGCTGAGATAACAAGTCCTGCAGTCAGATACAGCCTGCGAGGACTGTCCACATCCCTCCGCATGGTCGGAGTTCTGCAATGACTTTGCGGGCTCCTCAGGTCGCGTTTCAATCCATATTTCTCCATCCCTTGAAACTGAGTCCTCCTCAGGCTGCTGGGGTGAGCAAACCCCAGGCTGGGGCCGGAGGGCAGGACAGCGGGTGCGAGCAGTGCCCCAAAGCGCCAGGCTGCCTGCCAGGCCCTGCAAAGGAGCTTTCAGCACCTCCAAGCCCAACTTGCTTTTGGAGTTCACTGTGAAAAAGACACCGTGACAAACCCCGGAGGGTTATTTTTGGCAGAAAACTATATTTTAAAGAAAACAGAGCAGCCATCGTGTTGCAGCCAAAGGAGCCCGTGATATCCCTGCTGTGGCTCAGTGCTGCCTTTCTTGCTGTCTTTTCTGCTAGAGGCAAAAATGCCATGAGACTCTGGTTATAACCAGGTTATTCACGTGGGGATATCTGCTCACACATTTAGTGTCCGCAGCCTGCTTGTCCTCATTGAATAAATCTCCAGCTGTATGAGCAATGCAATGACTCATCTGGGACCTCCTTCAGACCCTGTGAGGGCAGTGGCAGCAGGGCAGATCCCTGAACTGAATAGGCTCTACCCAGGCCAGGGGATCACAAACTAAAAATACAAATAATTTACAGCACATCACTGCTGGTGGTGAGGTACCAAGGGCTGGTTTTGCCAAGAAGAGGTGAATTCCACCCGGGAGGAATTTACTCCTCGCCTGTGCTAATATTAAAAATGTGCTGGATGATTTAATTTTAGGCCCGGTTATCTTTCTCACCACAGAGTTTAACACAATTGTGTGGCAGGATGTCTGCAGCGGTCAGATGGGAATAATAGAGGTGTTAGTCACTCCAGAAAAGGAATTAAATTGCGCCGGGCAGTTTTCACAGTTACTTCTGCTGCTGCTGCAGGGAGAACTCCTAGGTCTTGTCTAGCAAAACTTCAGCATATTTTTAGGAAAGCATAGCCAGAATTTTTTACATCTTTGTCTGTCTTTCACAGCAGAGCAGTGTGTCCGTGTCGCAGCTGCCGTGGGGACTGTCCCGCTGGCGTCCAGGCGCCGAGGGAGGGTCATTGTCCCATTGTGTGGATGGGAAATGCGAGCACAAGGATGCAGAGCTCTGCTTGGAGGCTCTGAGCTCAAGTCTCTGGGGGCCTTGGGCTGAGCTTTAACTACAAAACCATCTTGCACAGTCCTCCATGTGCCGAGCAAAGCATTTCAGAGCATCCCCCTCTCTACTCGTGACCCTTTGTCAGCAGCTTCCCTGTACTTGCTGCGGGCTGTGCCTCTGGAAACTCCGCCACTCTCTCCAGCTTAGGCAGCAGCATGGATAAACCTCTGTCACAAAAGCTTGAGCCTCAGCCAAATTTCCCAGAGACCAGCCAAGCTCCAGCAGGGAAGAGACAGTTCTGGCTTGTCCCGGCATCGATTCCCAGCTCCAAACCCCAGGGGCTGCTCCCTGTGCCGTGGGTGCAGGTGGCACCATGCATGAGATCCATGCAGTCACAGTGACCTCAGGACCCAAGGGCTCAAGCTGTGGAACAAAGAGCACATCTGCCTGAAGCCACCGTGGAGGAAAGGGACCAAGCAAACCCCAGCGGAAAGGAATGGCAATTTGGAAATGTGTGAGTCACGCTTGGCTCTGACATTCCCGAAAAAGAAGCTGTGGTGGCTCCCTCAGCGGGTGACAGGGCTCGAGTGGGTGCATCCTCGCAGGGCCCGGCCCCACCACCCTGGGGCATCCACACACACAAGAGCAATTGTGGCTTTCTCACTGTTGGGCAATGAACGCTGAATGGTGGGCCTGAATATTGTCGTCGATTTCAATAGAAAATGCTTTCAGATTGAAATGACCTTGATTACAGCTGGTTGAATAATTGGTTGTGAATAAGTTCTGTGCAAAGTTTGGCATTTTCGTATTCATTGCGTAATAATTGGTGATTACATTTTTTCCAGTTTTTATCCTGTGCTAATCTTGCTATTAGCCTGAAAGGCCAGCAGTGCAATGACAAGAGACAGCACCCATGCCGACATCTCTGCAAACATCCATGCCAGCTCGGGCATTACTTGCTTTTTATAGGCTGGGGACATCAAGCAACCCAGAACTGCTTCTCCCTCAGAAATATACAACGCGCTGATGTTCATTTGGCTATTTTTAATTTGATTAAGAGCTCTGCGAGTCCCCTTGGGGGGACAGATGCAAATGGGGAGGTGCATTTGTCAGGCCTGTGCATGCTGTGAACAAAAACTTTATGTAAACGTGTATTCCCATGTAAACCAATTTATTTCCCATTTATTCTGCAGTTTATTCAGTTTTCTTTTCCATCATTGTGGGATTATGATTTTGGTAATAAAAATGAGGATGAATAGTCCCTGATAACTACACTGACAATTTACAGAAGCAGAATTTCTTGCCTTCTATGCAATTTCTGGTGGAAATGTGTCAACAGAAATACTTAACAAAATAATAAGTATCATCATTATTCATAGAAATATAATGTAGATTCAGGGCATACTTTTACATGTGATATGGATATAAGCACACACATGGAATTGCATTGATTAAACTACAGATGCAACACTTAAGGTGGGAAAAACCTATTTGACCACCTCTGTGTCTTAGTCTTAAACCAGAATATGTCCAATTTTAATTGTTTGGAAGTGGGTTTTAAGTAAGCCACAAAGAAATTTGCTTTAAACCACCAGTCCTGTCTGTACAGGAAGTTGCATCAGTGTCTTTTAGCTGGTGCAAATCTGCGTGCAGACAAACCCTGCATGACATGTCCTTGTGGAAGCACGTTCCAAACTCACAGGACACTGTACCTTTAGTGCTGACAGGTCAGCACCAAGAGCTAGGGCAGGAATTCAAAAAAAAAAAAAAAAAGAGATCATAAGTTTTATCTTTGATGTTTAATGAATCCAGGGCAATAAAATTGCACTAAGTCATCAGGTGCAGTGAGTTAATAACCCCAATAATTGTTGTTCTGCTTCCTTCACTGGGGCTTACTGAATAGTAGTCTCCACAGGAACTTTATAGCATTCGTTAGAACTTGATCTTTTAGGTGAAATGTGATTTCTTTGAAGGATAACTATGAACTGCTGTCAATAACACCAATGACTTCAAATCCTCACTCTGAGTGCCATTGCAGTGGGTCGGCTAGCAGGAAGATGAGCCTGTTGTTCTGTGTATGTGCTCAGGCTGCTGTAAAGCACCATCAGGGGCTCAGGGACCTGCTGCTCCTCTGAACCCAGCAGTGCAAGGGGGTAGCTCCAAGGATCCACAGGAACTGGGTGAGAAAGATGCTGCTGGAGGATCTCTAGAAGGGCATCTCCAAGGGTCTGCACTGGCAGGTGAGCTTTTGCCTTCCCAGCAGAAAGAGATATAAACACAGAGCTGGAAGGTGGATTTGCAGCAGCAGAGCCCTAAAAGCAGGGTTTGTCCCATGCAGGAGTGGGAGCTGAGACCCTTCAGGCTTCTCCAGCCAGGACCCAGGGCAGTCCAGCCAGCTCAGCTGTAAATGTTATTGTATATTTATAAACAAGAGCAGGCTGGAGGGATGACATGGCTGTGTTTACCCCAGTGGCATGCAAAAGTAAACACCCCAGATGAGCTGATCATTAACTTGCCTCCCCTGCTTTCGTGCCTATGTGGGTAGGAACATTCCCTCTCTCTCCTTCGCTCTGTCTGGTTTTGTTTGCTCTATCTCCACAGGGCTGATTTAATAGCCCTCCTTGAACTCAGAGAAGCTATCATTTGCCTGCAGATCAAAACAATGCTGACTGCCTTACATTTGAAAAACCCCCAATTTCTGCTTTATGACCGAGATAAAAATCCTCCTCTCCGTTTCAGAAAACAGGCAGCAAAACTTTGTGTGGCTCAGGACAATCCCACAAATACCAAGACTTTACTGAGAGCTTGGGAGCAAGCCAATTTGATGCATTAATCTCAAGAAATAAATCACATAAATAAGAGATAAGCACATGTTTCCCCCCAAGCAAATAGAGGCCACTTGGCTGTGAAAGGCACGTCCTTCTCAAATAATGAGTGGGAGACTCTAATTCCAGGCTCGCAGTCAGTGTTTCTGTAGGAGCTTGCAGGCTGTGAGCAGAGGAGTAGCTGAGCATTATCAGGCATCTATTGAGAGGGTGTACGTCTGACACAGCTCACAGAGCCAGCAGAAAAGTCAGCACAGATTATTTTCCCACCCACACACTTTCACAAGGAGTCAACGGCGCCACTACTGCACAGGTCTCGTAAAGGGTCAAGGATTTATTTCTCTTGAGTGAGCAACAAACTTTTTTTTTCCATCAGCAATAATATTTTGTGACAATGCGGCACCATCCCTAGGATCCCAGTAGTCTCTGACCCAACAGATACTGAAACTGCAAGCGCACTGTTGGGTAAGTGCCCAGCATTTGGTGGTGCACAGAAACTCCCCTTTGCACTGGGTGAGATGTTCAAGACAGATGCTGGAAAGGTGAAAAACACCTGAATTGCCACGGAAGTCTTCATCCACTTCCTTCATGTTTCAATGCATAAGCCTCAGTAACGAGGGCTTTGCAGGAATGCTGGTTGGGGCATCAGGAGGGACAGACAGATGGGGCTGGTCCAACACCAGGCCCTGGAGGGGCAGGAGGGGTCTCAGGTGGGTGCAGAGGCAGAGGCTGTCCAGGTTGTGGAACCCAGCATCCACCTTGATCTGTCTTTTCCCTTTGGACAGTGAAGCCAGGGAGCTCTGTGTGGAGAAGCTATACGGATGAGGTCTGCTGCAGACTCCAGTTGCAGTCCTGAGTGCTGTAACGTGACTGTGGCAGCAAATTTGGGTTAATCTGGAGCTTGGCTTTCGTGGCTCTAGGAGGCACTTCATGAAAACCCAAACCAGCCAAGTCAAATGAACAAACACCCACATCCTTGGTAGCCTGACTCTGTTAAAATGAAACGCCCTGAGATGCACTTCTCTCATCAGCTATTTCCTCAGTTTGTCTTTATTTTCTTCCCTCTGCAGCATCCACAAAGCAGGGCAGCATTGCAGCTCCCCAGGGTTACTCATCCCCAGCTCCCTCCCAGGCAGTCCCATCTCTGCAGTGCTCCTGGGCCCCAGTGCTTCCTCTCTCCATCCCCACAGCCCTGTTTCAGCCTCTCATCTATTCTGGGCCATACCGGCAGCTGGCTTGATTCTTGCAAAGCTACCAAACCACATCTCATGGAGATTGTTCACAGAAGCCATTGTTGTCCTGTGGAAAGCCATTTATTTGCTAGTTAGTCCCCAGGGTGTCTCTGGAGGGAGAGGGGGAAGGTGGACAATAACAGAATGAAGGGTCCCTGCTTGGCTCAGGGATGTGAAACCCCAGCCAACCACAGTGTGCTTCCACTCAGACGTGAGGCTATTTTTGTGCAGCATTTCAACTGGATTGCTGCTCCCTCTGCTCAGAGCCCAAAGGTTCTCTCATGGTGAGTGGCCTGAGGCTGCTGGGCAGCCGTTAAGCCCCAAAATCAGGGCAGGTGGCAGATCCAACAGCCTTACCTGCAAAAGGCTCCTCAGGACCTCCTCTGCTGAGGTCTGAGCTGATAACTCACAGCACAGGACGGGCATCTGCTGCCCTTCTTCCTCTGCTCAGCTCTGTTAAACTCCTGAGCTGTGAGTCCTTTGCACTGGACCTGTGGAACCAGCCGGTTGTGCGGAGCAGGATGTGTGCAGGGATGCTGGAGGGCTGCGAATGACACAGAGCTTTGGCTGCTCTCAGATGCATCTCTCCACGCTGTCAGCTGGTGTCACACCTGCCTTGTGACAGCTGAGGCATTGCGAAGGGTATATAGGAAAAAACAAGATCTAAAACCAACGCACCATCGATCTGCATCAACTCTTTTCAGGCTCTTCCCCCACCTGCAGGCAGAGGAGTTCTGGGAAATACTTTGACCTCCTGCTCAGAAGAGCATCCCCAACTCCAAACCAGCTCTGCTTTTGCCCCCTAGCCAGCCCTCCTTAGGAGCTTTCCCCATCAGCTGGAGAATCTCCTTGGGACAGTGTCTCTCCTGCTTGTGGGGTCACAGTGTGCAGGGACAGGAATTATGGGACTGCTGACTCTGGGACATGATTGTATACTCCTGGAGAAACAGAAGATAGGGAATAAATAGCCTGTTTTAATGATTGGTTATGGAGACAGAGGTCATCACCATAGCAAACAGAGTCTCCTTTGGGGAAAGATGGGGGTTGCTGAGCTGAGCTGGGTTGTTTCCACAAGCTGTGTGCTCACCAAGATGTTTGGGAAGTGCTTTGTGCCAGTGAGCTCTGCTGCGTGTGCGTGCGTGTCTGGTTGGGCACAGGGCAGCTCTTCCTGTGCCTGGACTGGAAACATTTTAAACAGGACACTGAAGAGTAGCAAATAATAAAAACCACACTCCAATCTGAGATTGCTGGATGAATAATCACTGGTGTTGAAATACACGAAGCTCTGTGAGCCTGGGCTCCCAGTGCTTTCACCAGTACCCTGTGGATGTCCAAACACAAACAATGAGCAACCGCAGCAAACAGTGTGGAGAAGGGGAGTGACAGCCTTGCTCTGTCACTGGGCAAGGGGACAGGGACTTGTCAGGTCTCTCAGGGGCTCTGTGGCCTCTGTGTGTCTGGGCCGCACAAAGGAGGTTTTGTGTCCAGACCCCCTCCCCTGTTCCTGGTTCCCTCTCCCTGGGCCTGTCTCTTCTGCTGCTGGTGGGCTGCAAACCTGGGTGCTCTGGTTCTGAGGTGCTCCCAGCCACACACAGCTGCCCCATCCGTGCCCATGTGCTGTGTCTAGAGCTCACCCAGGGCTTTTTCCATGAAGAAACTGGCCAGGGGGCCTGAGGCCATGGCAAGATGGTTCACACTGCCTCCAATAACCTTTGGAAAAGGCCCATAGCCAGCCGAGTGTCGAGCTGCCAGCTCCAACCAGAAAAGCAGGTTAGCAAAACAGAGACAGATGGCCAGGGTTTAACTTGGGCACTTTTTCATTACTTCTATCACGACACAGCCATCGGGAATGTCTCTGCTGCCTTTGCTGTAACTGAAGGGCTGGGCTCCCTCTTGCCCCCAGCTCAGTGACACCCTGTGCCCTTGCTGGGATCTGGGGGCAGGCTGATTGTCTCTGCCAGGACTGGAACCAGTCTGTGTATACACAGCCATACTGGGAGTAGTGGTGCAGAGCCGCTGTGCTCAAAGAGGAGAGAAGGGCAGGGGTTCCCATCTGCAGGGTACGAGCAGTGTCCTACAGGGATGAGGAGGGAGGGAGGTCAGGCAGGGAGGGATGCAGGGAGGTTGTGGATCTGGTGGGGATGAGGACACATCAGTCCAGGCCTAGCATCCGTGACCAGATCACAGCAGCAAATCTGCTGTTCCCCAGAGCCCTGGCATCAGCACAGACTACACAGGTGCGTTGAAGGACTTGGCTGCCAGATTCACAAAAACCCCACTCCAGGCTGCTGTCTGGGTTTAGGGTGGGCAGCAAAGGATCCTGGGCCATGTGCTGCACCCACAGTGTCCAGTCCCATACGCTGCAGGGGATAACTGCACTGGCCATCCCACTGTCCTGAAACTGGGGAGTTGCAGCTCCTGGAGCTGCCTACCCCTCAGCCAGGCCTGGCTGGATCCCCCCACATCCTCATCCTGTGAGGACAAGTCTGCAGGAAGCTGTGCCGCTTATTCTTCAAACCTCGCTGGTCGAGGCCAATGTCCCCTCAGTCACACCTGGAGTCAGTTGGACCCTGATTTCATATACAAATCATTGTTAGATGAAACCAAGAGGGATGTATCAGTAACAACATGAGAGAGATTAATTCCTTGCATGGGTGGAGAGAAAATATATGCCAGGCAATGTCTGTTTCCTATCAGCAATTTAAATGGCTCTCTGGGTGTAAGATGAATTTATTCCCTCACTGGGGAGCACCGCACTGCACTTGCAGGGCTTCCCCCTCTCTCAAGCCCAGCTGCTGCAGAAATACAGGCAGGCAAAATTGTCCTGGGTCAGGAATCACCAGCATTTAGTTTTTAAATAGTTTGGCTATTTTAAATGCCGACAGTGTTTTTTGGTTTGTTTGACCACAAACTTTGCCCAGCTTCCCACTCCAACTCCACCTGAAGCTGGCCACTGGCACATCTGCCCAGGGACACAGCATCACAGCAAATCCTTGTCCAGAGGCTCCCCAAGGGCTGGCTGCTCAGTAGAAGCCTTGTGTCCCTTTTGAAGGTGGCCATGGGTGTTCCTGGCTGGCACTGGAGCTGCTGGTTTGTGCTGGTCACGGTGCCTGTGCAGGGGGATTTCAGCTTCGCCAGCAAACTTCTTACTCAAACATCAGCTGTACTAAATTTGTACAAAGCATTTCTCATGCTGTCCAGATGCCACGGCTTCTAAAAATAGTCCAGTCTAGTCTGTTTTCCCAGCTTCTTGCCTTTTATCAGCAATAGTTTTAATAGTCTTTGCAATATTTAAGGAGTCATTTGTCCACGTCAGGCCAGCGACTCCTGGGAATAGGAGTCAACCCCAGTTCTCCCATACTCCCATACTCCCATTCACGCCCTAGACACACACACACACACACANTGGAAAGCAGAGGGTTTTGATGCACACCTAAGCTGGGTGGCAGAGGGTCAAATCCAAGCTCTCCCTGCAGAACTCTCCAGCGCACAAAGCTGCTGTGGGTCCTTCCCTTGGCACTGGTGCAGCACCTGGAGTGAGAGCAGGACGTCCCTGAGGAGTCCCAGCATGGTGAGTTGTGCAGTCTTACCAGGACAAGGAGAGACATAGGATGGGTTGGGTAGGAGGAGATGAGAGAACATGGCCTGACAAGAGATTGAGTGGGCTGGGGGTGAGTTGGGATGGGGAGGAGGTTGGGGTAGGAGGGGGCACAATGGGGTGCCAGGCCAGCATCCAGGGGCAGTTTTGTCCTGCTGCCAGTTTGGTGGGAACAGCTGAGGCTTCCACTCATGCCTCAGTTTCCCCATCTCTCAGTGGTTATCAGTGTGCTCTTTGAGAACCTGGCAGCTCTATCAGGCTGAAGCTCATCACATCAGCTGGTTTGAGTGCCAGACACGGACCCTATCTATGACACTGTCGTCTTGCTATTATTTTATTTCATGTAAAATTTATGCCATTTCTGAAGTATTTCTGCAAACACAGCTCTCAGGGACCTTGTCATAATTTAAGTATCCAGTGATATGTCCAGTTCTTGAATGTTGTGGCTTTTCCTGTGTTTATTTTACCTCCCCCTGGACCTTTTGCTCAGCAGACAGGCCGGTTCTTTTTTGTTTTGTTTTGTTTTGTTTTGTTTTTTTTCTTTTGGCTTTGCCTGCCTGGAGTGAGCATCCCAGGAGGTGCAGCATTGGCAGAGCTGGTGCAGGACTGTGTTGAAGTCCCAGGGGTGGTCACAGGAATGCCCAGGTGACCAGGAGGAGGGTGATGGATGCCTTAAAGAGTAAGTTCAAGGGAGCAGCGGGGGCAGAGCTTTCCTGAAACACAACCAGCATCAGCCTGGCTGGCCATGAGGCTGCAGTCACATTTCAAAGGGTGATAGACCTGGAGAGACAATTCGGGAGAGAAGCGCCCCTCCTCTGAATGCTGCGCTGGGATCGTCCTGAGAGCGTCCAGCAGTGAAGCTGTGCCTGTGCTCCCTGCGGAGGAGCCTTTGGGAGCAGTGGACGCTCCAAGCAGCGGCGGGAGGTGCGGGCTGTGTGCGGGCAGGGCTGTCCGTGCAGGCTGTGCGGGGCAGGCTCAGCCGGGACACGCAGTGCTGTTTGCCGGCTCCCTCTGCGGGAGCTGCTCCCGTACGCTGCCCTTTATTCTGCTTCTTCCCGGCGCGGAACAAACAATCCGGGAACAATGCTTTCCAGGAACCCCGCACTTCCTCCGGGAGCGCCGGGGTCAGGGCTGCGAGCGCCGCAGAGCCGCTCTGCGCTGCCTGTGGGGCGGGGAGCAGCTCGTCCAGCCAGCCTGCCCGGGGTTTGGGTGAAAAAATAGAAAAAAAAAATTGCGACTTATCCTCCACCCCCCCCCCAAACAGCGTTTGAATTCCCGGTGCGAGAACAGGAACACTTTGGTGTTTCAGGGAAGGCTCAGAAAGTGCTGATGAAGCATTTGGACTTTGGGACTTACAGGCTGGAGGGAAACATGCCTGGTGAGAGGCTCGTTCCCACAGCTCGTCTAAAAAAAAAAAAAACCATGCATTTTGTGCGTTTGTGGAATGGTCTGCATATAAATTATCCATAAATAAGCTTAACATTAGTGAGCAGGTGGAACAGGGCAGGGTTCAGGAAATTATACAAAGAGAGTAGACAAAGAGCCAGGCTGCAGTTCTCTTTGTGTTGGGGAGCTGGGTTCACTTTGTGCAGTCACAACGAGTTAGTGCGAGGCACAAAGGCGGCAATTTTGGGTTTGATTAAACTCTCTGACAGCATTCATATGTTAAATGATTATGTGCTGCTACAGCACGCATATCACAGGAGAATCACAAATGAATCTGTTGAGGCCAGAGTGCAGTGTCACAGGAGATGTAATTAATAAACCAAACAAGAGCAGGGTAAAAAAGCGAATTTGTTGCGGCTTCTTACTCAATGACAACGCACATCGAGTCAGGAAGAAATGACGAACATGGAGCAGCACAGATGTATGTTCTGGCATTTGAAATTCTAGTCCAGATGCAAGTATTGTAGTCAGGATCCTGTCTCCCACCTTCAAAACTTCAGACACACAAGAACTGCGTGGCATCCTCCGCGCCAGCCAATGCCTGTGTGGGCAGGCCAGCGCTGTTCAAAGGCATTCCCAGCATAAGGATTATTTTGCCTTTATGCTTGCTGTCCATTCAGTCCTTTGTGAGGTGCCACAGGGAATCGAGTGACATTTGAAACAGGAAGAAGGATTAGACCCGTCCCCCCTGCCCGTGTGGGTCACACAGGGCCTGGCAGAGGAGCCGCCGAAGGTGCTGCCAAGCAGAGCCGCTGCACACCCGGATCACCCTCACACAGGAGGGGAGAGCACCCCACGTGTGCTGCCTTCAGCCCCTGCCTCCACCCACAAGTGAAAAGGTGTCTCTGAAAGCCTCGATGATGGGAAGCAGCAGGTGAGTGGGCAGGTGATGGGCTGCAGAGCCCAAGGTGTCCCTGTCCCTTCCTGACTGGCATTGACACAGATGCTGGAGCCATCTCATTTGCGTTTTGACAGCCACAGCACATCTTGGGTTCACAAAGCAACCCCAGCCACCCTGAAGAAATAAGATCACATGAAACAGCCATCTCCATGTTGCTGGGGATGCCCAAATCTGTAGCGGGCAGGTAAAATTGGGTTTTGGGGGCTGGGGAGGAATTGCCCCAGCTCCCAAGAGCAGAATTGGGTGGCTGCCCAGGGACCCTGGAAATCCATTCACCAGTCTCGTTATGCTGATTGGCAGCTACCAGGTTCAGGTTGTTTGTGGAGGGATTCACCCAGGGCTGGCTTAGAAACACCTGTGTCCTGATCCCCAGCAAGGTGCACAGGGTCCTGCAGTATCACCCTGTCACTACTCCTGCCCCAGCACAGAATTGCAGAGTAGTTGAGGATGGAAAAGCCCTCTAAGATCATCCAGTCCAACCATTAACCCAGCACAGCTGTGTTCACTGCTAAACCACGTCCCCAAGTGCCACATCCGCATGCTTTTTGAATGTTCAGGACAACACTCCCCCGAAATCTTTTTGTTCCCGTTCCTCTATTGCCAACTTTCTTCTCGCGAAGCATTTCCCCCTCTGCTCAAAAGAACAAAACAGAAATCAAGAGTGCAAAATATTTTTATCTGGAGCCAGAGGCTCTGGGAACGTGTCTGCCTGCCTGGTGGCAGGGAGGGCAGGCTCCATGGGGAGGGCTGGATCTGTGGGCAGGGCTGGATCCGTGGGGAAGGATGGCTATGTGGGGAGGGCTGGATCCATGGGGAGGATGGCTCCGTGGGGAAGGATGGCTCTGTGGGGAGGATGGCTCCATGGGGAGGACGGCTCCACGGGGAAGGATGGATGGCTCCATGGGGATGGCTGGCTCTGTGGGACCCCCAGCTCTGTATGGAGCCCTGTCCAGCTGCAGACCTCAGCACAGGGCTGGCCATTGCTCACCATGCACCAGATTGCAGTGAAAGGTTTTATTGCCCAGTCAGCTCACCCATATCAGTCAGCTATTTGGCTGAAGGGGAGGCGTCCGTCCAAAGCCAGTTTACAGAAGAGGCTTTATTTTTATTTTAAAAGCATCTGGAAATTAAAAATCCCCTTTGGCATTCGTCCACTTTGGAGAGAGAGCCAGGCCTGTCGTCTGGCCAAGCAGCCCTGCTCTAGCCGAGCTGGGTGGATCCAGGGCTGGGACATTTTTCTGACTCAAGCAGGAGTGGGATGTTGGCTTTCTTCCAGAAGCCCCACGAACTCCCCACGCCGAGTGTTGGTTTGGTCCTCACGCCGTGTGTGTCCCACAGCGGGATGTCACTCAGAGGCATTCAGGGCGAGCTGTGCTGTCCCCCAGCCCAGGGACATCTGGGAGGTGGTGCCTTGGCCAGGCCAAAGAGCAATGGGACAGGTGGTGCACGTAGGGTTCACCTCAGGTGAAGGGCAGCCATGCAAAACATGGGTTGTTTATTTCCATTGTGGGGTGACTGCAGGTCTGACAGGTGACTCTGCCCAGGACTGGCTGAACCTGGTGGCACAGGCATGCTGAGTTCATAGCAGAGCCCTGATAAGTTCTTCATGAGCAGTGTTTTCCCCCCAAAATCCACAACAGTTTATTGAATTTTTCCTCGTCAGCGTGGCAAACCCAAGGTGGGGTCATGCCCTGGGTCAAGGGATGTTTTGGAGAATGGAAAAAAAAAGGTAAATAAATCCAATGCCTGCATGCAGTTATAGTTGCATAGACCTGTTTTTGTCCTGCTGGCACTGGAAATCTCCAGCCTGCTCTGGCAGCCCAGCCCCGTGTGTCCCCTCACGGTGGCTCCTCAGCAGGAAGGCGGGTTAGTCTGGAACAAGGCAGAGACCAGAGTGACGAAAGCATTTATCCATTCTGTGTCACAGAAAACTGAGAAGCCCCTGCTCAGCAGTTTGGGATTGCCACTGTGGAGACTGAACCTGCTGAGTGCATATTTTATCCAAAAAGTGGGTGAGGTGGACAACTGTGTGATCAGCAAGGAGTTGAGGATCTCCAGATGCAGCTTTCACCTCCATCCCAGGAAGGCCTGGGCTGCCCTCCTGCCCCTGAGGTGGGAGCTCCACAGCCTGGGGCAGCTGCAGCCAGGGCTGTGTTCCCTGCCTGATCCACGCCTGGAGGGAATGAGGATTGTTGCTTGTGAGAGGCTTTTCTGGCAGGAGAGGAAGGTAGAACCCATCAAGCTGGGAGAGGGGATCAAACAGGCAAGGAACCATAACCTCTCAGCCTATCTTTCCCAACCTGCCCTGTCCCACTGGCTCCTTCTTCCAGGCACAGTCCCCATCCCTGCTCCAGCGGGTCAGCACTGCACTCAATGGGCTTCCCCTTGTCCCTCCCCAAGCCCTGCTGCACAGGAAACAGCAATTCCACCAAAGGCACAGGCCAGTGAGGGCCAGGCACGAGGAGACACGAGCAGAGACTCTTTTCTAATCTTAGCTAAGCCCTTGCAAAGCCCTACTGCACAGATACAAACGAGACTTCTTCAGAGTCTCATAAAACTGGAAAAACCGTGGCCAGACCCTTATGGTAATGGCAACACACCCTCTTTAGCACAAAGCCTATCTTCCCACATTGGATTTCAAGTCCCCCTTTCAAAGTATGGAAGCATTAGATCTTTCCAAAGAAAGGATTTCCTGAATTATTCTAACACTGAAAAAAATAATGTGTTCTTCCCTGGCTCTCGCAGGCCATTGAAGTACTTGGCTGAATTTTTATTTTTTTTTTTAAAAACTCCAAAAGCCAGAGTCATGACATAAGAACAGGATCTTGTACTTAGAAGGGACATGAACCTCCAGAGCGGACTGTGCTACCAACTCTGCCTCTAATAATAGCTGCCAACTTTGTGAGCATTGTACATTGTTTAAAGAATCTAATCAAGTTATATATTCCTTTTGAAGTCAGACAACTTTGATTTAACAATGGCTTCAGAGCTTTGAAAAACCCAATCTTTTCTAGTTTGTCTTTCACGATAGTTCTTTACCTGTCTCTCATTGCTGAATAAATCATTATAAACATAAACCAGATGTCTAATGCTAACAACAACTTTAGAGAGCCCTGCTTCCCCCAAGATGTATGGGCAATGACTAACACACTTTTAGCCTCCAGACTTAATTTAAAGCATTCTGGAATTGTGCACTGGTGAGATGAAGGCTGCCCAAGACAATAACTTTTACATTAAATATAATCTCTCTCTTTAGCAGCAACAAAGTCAAGGTTGTTCTCCTTCAGCCCCGGTGTCTCAGCTGGCCATGGGCGCTCTGCGAGCCTGAAGGCGCTGGAAAAGGGAGCCCAGCTTAAAGAAAATGAAGTGTCTGTGTTTGAATGCAAGGGAGCAGCAGGTTGTGTGACCTGCCGTGAGCACGCAGCAGCCAGGCACTGCTCCTCACAGCCCAGTCAGGGCTGTTCTCAGCGAAGGTGTGACAAGGGACAGCACTGGCTCTCCAGACACATCATCTCCCCCCGGCAGGGCAGCAAACACTCGAGCTGCCCTCAGCCTCTGTCAGCAGCTCAGCTACAGCACTTTGAAACCTGGAACTCACCTTGGCTGGAGACAGATCACGGCTGTGTGCAGCAGTGCAGGGGCTGTGAGGTGGAGGATGAGTGTTCCTGACCCAGAGACCTCAGCCTGCGGAACGCCTGTAGCTAGCAGCTGCTCCAGAGCTGCTCCACGGGGAATATATTGCTTAACAGAGGAACACATTTAAATGCATTACTAGCACAGCTAAATTAGTGTCTGGAGATTGAGCTCTGGCAAAGAAACAAAGTTTGAAAGCTTCCTTCAGTATTCTTTCACTTTCCTATGTCTGCACACACTAAGCCAGCAATTGGGTTCATCTTGCAGTTTTATTTTCATAATTTTGTCACCCCTGTTCTACAAGGTTTGCTGTCTTCCTTGGTTTGGTTATTTGAAGCAATAACCAAAAAGTGGAGAGAAGAAGAAAGGATGGGAGGAGATCTTTGGATCTGCCAAAGTTAAGGAAGTTAATATTAGATAAACTCTTCTACGCAGAGGTGCTTTGCCCTTGTGGCGTTGCCGGCACAGCGTGGCACGGTGGGAAGCTCAGTACAGAATTTCCTGACACAGACTGAACTAAAAGGAGACATTGCTAAAAATACACCAAAAAGGAGGCTCAGGGAGAGCTTGAGGGGGATTATTTCTCCTCCCTGAACTTCACAGCAATACCCCTGTTTTTTTGAGACATATTTTGTGGCAGCCTCCCAAGCATCCCAGTCACACTGAAGTCCAAGGATGTGTTTGAAACCCTTGCAAAGACACCCCATGAAAAATAAACACACCTCAAAACAACCAGGAGATTTTCCAGAAGTTAAACCCTTGCACAAAATTTGTGTCACCTTTGCATCACAGCTTAGCCTTTCCTAATTTCCAGCTGCTTGGTAAAGCTTCAGCCCTGGACTGGATGTTTTTTTCATTCTAATTTTCAAATGAAACCTCACCAAGTTATTTGATATGGGGAGCGAGGTAAAACACAGAGCGGCTTGAGGGGAGAAAAGATTCCAGATCCAGCATCTCCCTCAAAATTTTGCCACCCGTTTCACTTCTGGGCTCAACAACAGGAGAACTCCTTGTCAAACCAGACCCCACCAGCCCTGCAGCCACCCTTGCAGTGCCACCAAATCCATCTACAGAGGAGGTACTAAGGTATTAGAATATAAAAAACTGTAATTTATGTACTTTAAGCCATATTTTTGATTATGGTGGATAGCAAGCAAGCCCTGAAAATCATCTTTTACAGAAAGCATTAATTCTAGACAATGTTTTTCCCTTTTAAAGAATGATTTACCTGTCTCTGTGGGGTTGTACTTTTTGTGCAATGGAGCACATGTCTGTTCTGGTTCCTTACATATGAGGTACAGATCCCAGGCAAGCAGCTGTCCTGGGCTATTGTGGGGTTTCCATGGCAAATGGGAATCCTTTACAGGCAGCTTTCATTTTTTTCATCTCCGAGCCTCAATACATTGGCAGTTGTCAGAGTCCTGTGAACTTTCATATTTATTATGCCTTCACCACTGCAAATGCTTTCAAATTAACAACCAGCCACATTTCCTCTCTATGACCAAGCAGGAAAATGAAGAGAAAAGACAGAAATTATTACATTACAGAGCATATTCTCCTCAGTTCCACTTAGCAATCACTTTGTAAAGTGATCTGAAAGGTTATTTACATTGGGATACATCTAAGGGAATGAATAAGACCAAATGCTTCAAAAAGGGATCACAGCTGTTTCCTTTCTTATCCTGCCTGTCTCTGCTCCCAAGCAATTGCTCTCATGCCGGTGTCGGGCAGAATCCTCACAAAATAGTATGAAACATGCATTTTAAGTAATCTCATAAATACATTTTCCCCCCATTTTTAGCTTATTGCTTTTTCCAATTCCTGTTTGCCTTCAAAAAGTGATATATTAAATCTGTGCACGGACAAGGGCAGGCACACAGAGAACAATCTTTCTGTAGGAGCAGCTCCACTTCTGCATTGTCAGTGACAGGAGGAATAGAATAAAAAGCAGGACAGCATTGCAAGAGGAAGGTTTTCTAGCAGTGTACTGCAGAACTGTCCCACCATTGCTGACACAGGCTTCCAGGCATGCACATGTGGTGGGATGCACAGCAAAAGGCTGGAATCCTGGAATCGCAGCCCAGCACCTTCTCTGAGTATGACATCGGGGTCCCAGGTGTGCATTTGGTACATCTGGCATAACGATCTTACCTCTGAAAATAATGAGAGATATTCAAATATTAAAGAAATTGACTATTTCACAGTCTTTTCTCACTACTTTGGATTCTTCCTGTTAATTTCTCCATCTTTTGACAGTGCCTTTTCAAACCATGATCAACGGCCCCATCTGCTTGGCAATGGGAAGTGGAGTCTCAGTCTTTGATGGGGACTTGCAGGGCTCCAAGACCTTCGATGGTCACTGGTGGGAGATCACATTCAGGCAGCCCCAGGGATCCTCCTGGTCTGGCAGCCTATGGATAAAATCTGTGTGAGTGACTTAATATCCTCAAAAAATTGCCATGGTGAGTAATCCCCTGAGATTTGGTGTTGCACTCATAAACACAGGCTGTCCTTTTTTATATTTAAACATCAAAGGATGCCATTTGCTTTTAAAGTGATGTTTGGTGTTAATATTCTGCTCCTGCAGGCCAGTTGGATCGTGGGGAGGACACAGTCATCTCAAAATAAAGGTCTGCTCTGCTGACTGGCAGAGCAGCTTTTCTAGCTTGAAAAATTGTGCAACAAATGCCGACGCACAACTCATTTATATGAGACACAACTGGTGGCAGATAATGTTCTGTCCTGGAAATGTGCACAAATGTTTTATTTATGCCTTCACTGAGAAGAAGACAGAATTTTGTGTTCCTATACTTTTTATAACTCTTCCCTCACCCTGCTATAACTTACAGTAAAATTTTAGGCTGGAAGAACTGCTCTGGGGAAGCTTTTATCAAGAGGGCTCCTTTATGCCACAGGTTCAGCCAAGAGGAACTGCCAGGGTGTAGGTTCAGCCCAATTTTTGCTGTCCAAATGGTGATACGAAAATCAGAAAAGTAGCAAATTTTATTATGCTTGTACTTCTGGGGCAGACTGTGATCTCCAATGACTTTTGATGTCTTGGGGACAAAGCTGTCCGGGCTGTGTCTTCTCATCCCTGTGTCAGTTGCAGCTTTAAGTGTTGTATGAGAGGAGATCACAGCAGAGAGAAAGGAAGATACAAACCCCTCTTTTCTTAGCCTCTTGGCTAAACTCCAAGTATTTTAAGCATTTCTGCTCGGGGTTGATTCCCCCAGTGAGCCCCAGAGCTCTCATCTCTGATGGCTGTAAATCAAAGACTGCTCACAGGAGATCAGCACATGCCAATACTGCTTTAGGCTTTATGGCAAGTACACTTCATCTATCGATAGCAATGGGCCATCGCTCCCTGCAAGCCCTCTAGTGATCTCACAATTGTGTTTTGATTTAGTGAACAGGGGAGAAAATCACTGTAGAAGTAATACAAATGATTACATGCAAAGATCTGTTCATCTTGTGAGACCTCTTGTAAATAATTTAACAAAGATCTTTAATAAGTTGCACTCTAAAGGAAAAATTGGTCCACTTTAAACCCTGCTTTTTCAATTTGGATGTTTAAATCAGTACTGCAGTCTTTTAGAACAGTCAGATTCTGTAGAAATTGCCATTGAGAGACAGACACAGAGTTCTGGTTGCCAAGTGTAAAGGAGAAAAATGTGAGAAACTCTGTGACAGGCAAACATGGGGTAATCTCCCTTCCCCCAGAAGAGCTCATCCAAGCCTTGGAGACTAGTTAAAATATTAAAGCTGGAGGTTTTGCCCTTCCCAAACCACTGTTCACTTGAACTCTGCAGCCACGGTTTTCTCCCCAGGAAGATTCAGCAAAGCTTTTGATAATTTTATGGGAACACCTCATTGCATATTTTAAGTATTCCCTTTACCATCTCTCTCCCAGAAGGACACAAACCTCTCCAGTAAAACACAGCTGGAGACACCACATCTCAAGGCTGTTGGGTGTCTGCCCACCTGGAGCAGCCTGCACTGGCAATTCCAGGGCACGGGCGAGGCTCGTGCGAGGAGCGTGGATCCCTCCCCAGGAGATTCCTGATTCCCAGGGAAGGGAGTACAGGGCAATTAGTCACTGTAAAACAGTCTAACGAGGCTCAAGAAATAGGAATTGCCCACGATCCAACAAAACCAAGTGCTTTATATGCCTTGAGATGCAGTTGGAGGAATCTGGCTAATCTTTTACTCTCCTAGTAAATCATTCATTGAGGCCATCTGTGAAATATGAGAGGAGCAGCTTCAACCCAAGATTCCCGCTTAGCAAAGCTCTTACTGCCTTGGCCAGAAAGAAGCTTTCCTGATAAAGTTGATAGCTAGTCCAAGCCCTCATGATTTCCAGCGGCACTAATCCTGCTGGGGAGATTAGAGAAGCAGCCCTTGGAAGTCCTGAAGTATGGCCGTGCACTGCAGCAAAATTAAAGGGAACAAAAATAAAGATAAAATCTGCAGCACTCGCCAGGGCCTGGCCCTGATGTGCCCCTCGATGCTCTCAGGTCCAGACCAACAGCCCCCAGACAAGTCACAACCTCTCTGGGACACAGAGCCTTGATGCTCTGGAACAGCGTCAGGGAAAGTATCCAGTGCCTTGATGGGCAAGATTGAACTGGGATTTTCTTCAAGACGTGTGGATGCCCATCTGGAAAGTGATATTAGAGAAAAGTGATATTCAGCTCTCACAGCTTACCCCAGAACCCAAAATTCCCTGCTTCAGGAAAATTCATGCCTGAATCAAATGAGTACAGTGTGAGGTTATGTAATAATTCACCCAAAACACCCCTACCAACTCCCTACACCAGGCTGCTTTCTGTGTCCTTTACCCAGACTTAATAAATTTTTAAGAAACAGTCAGTCTTTTTCTACAGGCATTACTACTAACCTGGGGATAGAAGGAAGTTCTTGAGCAAAGATTTCATATGGCAAAATTAATAAAATTTTAGTTTACAAGAGAAATGGGCTGAGCACATAAGCAGAGTATTCAAGGACACGAGTTACAATCCACCTCCTCCAGGAATGAAGACAATACAGTTTGTTAAGGCTTTATTTTTTTATGTCTTGTAGCTTCCAAACTCTTAGGATCTGCAATTCCCAGGTGACTCAGTGGCTAGTAGGAACAGAGAGTTTCAAAGTGAAAGACGAGATGCACCAACTCCCAGAGCCAAGTGCTTGAAGGGAAGTGAAGCGAAGGCCCAAACAGGAGACAAAATAAGAGCTCAGCAGGGCTGGAGGCAAAAGCCACGAGTTTTACCTGGTGCTGGACTCTCAGGGAAGGTGAGATATGTGCACAAGGAGGCTGAGCATATCTCACCTTTGAACTGTATCAAATCCCTGTTGTATGAATCCAGACATTTATATTGTGTTTGGGTGCCCTGCAGAACTACAGCCATGGAAGGGAAAATCCACCCCCTCCTGCCCTGTGCTTCAGCTGAGCAAAAACATGCCTGGTTTATTGTTGAAGTCTTGGTCCAAATTACAGCCATCTTGATGACCAAGTGAAGGTGGGGAAGTGATTATATCTTGGAGCAGCATGGCAGACAAACAGGAGGAGCTGCAGTTCCTAGAAGACAAAGATCCTCTTTGCCATGTGAACTTCAACCAATGTTTGGTGTGGTAATCCCTCCATGTTGGGTTTTGTAAGATTTTAACTATTCTTTCTGTTCTTCTTGGCTACCTGGTGATTGTTCCAATGCCCTTGGGGTCAGTAACTGTGAAAATGAAATCTTCTGCCTCCTCCCTAAAATCTCCTCAGATCTGAGTGAAACAGCATCTCACTGACCATTACCCCAACAAGCTTATTAGTGAAGCATTTTCTGTTGTGGAGAGAAACAGGTCAAGACAAGTAAGGCTGGAAGATATTTTATTTTGGCTTTAAAAGTGAGGGGTTCTTCCTTGCCACTTCCTAAGTATCTCACTGATGAGGAAAGTATCTCACCCTGTGCATCAGCTGAGGCATCAAGGAAGCACTTCCTCTAGTCCTAATTAAGTGCAATAAGCACTATAAATACCCCTTCCCGTGGTGCTGTTTCTATTCTTAGCACATTCTGTACCATCCTTGGCAGTCAGGGCTGTGGGGGCACAAACTGCAGCTTGGATCACTGAAAATAGAGACAGCCTGGAAGGAGCAGCAGCAGAGCTGGCATCCCCCACCCCTGGTCAGAAGTAAAGTAGAGGAGGAGGAAGGTGAAAACCAAAGGGTAACAGCGAAGCGCTCAACCTCAGCAAGACCAAGGACATACCATGGCCGTGGCACTGGAAACTGCCTGAGCAAAGCTGCTGAGATGTGCCCCAACACACCAGAGCTCGAGCAAGAAGGGAATCTCTGTGTCAGCTGGGCTCTGGGATTTTCTATTTGTCAGCCAGGACTTGTGTTGTTCAGCAGAAAGCTGCCCTGGCCTCCCAAGCACAGCAAGATTGGTGCATCCTCCACCTTCCCAATCACACAATGCAGGCTGCAGAAGCATCTGTTATAAATCCTCTTCTCTGGGCAAGGGCAGGAAGCACAACTTTCACAAGACTCTCCTAAACTGGAGAAAGTCATCCAGGCCTTTTCTTTGGAAGCACTGCACCCCTCCTGGAGCCCTTTGTGATCTGAGTTGTTTAGAAAGTAAATGAAACAGAGAGAGCCAGAGAGACAGTAATGGTTATTTCTCCAAGCAAGAAAAGCTTAATTTTACCATGGGGATCTTGCCTTTGCCATGACCCCTCCAGCAGCTCACAGGAGCACAGGAGGAATTAACCAGCATTGAGGACTGGTTCATCTCGCAAATTTGTAAAGAGTTTCATCTTAGTTCTTAACAGCAATATCCTTGATCCTGAAAAAAAGCCCCAACAAACAACCAATCCCCCTGCCCTCCACCAACTCAAATAAACAGCACCTGGTCCTCAGCTAGTAACACTCAACTTCTCCATAGCTTATAGCACCCTCCTTTTCCCATCTAACCAAGACAGAGTTAGGATTTGTAACCTCTTTAGAGACTTCCCTGGGCTGCAGCTGAGATGGTCAGTGCATTAAGAGCAGTGAAGATTTCACAGGCAGCAACCCTGGAGGGGCTGGTCCCAGAGAAGGTGAGAGGACAGGGAGCAGGATGGGGATTACCAGGCTCAGAAGCATTTGTGTCTGCTCAAGGTTGGTATCTGTGCAGCTGACTGGTAGATGAGATCAACAGGATTTTTCCATCTAATCTAAGCAAGCAGTTGGGTTTTATTCAAGTAATTCTTCTAAGGGATAATAATGTCTTATTATGACTAGAGGGCTTATTACTAGAATGCTGTACTAAATTCAATAATCTGAACTCACCAAATATCGTCCCTCTTGTGGGAGCTTCAGCTGTTTGAGAAGGAGCCCCAGAGTTGCGTGATCATCCCTAAAACCTTCTCCCCTAAGTTCCAGCTTTGGAGAACAAGTTGTTCATCATATGCTGAATTCAGCCTTGGAGTAACTCCAGTGAAAACAAAAGGAGTAACAACAGGAATGGATTAGGCCCAATTGCTTTCACATTTCTCCAACTTGAATTTTCAATTCCAATACTAAAGGAGGAGTAAGAAAACCGCGACCCAACTCATGGCACAGAGACAAATACACTCCAAAATGTAAGTGATGTGACCTCATGCCCTTTGGAAAGTGCACCAAGGAGGGCTTCCCAAAGCCTACCTAGGAAAAAAGCTCTGCTGTCATCTGGCAGGAGCAATATGTACTCCTCTTTTGGCCATTGTATTGTACCCATTTTTGCACAGAATTTTCAAACCCTGCAGTTCTAGCTGCTACATTTATGACTACTGACCTTACACATGTCTGAAAAAAACCAATATCTGCCAAGCTGAGATATAGAGTCATGAGGATTTAATTTAATTTCATAAAAACATACCGAGGAAGATTAAACAGTGTATTTTCTGCACCAGCCCCATTTTCCAGAGGGAGCTGTGCTCAGATCAGGAGAGGGCACAGTCTCACCTACAAATTCTCATCTTGGCATCTCTCTGGTTAAACAGAAGTGAACAAGAAGAGAGGAAGTGGGATAAGGGCAGAGATAGAGAACCCCAAGCTCCCCTGCTGGCTGTTGAGCCCTGCTTTCTTGCAGTGCTTGCTGCACCACTCACTCATCAGCTTTTTAGTTCCTTCTAACTCTGACCTGCTGTTTCCTGCCAGGGCTGATGAGCCACGAGTGCAGAGTCGCTTCCTCTGGGCCAGTTCCTCAGAGCATTCCAGTGGCTGCCACATGAAGTTAGCTGAAGAAAAAAAAGTTGCTCTTGTTTTCACTGGAGTTATTCCCAGTGAAATTCCCAGGCTATTCCAGTGTGTTATAAAGGGGGTAACACAATTATTCAGTGATCAAAGAACTAAACTGCAAGTCAGAAGTCCTGGGTTCAATTTCCAACTCATATTCAACCAACACTAACCATATGCCCTCTCTGTGTCTCCACACACTCGAGGATTTCAATCATAATGATGACACTCAAAGCTACTCCTAAACAAATAAGAAGTTTATGAAACGCCACAGAAGCACAAAATAGCGAGGCCACGTTTGACCCATGAGCTTCACAAGGTAAGTGCAGAGCTTTGTCCAACTGACAGGCTGGAAGTGGAGGAGTTCGGCTCAGCTGCTATCTAGCTCAGAAATCACTGCACATTGTTTGCAAACTTATCAGGAGTGACTTGAATTGTGAATTAGCTTCAGCAAGGCAGCTGGCAGGCTGCTGAGGCACACAATGCCTGCTGAATCTGCACTTCCTGCTGGAGACGTGCAAAGGAGAAGGCAAACTATGAAAGAGCAGAGAAACTGCTCCCAGCTCCAGTCAAAACTACGTGCAGCACAGGCACAACAAGGCCAGTCACTGATCCAGGGGCCAAACCAGAATTCCCAGCAGCAGCAGTGCTGATAGCACTCAGCCTCAGCACAGCACTTGCTGTGGAGGGATCCAAAAGCCCTTTGGGAAGATCATGAGGCTCCTTCACCTTCCCCCAGCTCCCTTCCAGACTGGGTAAGGTCACAGAGCTGGAGAGCAGCAGTTGGACCATCCCAGCCCACACTGTGACCCTGCAGGCGGCTCTCACACAGAGCCCTGAGCTGCTGTTGCCCCGTTTTACACCTCGGTTTTCAGTAAATAACCAAATCTCTGCCAAAAGCAGCAGCAAACATCGAGACCTGTTCTGGCCAGCCTTACCTGAGCACTCACCTGGATGGGGCACCAGAGCGGGGCTCCGTGGCTGGAGGCTGTCCATGCAGGCAGACATCCCCTGTGGGCTGCAGGTTACAGAGCGGAAGCTGCTGTGCATTCTCCAAGATCTGGGTCTGTGTGTGCCCACTTGGAGAATTAACAGGAAGATGCTTCCTGTGTGCGGTCTGATGGCAACACTGCAGCATCAGCACTTGGGAAAAACCCCAGCTTGTACCTGCAAAACCCTAAACCCAACCAAAATGTGCCACAGCAGGCTCCTGAAAGGCTCCACGGGGCTGGGAAAACAGCCAATGTGCAATGTACTCCTAGGAAAGCTCTCTTGCTGTGGGCAGGGCCTATTCATCCATTTCAGGTTGTCACTAAATTTGATCCAAGTCTCCTCTAGCACAGGATTGCGTTATCCTTACAGGCACAGAGAACCTTTCTTTAAATCAGCTTTAAGTTTATTGGCATGAAGAAGTCCCAGTCCTCTCTCTGGGAAGTTAGTGTTGACTCTGAAAGGAAGAGGTTACCTTGTAAGTGAAAAGGCAGAAAACATTAGAAGCTTCTAGCAACAGAAGCTGCAGGGTCGGTGCAGTTCAGAGCACTCCAGGCAGCATCACCGCTGCTCACCAAACACCGTCCTGCGCTTTGCAACCACGAGACGCCATCCTGTGGCCATCCAGATCCCTCCACACTTTCACGGCTGGTCCAAAGATCCCGGCACAGTCAGGGATGCGCTGTTTGCCGGCACTGAGGCTCGCTCTAAACCCTCCGTGCTCGATGTTCTTTGCCACTAATGTAAAGCAAGGCTGAAAAAGTTCTGCTACTTCCCCAAAAAAGCGCCCAGAGAGGCGCGGGCTGCAGGACGTGGCTGGGGCAGGTTGCTGCCTGCGTTCAGCTGTACCGCGACCTTTCTCCCTCGGCGTGAGCCTTCTGTTTGCAGCAAGGATAACTCTGCAGGAAAATCCATCGCATTCCCCACACCGAGTGTGTGCAGCAGCCTCTGCCAGGCCATGTCCTTCCTGCTAGGTGACATTCCTCCCCCTGCTCAGTTGTGGTGCTTTATCTACAGTCCCGTGTCCCACCAGCTCCCTTGTGCTCTCCCAAGCGCCCAGAGCTTCTGGGGCATCTTTGTCCCACTCCCACACCCTCAATTCCCCTCTCATTCCTGCTCTGCCCCTAGGAAGAGTTTTGCCCACGCCTAGGACACGTTTGACAAAAGCTCACAATCCTCTGCACTCATTTTTCAGCTAAAGACATGAAGCTGAGCTTCCAGCCTTGCTTTGGTGTCCAACAAACACAACCACAGCCTTTAAGGCTGGTGCAAACTCTGTGTGAAGGGGGTAGGAGGGAAGATGTGCAATTCCATACAGATTCAGCTGGCCCTCCATATCCCTCCTTGTTGCCCATCCAGTTCACCCTACCCACGCTCCTTTCATTGCTCAGCTGCTGTGTTTTAATACAGGAGGGGGGAAAAAAAGAGTAGAAAAATAAGAAGTGACCAGAAGCAAAAAGAGTCCTCAAAGGCAAATGTTTCCTATTACAGCATTAGTTCTTTCAGGGCCTTTGATGTTGCTTCTCCCACACAAAGCTGTTTCTTTCACAGTCTGTTCTTGCACATGAACAAGATGTTACACGTACTCTACATAGCTCATCCTCAACTCTTATTCAAAGCACATTTGTCCCAACTCACTGTACTTTGTAACATTTTTCAAACCAGCACTCATGCATCACATGCACAGAGGCATTTGTATTCTAGCTCCCCCTTTTCACATTTCTTTTTCTTCCAAATTCTTGGAGGTTCTGGTCACAAATAGGGAAGTGTTGACATTAACTAGGGTTGAGAGAGAGCTGTTAAGCTCATGGCAGTAGCTGAATTTTTCCAAAATTCTAGGATCTTATAGAGTGTTGTCAGAGGCTAGATCCAACATTTATGTATAGATGCTGGGTTAGTCAAGTTCCATTACATTCTTTATTTTACTTGGGCCCACAGTTTTTAATACCACCTGCTTCCTACTTGCCTATCATAAACCCTAACTTTTGCATACTGAAAAAATTGTTGAGCACACATTGCATTGATAAATGATTACAGTTGTCATGACAAATTTAAATTGCAAATTATTTGGGGGAAGGAAAATATTTTTGTTCTAGCACAATAGGGTTTTCATAATCTGTGTTTTAAACTGTCCGAACACAAATAATAGCTGGGAGCTTCTGCCAACTTACTCAACTTTGGTGGTAGTTCAAAAGTGGTGGCAGAATGCAGGAGGTTTTTTTTTTTTAGGTAATGCAGGGGTTAAGCTACTCATCTTCTGAAAAAAATACTCTCATGTCATTGTCTCCAAGATTAATTTAACTCATGTTGTCAAATAGGACATACTTCTGCATAAACTATATCCAAACACCTTGCAGAATCAAAACACAAGGATAATTCTTCCAGAAAACATTGCATTATCTGAAAAATAATCAAAAATACCAAACTCTGTTGTACCCCAAGATGAGAGACAGGTAAGAGTCCACCAGGAATTTTACCACAGCTATTCAGTAAGATAGGGAACCTATAGTAATTAAGAGTAAACCATAACTGTGTTTGTATAAAAGGTAATAAAATTTTATGGCACTCAGAAACAAGCTGAGGAAGAACAACATTGTTGGAACTCTTGTACAGTGTAAGATGATGCTTTTTGGACAGACAGGAACTGCTTGACAGCCTGTGTCACTGACTGGCCTCCTGTTGAATCACAGGGACGGTTACTGCAAACTGAGGGAGAGACCAAGAGAGACGTGGCCTGGCTGGTTAGAGATGAAAAAAACTTGTGGTCTTTCAATAATAAATTCTTACTTTACAGTAAGAAGACTTTGGAGGTGAAAGCACATTGGGTTTTGTTGCTGCTACTAAAAATACGTTCAAAAGGCTATTGCCTGTGTTTAGAGAAAGAGCCTGGTATCAAACCAGCCAAATTGGTTCACTAAAAATAGGCTTGTCTTTGTTCTGTGTTTTTGGGTCTCGCTACTTTTAAACCTCCACAATCTTTTGTGATCATCCAAACTAACATGTATTCTTTGTTAATAGCAAGAACCTGCCTCCTCCCCATCTCCAAACTTTCTAATGCAGGAACAAACCAAATTGCTCCAGGTTTAAAAAGAAAATGCTGGCCCTGGCATGCTAATCAGAGGCAAGACTCGAACCAAAAGGCTTTAAGATCTAAGAGCAAGTAATAAAAAGCAGCTTGAATGCAAAAACAGTTTGGACTGAAACAAGAGACTTCCGCCAAGTGCCCGGTCCACTCTAAAGGGATAAAAGGATAGCCTTGAGGTGCAGGGACACTTTACAGCAGCCCTGTCCCTGCAGCAGGAAGCAAACCCCAGCTGTCACCCTTAAACCAGCTCTGCAGTATAACTACTCCCTCAGAAAATGGACTTGCCCTACAAAAGATCTACTTCTGATTTTAGCCTGATGACAAAGGTCCTTGTTGGGACCTTTGGGAATAGATAACCAGCCCTTAAGGAAACCCAAACACAAATCCCTCCCCAAAACCAGCTGGAATGCAGACAATGCTACTCCAATTCTGATGGGCAAGCACAGCTCCCTCTTTTTGGAATGGATTCAGTGAAATAGCCCTAGACTTGCTGAGAAGGAGCTTTTCCCTCCAAGTCTGAACAGGGCAGACCCCCATGAAAAGCCTGTTTTCTGAAGAGTGTATTTTCCTCTGAAAATTAGCTGGGTAAGATGAATTCAAGGCTAAAACTCTTAATTTACAGTTAGGGCAGCAAGTCACTAGTTCCTTCTGACTGGATCTTCTGGTACCTCCAGTGACCCATCTTACACTGAATTTGCTAAGGATTATTTAACAAGCCTCAAGAGAGACTAAAATACTCCATGATAGGCAAAGTTCCTTTCCATCTACTATGGACAGCTGCCATTCACATAATAGCCTTGGAATACAAGGGGCAGTTTGTATAGCTCCAAAAATATTCCTTGGTCTTCTTTACTCCAAAAAAGCAAATGCAACAGGCCTATGACTTCATGAAATTCTTGAACCTATGCTAATGCAAAGCTTTTTTATTATGAAGTTACCAGGAAAATTATATGCTGATGAAATTCCTTCCAGGAAAAACAAGTTCTCATCTTTGTTGTCACACAATATATTAGCAGGGTCTACAGATAAGAATGTGAATATTTGCAAAAAATAATTTCTTTGGGCCAGTCTATTGTGTTGGTGCACCAGAACCTCAGCTCCAAATGTGCCTGCTCATGTTCACCTCTGCAAACAGCCCCCAGTGTGGACCTGCCTGGAGAAATATGCCAAGCTAAAGTCTATAATTTAAAATGCTTTTAGCATTTTGAATTGTTGAAATGAGTTCTCTATTTTTATCATGACTTACAAAATAATTTTTTAAAAATCCTGCTTTAGTGTTTTTATGCAGTAGAGTTCCTCGAGCCTCTCAAGAATGAGTTTTCCAATAAAGTCTGCAGGACTCAGATTTACATCCTCACCCACTGACAGTTTAATTACTTTCATTGTAGGAGAAAGTATTTAATCACATACAGTCAGAAAAACAGCCCCTTAAATACAGGCTTTTGGGACCATGATCCCCCAATTTGAAATTCAATGAAGGAGAATGAAACATGCACACTGTGATCCATTTCCTGATGCAGAACACTTGATATTATCAAAACATAGAGTTCCACAGCTGACACACACATTTTTCTAAACCATTGGTAAAATCCTTCCAGCATTTTAAGCCCATGAAATGAGGATTCAGCATGCTCTGGATATGATCTAAAGGCAGTGCTGGTCAATGAGCTGTACAAAGACTATTGCTGTAATGCTGTGCTAATTAACATATTAAAAATAGTCCCTCTAAAATGCTGCTTGAATTACACAGGTATTTTAACTTAGTTCTCAACTATTACAACATTAAAGGTAACTCATTACCGTGATTCTCAGCAACAGATATGCACTAATGATCCTTTATAAAAAAAAAAGGAAGTGGGGGAAAGACAGGAATTCTCAGACACTCATCATGCCAATTCAGCAGAAATAAGCCTGGTGAAGTCATAAAAACCAGTTGTTAAATGTCAATAGTTACACATTAAAGCTGACTACCAGCACCAGCTGGCCTTCATAGCAAATGGTATCTACTTCCCTCAGACAAGGCAGGTAACAAATCCAGAAATGCAACTTTTAGTCAGTTTTAGTCAGAGTATGTCAGTATCAGTAGTCAGTATCAATGAATCCTCTAAGCAGAGCCAACTCAAATGCAGGTAAGTGCAAGTATTAATAATCAGCATATTAGAAAACTTTGTTTCAAAATGAAAAAGTTGTATTAGGTTCAAAAGGAACAAGTTGTGTCAGGAGCCTGAGGGAGAGCCTGGGCCTACCTTGGGCCTAGTACACAGCAACATCCATTCGTTCTGAAACAACAGACACAGCAAGTGTGTGCATCACGTATATATTTTATAAAAGAGCAATGTCTTTTACAAGACCTTCCAAGAGTGGGGAATAGCCAGATCACTACAAAAAACTGCTGTAACAAGAGTGACTATTTGTGCGCTCGCTTTATGCAGCTTACATTCGAATGTTCACAGAGGCCAGCACTCAGATAGGACTCTCCACTAACAAACAAATCTGGAATACATCAAATGTACAGGTAAATCAGCCAAAATTAAGCAATAGTTATGCTCTTCTCAGGTTTAAGAAAGCATGCAATAGGTTCCCCATCCTGGCTCCCCTCGTTCAGATTTCCAAATCACAGTACCAGTAAAAGCACGGTAGAAGGGAACCAGTTATCACAGACTGTTCATCAATATTTTGCAAATGGAAAAGCAGCCTTCTTTAAGCACCAAGAAGGCAGAGAAGATACAGGCATGAATAAAAAAATAATTAAGCGACTTAAGACATCAAAAATTCAAGAAATAGCACTGTGCATATACAAACAAAATTAACATTCAGTACTGTAGAGCTCATTTAAGAATGGCACCAATGGACAATATTTTACAATATGCACATTTATTTCAAGTGGGAAACTAATGCTCCACAGGTGGAAATGATCATACAAATAATAGTGCCACTGTTGGCCATTTCTGGTACTTCTTACAATTTAATGGAAACACTTTTAAAAATAATCTGGTATGTACATGTCTTCTGGATACCCAACGGCTTCTTCAGAACAGAAAAAATTATGGTTCTCCCCCTCCCCTTTTAGCCAGACAGTATTGCCAGAGATTGTGCTCACAACTAAAGCACATAATCTTACTTTAAGTTCAGTGCTATTTTCTTTCAGAAAGATCACAAGTTGTACTTTTAGGTAACAAAAGCATTTATGTTACAAACATTCAAAAATGGAAGCTTATGATTCTGGCAGACAATGTTGCGTATTAAATACAAACCAGCCAGCAATTACTGAACATAAAAAACTTATTCAATCATAAAAAAATACTATAATTCATCACCACAGACTTTTTACAGAGTTATAAATAATAAATAGCATAACACAGTAGATTACAAACAGATTTATTTTGCCCCATTATAGTCTTTAAAAAGAAAAATATCTGTTCCTCAGACTGACCAAGGTACTGTATCAAGACTACTCATAGCTCAAAGAAAATTCCTTCACCAAACAATCTGCAGAGCTCTATCCAATCCAAAGCCTTTCCTCAGGAACTGAACATTTGCTGAGCTGTTTGCTCTGCTCATGACCAAGAAAGGGACAAATTCTGCCCAGAGCAGCTGCAAAGGGTCTCACCTTGGCTACCCTCAGAGCCGGGGCTGCCCCAGCACCTCCACACCTCGGAAAGGAACACTAAGGGAAGCAGCACCGCCAACAGACTCGGGTAAGCACTCTATAAACAAGCTGTACACAAAGGACTTTCCCCACCCACCCCTCTGGTTTACATTCTATAATTTTGTAACAATGTCCCCTAAGGCACAAAAATACTTATGACCTCAATGCCACAGGAGACATCGATGGTGCCATACATGGTTCTCCTACACAGTAGTTTAATTAACTTAGTTATCTGCACTATTTGTCTTCAATCGAGGTGTGGATTAATTTTTCCTGGTCAAATCTTCTTGAATAATGACCTTATTTCATACAATCTGTAGGACAAATGTTCTGGGAAGAGAACTCTGCAGCTAATTTAATTACGTTTGAAGAGTATTATTATTTCTTCACTGATGGCAAAATTTTGTTGTGGGGTTTTTAGTTTAATGTGATAGAGTGAGATTTCCACACCCAATGCGGTCTTCTGTAAGTGAATTCAAAAAAATGACTAGCAGCACTAAGAAAATAAAATATTTTTTCTCCCTTCCATAAAGGAATTTGAGGCTAGTGACTGAAAAAAAAAAAAAAGCAAGAATAATTTTACTCAATAGTAGAAGTGCCAGAGAATAAATTAGTATTTTCAAATCCTTCCAAACCAAGTTATTTCCCTAGACATAGTAACCATGATAACGATAGAAGTACATTCCTAAAAATTGCAACACTAATAGGTAGATACCTATTCCTGGAATCAAAAAGTGTATGCAAGTTCCTGAAAGCAAAAGTTAGTATAATATCAGCAGACATCTTTTTTAAAAAATAAATTCGCAAAACCAGACATTAATATGGTCTACAATGTCCATTAAATGGATAAATTAATAAAAAAAAAAAATCACTGGAAAGTAGCCAAGGATTACAGTAACAACAATTTTTCCTTTTAATAAACCTCATATGAATGGTTCAAGGGTCAGAGTTCATTTCTCTCTACGAGTGTACAGGAAGGGGACAGCACAGCCCGACACTGACTCAGGACTTGGTAAAGTCACTTGGGTGAGAAGTCATCCATCAGAATGAAGGAGGAGCAGGAGTTGGAGCACGTCACTGGAGACTCCGTGGTGATGCTGCCTTTAGTCAGGGAATCAGAGGAAGAGCCAACGCTGCTGCTGCTCCCGTCGAGAATATCCGAGGACAGGCTGGGGAAAGGGAAAAAGCTCCTTCAGTGCAGGGGCACGAGGCTCTCAACAAAGCTGCTGTGCTTCCCCCTTGGACAGGACTTGTAGGAGACCTATACTACCACTCAGTCTTTACTGCAAGACTGGCAGCCCTGAAAACTCCTTGTTTCCTGTAGCATGTTAGAGATATTCATGCACCTCACGGGAATGAGGAGCAGAATTACTGTGGTTTTTAACATGCAGAATAAATTATGAAGCTGATTTTAATCAGATGTAGAAAGGAGGTGACAACAAATAAAACCTTAAAAGCTTGTAGTAAAGAAAAATAAGAAATTCATCAGCAATGCAGCAAAGATGTCATTAATTAGCCGGTATGCTTTTTAACATGGCACTACTCAAAGCAAGATTGAGACCATTTTTTCTCCCAGAATTCCTGTGTTCGGATTTTGAAGTCTAGATACAAGATCCCAGAGGGCACATGAATTGATGCTTTTGCAATTTAGGGAGAAGCAACACGGAAAAAAACATCAAGGCAGTTTCAAGTCTGGAGGTAAACTAAATTACAGTAATAACAGCTGATATTTTTGCATATTTAGTATCTGACTCAACACAAAAAAAAACCCTTGGTATTTTATGATTGTAATAAAGAAAGATAACTCTTAAAATCATAAACTTAGGGACAGAAACAATTAAGTACCCACACACATCTGCTAAGTATTCAGCAAAGTGCCACAGACACTGCATGACCACCGCCTACAACATATTGTAACGATGAAGCAAAGTAACTTTGCTAATGAACCAACAGGGATTTACAACTATTATATTCACTGTAAAAGCTTTTATACACAAAATCTAGGCTACTGATCAAAGGAGAAGAACCATTGTCACAGGACACTTCCACAGAACAGCTCCCATTAATACACATCCACAAGATACACAAGTATTTTTTTTCCTGTAAAAAAACCTAGAAATCTTGTGACAAATGTATGTTCCATGTTTTGGCATTTCAGGACACATTAAATATTTTACCATGAACTGAGATCTGTCAGATGTGTAACATCTGGAGAAAGCATGTTGGTTGTTCCTTGGAAAAGTCTCTTTGGCTGACTTTCAGTTTCCATTTCACCTGAGGAAAATAGTGCAAATAATCAAACTCACTTGAGTCTCTGGAATATCCATTTAATATTTGTCTGCTGTAAAAGAGAGGTTTGACCTACAACGCTCCAAGGTTGCATTTGTAACACAAGTTCTCTAATTCTGCCAACCAAGCACCTGGTTAAGACATTAATTTGATGATAGCTGATAGACCATCCAGTCCACCCTTAGCTAAAACTTCAGCAGTATCTGAGGGGCTACAATGATCTCAAAGACATAAAATTTGCTACTTGTACTACAATCAGACAAAATAATCTAATGCAAACTAATTAATTACCATGACTTAGTTTTAAGTCAACAGCTGAGATAACTGACATTAATCAAAATATGAAGTTTAAAATTGTTAGTGATTATGAAAATAAGAATGCAGCTGGGTTCAGTTTCACCCTCTCCTGTACAACAAATTCTGATGCATGGGTACACAGGAGAGCTGAATGGAATAAATCTGTCATGTGGAAGCATTTCCACTTACTCATCATGGATCAGCCTGTCTTTGTACCTGCAACCATCTACAGACATTAGGAGATTAAATATGATGAGGAGAATTCATGTAATCTGTTTAGTACAATGTGCCATGAGAATGAGCTGGCTCACTGATAAGCTGCTGTACAACACACATTTGAAAAGATCATGAACTTGAAAATAAAAAAAAAAGAGAAAACCCTCTCAACTACAGTATATTTTTATACTTACTTTGGGAAAAAAAAATGAAATAGTAATAATTTTTCTGGCTTTTACCCACACCTTGCAGTAGTTGGTAGTTGCAGAGTCAGTTTGAAAACCTGAGAGAGGTTAGGCAATACAGCAAACCTATACATTCTGCAACAGAATCACACTGCTTCATTTTATACAAGACTGGTAACTTTCACAATTTTCATTTCTTTCAGCCCACAGGGATACATTCCTGCAAGGAATAATTGCTTCTAGCAAGCAGAAATGGCAAAAAACATTTCTAAAATATTTGGTCTTGCAGAAAAAGGAACAAATCTCCATTTTGCCCCTTAAGTTTCATAGAGACAAATCTGCACTGCTACAACACATTGCAGAGTCCACCAGTATTAATTCCCTATGGTGATGACAAGTTCTTCATTTCATGGCTTTCCTTCTCCTACTATAAATCTACTGCTAAGATTCAGAAAAAAAGCAGGACCACGTATTTAGGAAAAGAAAGTAAGTTCATTTAAATGGATTGGATGTTTCAAAATTAAGCAGCATTTTGAAAATTCCTTGATATTTCAAGTAAGAAAAGGAAAACTATCTCCACTTGGTAGAAGATGCTCCATGGGAGCACATGGATTTGGAGAGGAAAGCCCTGTCTCTCTACCTGCACTGCTTTTACAGTTTGTGTAAAGTCTAAGTGTGGATATATATTCCTTATTGATCATTTACCTTATTAAATTTTTGTTCAATTTTAGTGCCTCTAAAATTCATAGAAAATAAAAGCCAAGATAGAACTGACATCTATGAGAAAACTTGTCTCCCTCCTCTGTCAAATCAGTGCCAGTTAGACAATGTTTTTTATCTGACAGGACAAGCAGTACTAAAATAAAAAGCCTAACAGTAACGTTTCTTAAAGCCTAAAGGTAATTCTTGGACAATAAAAGGCCATTTTTGGTGCAGTTAAGAATGCCCAAGTTAAAGTGTGCCTTTAGCTGTGCTTATCCTTTCTGCTTTTTTTTTCTAAGAATATCTCATTCTTACTGATCTACTATGGAGATTTGTTTGGGGATGTTACTTGAAAATCTCTAACAGGGAACAGTTCCAGGAAAGAATGCATTTTCCCCATTCAGGAGGAAAGGGTGCTGATCTATTCCATTTCTCTAAACACTCACCTTCTGATCTTTCAGAGTGAAAACAAACATTCAGTACTAAGTTTAGAAGATACTGCATGATAAGCAACATTCCTAAGATGATCTGAAGGGTGTGCACTGTTCACTGGTACTTGTAGGAATGTTATGAACATTTGTAAGCTCTGACATTTAATTTGATGTATAATAAAGTTTGCATCTGTTAAGCAGTAGCTGTTTAAGTTTTTCATTTCTGTGTTTTAGACTAGCTACTTTACAACATTGTATTTTTTGAGTTACGCCTGGCAAATTCCAGTTCACTGCGGATACAAGTGCATTATATTTACAGAATAATAAAAAAAACCATATCCAGCTAGAAAAGTACCTCTATATTAAAACATCTCGTAAGGTAAATACACATACCTTTCCTTTTAATGGGGCCAAGAACACTGGGCCTGATACAGTTGATGGGACTTTGACTCCTCCTGCTGAAGAGACAATACTGAGAGTCAGGCCTGTTAAGGTTCCAATTTGCATAATAATCAACACAATCACGGCATATGAAGGATTCTCCAAAACTATTCCTGCACAACTGGAATTCTGGTGGAATCTAAATACATTGATAACAAATAAGGGCTGCTTTAGAGCAGATTATCTGCCACACAATGTTGTAGTAGATTTTCTAAGGTTTTCTCCTTCCCCTAGTGAATCACACCCTCATTTCAATCCTTTTCTAAATTCTGTGGTGTATTTATATAAAACTCATCTGCTGACAAAGTTAATGTGAATTACCTGAGAGCTTCCCCTCAAGTTACCAAGTCTAGTTTAAAGCTGACATGTGCTCTATAAGAGCACCCACATCAAGCTGCCATTGGTAAAGGCTGAACTTTCAGAGCATTTTTATGTGGCTGTGCTTTGGCAGTTGTAAATCTGAAGTCTCTTTTAATGCCTTAACATCATCTTTAATTAATCTTTGGCTTAAACACCAGTGTTAGCACAACAGACACTGATTGCTTACTTGCAGAATCGCCTTGTTGGACTGGGAATAGGGCTCGGAGGTAATCCATTACTGCTCACAAACATTTGCAATGATGGTGAAAAACATTGCTGCAGGAAGAAAGTTCAAATGAAGACAGTTCAGAATTTCCTTTAAAATACTCAGATGTTACACTCCACCCTCCAAAACAAACATCCCCTCTTCTATTCCCTTCTTATTCTTAAAGAAATGCTAGCAACAGACGATGCAGATTATCAAATATAATCTTACAAGTATTAGAAGTTAACTTACAAAAATAAACTGGCCCATGCAATTCTGCTCAGGTTAAGCTAAAATTGAAACCCACATAAGTAAAATTGAAATAGACACTGTTCTCTAAATAAGAGAATTATTTCTGCTGTTTGTTACATTTAGAAACAGCAGTACAGTACTCAGAACTTACTTATTTCAAGGGGCTCCTTAAACAAATGAGTTTACTCAAAATATATCTGACCAGAAAAATGACAATATTCCAGAGTAAAACAGGGTACTCAGCTCTGTGATTCTGCAGCTAATTTGAGCTTAGCCCATGAATGCTTCTAGCTAAGCACACAAATTCTGTCAAGTTATCAGCTAGTGCTTTACCGTCAGAATTCCACAGGTACAGGAGCAGCTGCCAGCATCAGGGCTTTCCCAGGAACACATTTACCCAGCACTCACACCTGGCTGTTCCATGCCCCAATCTGGCAGCAGCACAGACTGCTCCTTTCTTGTACAAAAGCAGAATCACACAAGAGGGTGCAAACAAGGTCAAGCAGCCCATCTTTAAAGCCAGATGCCAGTTTCTCTGTGCTACATTTCAGTTTTCCAATCCTCACTGGAAAAGCAGTTTATCTAACATCCATCTCTTTCTCTGGGATCTGGCATCAGTTTTCAGTACGAGTTCAACGCACCCAAGTCCTCCTTTAGGGTGCATTTGTGCTTTCCTTTCCATAACTGATGGACACATTTTCATCTCTCACCACACAGATATGCAGTCCAATTTTGGTGCTTCTTCCCCAAAATCCCCCCATTTCTGCACCTGGAGATCCTGTCCATGACTATTTTTATGACCTCTTCCAGCTTCCCTAGAACCAGAACCCAAACCCACCCAAACATTGCACAAACAGCAGTAACTGAAAACATCCCTAAACTCTGCAGGCTCCTAGATGGCAACCATTTGATTCTAAGAAACCAACAAAATATGAATTTGGCTTTTTTGGTGCTTGGTCTAGTCTGAAATACTGTCGCAGGTCAGTATTTCACTTATCCTACCTTTCCTATTCCTCTTGTAGGTGAAGGTGCAGGTGAAACTGGAATGAAGTCTATTCTCTTTGGGGAAAAAGATTTCTCAGACTTGTCCAAGTCATTGTCGCTCTGTGAATACAAGGTTTCAAACTTAACACTGGCACAGGACATCACCTTGAAATCCAAGGCACAACCTTCTAATGGAAAGTCATTGGGTCAAATGCACAAAGTAGCTAAAGCAGATGAGCTTAAATTCTTCTTAAATTATTTTCACAGTTAATTCCTCTCTTTCCCTTAAATTCGTCATTTGAGTGTAAAAGTAGAATTAAATAGGAAACATCTATAAAAAGATTACCAGGCTCAAGCTTTCCTCCCATGACTGGCTTATCTGCATTGCTGTCTGCACTTCCCTAGAATACAAAAAACCCCCATCAGTAGCTACAAAGAGGATAACTCTGGCTAGTTTATCACCTTCTTTCAGTAACACTCACCTTTCATGTGCTGCTTCTCTGTTCATTAAATCCACTCCTTCCTCCTGCAAGAGACAAATGTCATAAGTTCTCCCATAACATTTGATTCATCACAGGTATTTGAAATAGTACTTGTGATTCCATTATTTGCCATCAGGATTGAAATACGAACAGCAGGACCACCACAGAAAGACAGGACAGCCACTAGTGCAGCTCACTGCTTCTCTTAAATAATTCTAAAATGCAAGGTAGCTTAAACACAACAATAAGCTTTGCAAGGCCACTTCTTTGTTGAAATTAAGTCTTAACACATATTCAGTTTTATTCAGTACTTGAAAAACTCAAAAGGACTCACTGTGCAAGGACTGCAGTATCATACAGTACTTTACATTCTGTTACTGAATACACAGATAAAACTCCACTTACCCTTCTGATCTGATGAAGTCGGCTGCTAGGAATACGAATAGGAGATGATGACAAGAACTGGAAAAAAAAGTGACAGCCACAAAGATTAAATCACACATAACTGCTTGCATACACACCATTTACCATCAACTACATTCTTCCAGAGTTCAAAATGAGCTGCACAACGACATGAGGATGACTCAAACAATGTTGCAAAAAAGCAAACACTGACCTTCAAGAGCAAAGACTTGTTTTACCACTTACAAATTCCTTGTATCACTCAGCAAGTGGCACGGAGCTGACTTGAAGGCAGATGCTGCTCAGCATCTCAAGTACACAAATAGCTACAGATGCCATTTAGACAAGGGAGATACTACAAATGAAACTGTGACTGCTGCACAACTCCCCACTGCCCAGGATGTGACAAAATCCTGGAGGACACCTTACTGAATCTGCTGGCTACTGTGAAGGAGAAATCTCAGCGCTTCAGCTCAGTCTGGAACTGGAACTCATTCTGGAACTGTCTGGAACACTCCCTAAAGCTTAAATTGTGCAATTTTTCAATTCTGTGCAATTTTATGCATCTAATTCCTCTGGAACTCTAACATCACATAGAAATGGGCCAACAGTTCCCACTCAGGATGGTCATGTGTCCAGTGTCACACCTACTGACAAGCTCCAAAATTCTGGATTCTTAAGAAATCTCACAACAGAAGACTTGGAATTAAAAATCCCTGTCACCTTTCCTGAACAGGAGACATAGAGGAAACTTATGTCAGGACTCCCAAGATTTTGAAAAAAGCAATATTTAACCTTCATCACTCTCAGACAAGACAGAAAAATTTCAGTGGGCGGAGCACATAAATCCCTCACCTGACAAGGAGAGGGTAGAAAAAAAGAAATGCAACACCTTTGAAAAGTTAAACAACTGCAGAAGTGAACGCTACCAGACTTATACCAGACAGCAACAAATAAATTCCTCTTCTTTCAGCAATTTTCTGAGGCCTAGTGTACTGCTTTGCCAAAAAAAAAAGAAACACTATGTCAAACAAGTCAACAAAGAACTGTGACTCCCTTGTCCATTTTCACAATAAAGTAAAACAACCTTTCAAGACTTTTAATTCTGACAGCATTTTGCTCTTCTAACACAGTCAGGCTTAAACTAACTTGGAAACTGGACTTAATATGAGGAGTCACATATAAGGTCAACTGCTCTTGTCTTCTTGGGGACACACACTCAACACACCAATATTATTTCATTATAGTTCAGGTTAGAGGTGAAAAAATGCTTATTCTGCAGCTTGGAAGCTGGCTAGGATACCTAGTGCAAATACAAATCAAGTTTAACTTCATTTCTCTACTCCAATTATTGCCTGTTGTGTGTAAACATGCCATGCTTAAGGTTCCTCACCATTCCATGACGGCTCATAACTGTTGTGCTGTTCCTGCGAGTCCGCAGCACGTAAGGCTGAAACACCTGGGAGTTGTCACTGCAGGGGGAGAAAACAAAGTTTTGTGAACAGCTTTTTTGGGTGCGCTTTACTTTAAGCTCCACAGCGCCGTGATACGCGCTGCGGCCTCCAGAACGCCGAAAACATAATTTTATTTGAACAAGAGCAGCGGTGCCGCCGGGAGCGCGGCGAGCACCTTCCGGGAGCCGAGGAGGGACAAGGAGGAACCGGCGGCCCCGGGGACACGGGGCACGATCCACAGGCCGCCGAGGGAGCACCGGCCCTGGCCGAGGCCCGCGGGCAGCGGCGAGCCCGGGGCTCGATGAGCCGAGCATCCCCGGGCCCCTCACCTGAGCCCGTGGATGAGCGGGGCGCTGTTCGAGCGCCTCAGGCCGCCGCCGTCGCCCGGGGCCGCGGCGCTCCCCGGCGGCAGCTCCAGGTCCAGCTCCATCTTCTCCTGAGCCATCGCGGCGGCGGCGGCTCC